>QEPC01013002.1:5828893-5853006 GCA_003113815.1 Sphenodon punctatus | reverse complement strand
CCCCCCCCCCCAGTGACAGGGTGGGGCTCAGGGGCATGATTGTGGTCTGGGGGATGGAATGGGTTATGGTAGGGGGAACGGTTGTGCCACAATCCCCTGGTGAGAGGGGATTGTGGGCATGTATGGGCATGAGTGGGGGTGTGTGGTGGAATGGGTGTTTCCCCCAAACCCTCAGTGAGAGAGGGGGGTTTGGGGTAGGGAAGAATGGGTGGTGGGTTATGCCTCGACTCCTCAATGAGAGAGGGAGGTTTGTTGTGCTGGGAATGGGAGTTGGGCTATGTCTCAGTCCCTCAGTGAGAGAGGGGGGTTTGGGGTAGGGGAGAATGGGTGGTGGTTTATGTTTGATGCCCCCGCGAGGGGGAAACAAAGGCCCTTTTTACATGAGATGGGCCCACTCATGACCACGCAGATCTGCTGTGTGGGCATGAGTGGGTGCTGCCCATGTGACTGCCACAGCGGGTGGGTGAGGGTACGTGCATGCTCCCATGATACACCCACCTCCACCCGTCGGACACCCATGGAGCAATTGGCCAGAACAGCAATCACTCCATGCGTGGAGAGGGGTGTGCACCCACTGCCCCTACACCGGCACCCACACCCATTCCCCCACACTGTGGCCAGTTTAAAAGCAGCCAGAGATTGTTGTTTTAACATTTAACATATTTGTATTATGCTTTTATAATCATTGTTGAAAAGGTTGTAAGTTGTATTTTGAACAGCGGGTGGGTACGGGGTTTGGGTATTTTTATATTGTGTTATTGTTTGTAGCTGCCCTGAGTTCATCGTGGAGAAGGGCAGGGTAAAAATCTATTAATAATAATAATAATAATAATAATAATAATAATAATAATAATAATAATAATAAATAAATATATCACACATCATTTATTTATTTTAAAAAACTTGTTATCCTGCCTATCCTGCCACAGGCAGCTCTGGGCAACTTACAATAAAAACAAAACAAGACAACGTTCTCAGCTAAAACAACACACAAAAGGAAGGATAAAAATATTTCAGATCACCCACCCTAACCCACTCCCTCCCTACCCATCCTCCCTACCAAAGGCCAGGTAGAACAGCCAAGTTTTACAACTGAGTTGAAAAGAGGGGAGATCCGGGGCCAAATGAGCCTCCAACGGCAGGGAGTTCCACAGCTGTGCAGTGGCCACCGAGAAGGCCCTCCCCATCGTAGCCCCCCCAAGAAATTCTACAGATCTCAAGAAGAGCCCCCCCCCCCGATGACCACAGGGGCTGATCCAGGACCCAAAGGATGAGGCGATCCCACGGATAGGTCAGGCCAAGGCTGTTAAGGGCTTTATAGGCAAGCATCAACACCTTGAATTGGGCCCAGAAGAGGATAGGCAGCCAGTGCAACGAATGAAGAACTGGTGTAATATGTTCCCGGCAGCCCAGTCCCACCAGGAGATGGACTGTCGCGTTCTGCACCAGCTGCAGTCTCCGAACTGTCACCATGATGCACCAAATGTAATTGGCGAAAGGCACTCCTTGCCACAGCCTCCACCTGGACATCCAGGCGGATCTGTGAATTAAGGAGCACTCCCAGACACCGCACCTGGGGAACCAACGGAGGACAGACCCCATCAATGATGGGGGCCATTACCCCCGCCATCTTACCCACCAGCGTCACCTCTGTCTTGTCAGGATTCAGCTTCAGTCAGTTTGCCCTCATCCAACCCCCCACAGCCGTAAGACACCTGGTAAGCACCGAGACTGCCAGGCCAAAGTCTGATGAAAAGGAGAGGTAAAGCTGGCACCACACGCTAAACCTCCTGACCACCTCACCAAGCAGCTGCATATACACGTTGAACAGGAGAGGGGACAGAACAGAACCTTGTGGGACTCCACATGAGAGGTCTTGGTATGATGAAAAATAATCCCCAAGCACCACTCGCTGAGTTCTTCCGGCCAGGAAAAAGCAGAACCAGTCAAGAACTATACCATCCACCCTGGCCCGGTCCCGCAGGCGCATCACCAACATCTCATGATCAACAGTATCAAATGGAGCCAATAGATCTAATAAAATCAGCAGGGCCAAATGGCCCTGATCTAATTCCCAGCGCAGGTTGTCGACCAATGCCACAAGCACAGTCTCAGTGCCATAACCTGGGTGAAATTCAGACTGCAAGGGATCAAGAAAACCGACACGATCTAGATGCTCCCACCACCCGTTCAATAGTCTTCCCTAAAAAAGGAAGGTCAGAGACTGGCCGATAGCTGACAAGGGAGTCAATGTCAAACAATAGTTTCTTGAGCAGGGGCCGCACCACCGCCTCTTTGAGGCAGCCTGGCATCCTGCCCTTCCAACAGGAGGCATTGACCACCCCAGCCAACAGTGGTCCCACTGTCTCCCCGCAGGCCTTAACCAACCAGGATGGGCATGGATCTAATTCACAATGAATAACCCTAACAACCCCAAGAACATCCTCCATATCAGCAGGGGTCACTGACCGAAACTGATCCCACAACATCGGACAAGACGGGGCTTCCATAACCTCTGGTATTCCCACTGCAGAAAGTGTGGCATCGAAACCAAGGTGAATCTGAGCGATTTTATCCACAAAATAATCTACAAACCTGTTACAGCAGGCCTCAGATGACTCCACTCCCAGGTGGAGGGAGGCCAGACTGACCAGCCTCCACATCACCTGGAACAGCTCCGCTGGACGGGATTTCGCAGACGCTATGAGGGCAGCAAAGAACTCCTTCTTTGCTGCCTGCATAGCCACGGCATAGGCTCGTAAACTAGCTCTATACCACAATCTGTCGGCTTCAGCATGCGAATGACGCCACCGTCGCTGCAACTGCTGCCCCTCCCGCTTCAGCACCCGCAGCCTCTCTGAAAACTAGGGAGGCCTACGGTGCTGCCACCTGGGAAGCGGACACCTCAGAGCCATCCGATCAATGGCCTCTGTCAGCAAGGTGTTCCACAGCTCAATGAGGTCATCGATGAGACAACCGTCAAGATCAGAGGGTATTATCCCCAGAGCGTCCCAGAACTGCTCTAGTTCCATCAGTCTCCAGGAATATGCCTACCCATATGTGCATGGGTAGGCATAATTTGTAGGGAATTGGAAAGGGGACACATCTACCTTTTGTGTTGATGGAACACCTTTAAATCCACCACCACACCACCAAACCTCTGGGGATGTAGATAACTCCCCTGTACCTCCTGTGGCAGCCACTTTTTAAAATGGCTGCTACGGAGAGGGGAGGAGCCACATTCCAAGGGGCTTCTCTTTGCCTGAGCAGATTGGATCCACAGCACAGAGTGCTCAGGTGAAGAACAGCCTTCATCTGCAGGGAAGTGGGGAACTAGAACCACAGCCAAGAGGAGGGTAGTGTTCGCAGGAGAGGACAGGAGTTGAAGCAGCGGGGGAGAAACTTGGGGAGAACTAGGAGTTATTGGGGGGGACTGTCACAGGTTTGGGGGTCCCCACCCCCACTTTACCGGTTTTGAGTGACTCAGTTTCCCTTGCACACAGTTCTCTTGAATTAGTTTCTCTCACTGGCTAATTCAAGTGTGCCACAATGAAACTCCTTGTGCCCGATCCTTCCCGTTTACAGATTCTTTACTCTCTGGGTTCGCAAGAGCTTGAGGGCTCTTGTAGCTCACTTGTGTTCCAATATTAGACACCTGCCACTTCTTTATAAAATAAAAAGTAAGTTTATTGATTACATAAACAAGATAGTTAAACAGAGTGGTAACTAGAAATCAAAGGTAAATATAACGCATTTCTAACTTATACTGGTTGAGTTCCTAAGTTATTCATCTTACCCTAGCGAGTCCAAAAGTTCTGGTTTCTCAGCCATAAGGTGACTGGCTGGGCTCTTTGACTTAGAGAGCGGAATCTGTCTCTCACTACATGCTGTCCCCAGCCTGCTGTGGTCAGGCTGCTCATTCGTATGTAGAAGTCCTCTCGAAGCAGCTTTGCAAGCACATTGACATATGCTGTAGAAATAGCATCTTGGATTGCCAGTTACTTCAGCACAACATGAAGTGAAACAGCTCCACTTGTTTTTATTATTGCCATTATAATCAAAATGCTTTGTAATTATTTTTAGCTCACAAGAGCATTTTATGTTCTATTATTCAGAATGAGTTAGTATGACTGATGGAGTGTGAATCACTGTGTGATACATGCCTCTATATTTAGGCCCATTTACTCAAAAGTGGTTTCAGTCTGTTTCCAGAACACCAATAGTAATACTAAGTTTTGTATAAAGAGACACTGTCAAGGCTGGTAGTTCTGAGAGGTGACTCACTATTCTTTGCCAGTGTGTTTACTTTCTGAAAGGTCTTTCCACATGTGTGTGTTGTTTAAACCTCTTGCCTCCCTGACAGTAAAGAGAAGCAGGCATACAGCTATATCAGGCTGAATGCACAGACATGTTTTTTGCTAGGTCTAGTGTTGTTTTCAGGCAGCTTCCAGTAACTGTCTCAGTGCATTGGATTTTATTTGCTTGTTTCTTCCTAATTCTTTTGTTGTTGTTTTTTCTTAAAATACATAAGTGGGCTCCAAGGGCATGGCCTTATGATCTTCTCTCAACAGTGGCCAGTTTTCAGTTCTATTGTTGTTATGGTTATTAATGATGGTAGCAGACAGGTGCCTCAACTTGGTCAAGACCCCTCTTGTGCACACATGCACGTATAGTGCAACACAAGGTGTCATCAGATATAATGTTAGCCACTTGCTTTTGGTTTTTAACACATCTTTTGTTATGTCTGTTTCTTCAAACACGCATCCTGCTAAAGGAAAAATGTGTGTTTGAGACACGGAGAACTTGAGTGCTGTCTACACATTTCTTTCACTAGTCTGTTTCCAGTCCATGGTCATCCAAGGGACCATAGAGACATGAACATTTGTGATGGGTGTGTGTATTGCAGAGCCACTCTAGTTCCTTCCAGTCTCCATGATGGCACTGGAATGTCCCTGGAAGCACCATCCAGATTTGAAAGGAATGCACATTTGAAAACTTGTTTCCCTGTTCAGTGTAGTTTGAGGTTGCCAACCACCAGTGTTTGCTAAAAACACCGCTGTTTTTGGAAAACCTTTGCAAAGCCTTTATCCAGCCAAAGCCATGAAGCACACACACACAAGAAGACAGAACACCAGTGAGTTGCTTGTTGTGGAGACAGAGAGATCAAGGTGTTCGATGAACTGTAGAGAGACAAGAGAGACCTGGAGATTCTGGGATGCAGTTGCCAGAACATTAATATTGTCCAGAGAATTGCAGAGAAGATGCTTTCCTGGGAGTTCTGCAAGGCCATGGTGCAGTGCCACCAAGGAGTGAAGGACCTACATCAGGACTACAAGGAGATCAAAGACAATTGTTGCTCTGGATGTTGCCACCAGGCCACGCCTTACTAAAAGGATGAGTTTCTAACATACAACAGCGAAATAATTTATGCCTGCCATTTGTAAGAGCCATGTCATAAGGGGTCACGGGAAGGGGAAGGGAAAGGGTGAGCTGGGCCACAATGGAGAGAAATATTCATGCAGCAACAGAAGGAATTGTCCATGCCAGGTAGCTCCTTCAAACAGGATCAAATCATAACCCTTAATCTTCTTTCCATCAACTAGATCCTCTTTGAATTGTACCATCTGGCAACACTTTCTGTCCCAGAGGTCATACAATTGGTTCTGTGTGCAGGCAAACCCTTATGCCTGTGCCAACTGAAGTTAAAAGGGCTGCATACTGCCAGTGGGGTCACTCGCCATGAATTCCATTGCAGGACTGAGACCTTAGTTTAAGGCAAGATGTAAGAGGAGGGGTTTGATGGAAGACAATAGGAAGGTGGAAGGACAAACTAAGCATTGCCCCTCAAGCCTCTAGTAATGTGTTTAAGCATGTGTGGTATCTGACCTGCAGAGGTTCAGTGGATCTGAGTTTTTACTTGCCCTGCTAAATATTTGGAAGGGTACTCAATAGGTAACAATGAAATTCTAGACTCTAGAGATATGAGTTGCAATCCTGACTCTATTCAAGTCAATGGTTAAATACTTATTTGACTTCAGTGGAGTCACTATTGCACCCCTAACCAAGAATTTGAAACACTCAGTGACTAAACCTGCCTGCATTAAAATAACATCTCTCATAATATATTTTTTCTGCAAAAAAACCCTGAGACTATTGAAGAGATTTTGAATCTTGCATGTAATAAGAGTTAATGTTCCTTCTCTCAGCAGCAGTTATGAATCATTTCTCTTTTTACCTGCTGCTATGGAGATTTCTCATCTGTCTGCTTCACCTTTCAAGAATCAAGGCCCACCTATAAAGCAGTCGTTAAAAATACATTATATCAAAACTTCTCTTTATGGCTGCGGGTTGGGCAAAGCAATGCCTGAGGCTATGAAACATTACTATTCTCTATACAGCACTATTATACTGATTGCCATCATACTGTATGAGAATCTGTAACATTAGACAAAATAAAATAGCCATTGCACATTTCCATTGAATCTCTTAATGAATCTGCCCATTTTTTAAGAAGAAAATTTACAAAATACAAAATTTCAGCCTTATTTTTTTGTTTAAATTTATTTGACCAAAAGACTGAACTATTATTTTTTTTTTAAGGACATTCCAAGTTAACTTTTCTACCATGCTATGTGTATCTGTCAGTGCAAGCCAACGTACGACACCAAAACTTCAGCTGAATTCCACTCAAGTCAGTGGAGCTGAGCTGAGTTATACTTGTTGAGAATTTGGCCCAGTGATGACTGGTGGGTTCTGAGGCTGGTGGGGCAGTGGTCGGGGCCAAGCACAGAGGAGTTGTGGCGGATGAAGCGTGAAGGGTGGCAGTTAGAGCGATGGTAGCATCACTCACGTGCTGAAGTTGACTAATTGTGGCATAGAGTTTGGTTACGTACCTATGCTGTTGCGGTGCAGACAGTAAAGAAGGTTTTCTTTGCTGCCCTCATTGCATCTGCTAAGTCCCGCCCGGCTGAGCTGTTATGGGTGGTGAGGGGGTTGGTCAATCCGGCCTCCCTCTGCCTGGACTTAGAATCATCAAATGCTCGCTGTGATTTGTTTGTGGATTTCTTTGCGGATAAAATCGCTCAAATTCACCATGGTTTTGATGCAACTTTTTTTTAGCAGAGGACGGGTCAGAGGCAGTAGAAGCTCCATCCTGTCCTGTTTTGTGGGATGAGTTTCAGGCTATGTTGCCTTCAGATGTGGGGAATGCTCTTGGGACTGTGAGAGCCACTCATTTGTGAGTTAGATCCATGCCCGTCCTGGCTAGTTAAGGCTAGTCCAGAGACATTGGGGCCGTTGCTGGTGGGGATAGTCAACGCCTCCCTTAAGGAGGGCAGGGTGCCGGACTGTCTCAAGGAGGCAGTGGTGCAGCCCCCGCTCAAGAAGCCATCTTTGGACATTGGTGCTCTGGCCAGCTATCAGCCAGTCTCTAACCTTCCCTTTTTAGGGAAGGTTATTGAACAGGTGATGGCTCGGCAGCTTCAGGGGCATTTGGACCGCGTCAATTTTCTTGATCCCTTACAGTCGGGCTTCCGTCCAGTTTATGGCATGGAGACTCCACTTGTGGCCTTGGTCGACGAGCTATCTTGTGAGTTGGACCACGGTCGCTCGACCCTGTTGATCATGTTAGATCTCTCAGCTGTATTTTATACTGTTGATCATGAGTTGTTGGTGACTCGGCTGCGGAACCGGGCAGGGATTGGCGGGACTGTTCTTGAATGGTTCTGTTCTTTCCTGGTTGGGAGAACCCAGCGTGTGGTCCTGGGGGAGTTTTCATCTTCGCCCCAGGGCCTCACGTGTGGGGTTCCACAGGGTTCCATCATATCCCCTCGCTTGTTCAATGTGTATATGCAGCCTTTGGGGGAGGTTGTCCAGGAGTTTGGGGTGAGGTGTCATCAATATGCTAGACTACTGCAACGCACTCTGTGTGGGATTTCCCTTGATACTGGTTCGGAGGCTGCAGTTGGTGCGGAACGCGGCGGCTCATCTCCTTATGGGGACGAACCAACGGGAGCATATCACTCCCATGCTCCATGCGCTGCACTGGCTGCCTGTAGCGTACTGAGCCAGACTCAAGATGCTGGTTTTGGCCTATAAAGTCCTACACGGCTTTGGTCCTTCTTACCTCAGGGACCGCCTCACCCTCGACGCCTCAGAGCGACTTCTTCGGTTCACTGGGGGCACCTTTTTGGAGGTCCCCCATGTAAAACGGGGGTGGCCACAATGGAGAGGGTGTTCTCGGTGACTGGGCCCCGATTGTGGAACTCCCTCCCGGAGGATGCCTGTTTGGCCCTGAGTTTGTTGCCTTTCTGCCAGGCCTGCAAAACCTGACTGTTCTCCCAAGCCTTCAGAGGAGGGGAGGGTGGGTTGGGTTAAGAATGGCTGGGGGTTGGGTAGGGTTTTTTTGTATGATGCTTCATTTTTTAATATTTGTATTTTAACTGTTATTTTAACCTATTGTTGTTTCTGTGCTGTAAGCTGCCCCGAGATGCCTTGGGCATGAGGGGGTAGCTAAGAAATTAAATAAATAAATAAAATATGCTGATGACACCCAGCTATATCTCTCATTTTCCTCTGACTCAGGCCCAGCAGTCTCGGTGCTTACTCGGTATCTGTTGGCTATGGGGGATTGGATGAGGGCAAGCCGCGTGAAACTAAATCCTGACAAGACGGAGGTGATGGTTGCGAGGAGAGCCGGGGGGTGGGGGTAGTGGCCCCTATCATTGATGGAGTCTGTCCTCCCCTGGTTTCGCAGATCCGGAGGTGCTCCTGGACCCGCAGCTTCACCTGGATGCCCAGGTGGAGGCTGTGGCGAAGGGGGCATTTCGCCAGTTACAACTGATACGTCAGCTTAGGTCGTATATCTCGGACTCGGATCTGGCAACAATCGTCCATGCTTTTATTACCTCGAGACTGGATTACTGCAATGCACTCTGTGGGGCTACCCTTGGTGCTGGTTCAGAAGCTGCAGCTGGTGCAGAATGCGGTGGCCCGTCTCTTGACTGGGAAGGGTCGACGCGAGCACATTACACCAGTGCTCCATTCTCTGCACTGGCTGCCGATAGTTTTCTGGGCCCAATTCAAGGTGTTGGTGTTAACCTTTAAAGCCCTAAACGGACTGGGCCGCACCTACCTGCGGAACCGCCTCACTCTCTGGGTCCTGGATCGACCCCTGCAGTTGGCCAGGGGCGTCCTCCTCAGGGTCCCCCGGGTTTCCCAGGTGTCCACCATGAGGAGGGCGTTCTCTGTAGCTGCACCGCGGCTGTGGAGCTCCCTCCCATTGGAGGTCTACTTAATTACTGACCTCCCCTCTTTCCTCAGACACTGTAAGACCTGGCTGTTCCGCCAGGCCTTTCCTGAGGGAGGTGGGGTGGGTGGGTTGGGTTAGGGCGGGAAGGGATGGGTTTTAATTTCTTGTTTTAATTGTTGTTTATTGTATATTTTAATATGTTTTAAAATGTTGTGAGCCACCCTGAGATGCCTGAGGCAGGAGGGGGCAGCATATAAGTTTTTAAAAATAATAAATAAATAAACCCAGCGGTAGACAGAGCCAACCCAAACATTGTTCACTTACATGATCATGATCAATGAAATAAAACATGCACACAAGGAATAGGACATGCACACGTCTTGTCTTGAAAACGCACAGAAAATGCTACAAAACCCAACAGGTTTATGTGACATCCTAAATGGCACACCATAAATGCTACATACAGTTTTACAGAGGACGAGGAGGCATGCACCATTCAGGAGAGGGCATGCAACACCCACCATGTGGGGTATTCAAAAAAAGCCACACCAAAATGCGTGGAAAATGGAGAAAAACCCAACAGCATTATGTGGAATCCTAAAATGCACACCTACCATAAATGCTACAATTGGTCCCTGGGAGGGAAAAGATACCCCACCCCTGATATGGTACTTTCAGTCCTTCCTGCAAGCTGAAAGCTCCCAAGTGATTCGTGAAAAAAAATACATGGAAAACTCCTTAAGATCCCAAGTTCAAACTTCAAAGTAGACTGGGGGGCAAAATTCAAAATGGCTAATATGGCTATTTTCTCCTTCAAAAACACTTAAAACCACACAAGACTGGTTGCATGCAAAATTTGCAAGAATTTTTAAAGTGTCCTTAATCACCAAATAAATTATTTGAAAAAGCATCTATATTTTGTCTGTGATTTTTTCCCCCACTACGAGCCTACCAAAATATCCCAACCAATTTAAACATTCAAAGTTCAACTTTCTCAAGCATTATCACACAGCAAGAGGGACAAAATTCAAAGGGGCTGTCACAAGAAAGCGCAAAAGTATAGGACAATATAAGGTCACCACGTGAAAAACAAACATATTTGAAGCACTGCTGCATTTTCAGCATTGCCATTAATTTTGCATTTCCAGTTATATTTTTAACAGTCTGGCTCTGATGCATTGGCAGAGACCTGGGTGTTTGGGAGAGAAATTAATTCATACTGTAAAACAGCAATGGGGAAACTTAGCAGCTTTCATTGCCATTCAGTTGGTAATATATTAACACCCATTTCCAGCTACCTCAAAATGACATAAATCCAAGAAACTAATCAGAAATATTAAGAGAATTTTCATGCAAGCACTTGACTTCAGGGGACCTCCATCCATCCCCATTCCTCACTCCCCACACAGAGCCCTCGAACCCAATCCCTCCCTGTCCCCATGCCTCGCTCTCCCCACTCAGAGCCCCAAAACCCCTCCCTCCATCCCATGCCTCTCCCCCCACACAGAGCCTCCAAACCCCTCCCTTTCAGTCCCCATATGGCTCACTCTCCCCAGTCCACACAGCCCCCAAGCTCCTCCATCCCCCATATCTCTCTCTCTCCAGAGCCCTCAAGCTCCCTCCCTCCGTGTCCCCATGCCTCTCTCCCCACACAGAGCCAGAAAGTTGAGTGTCAGTGTAGTGATAATCATTCAGTGCTTACTGTTTCACTTGCTTCTCTGTTCTAGCATGTGCTGCATTTTTCTCTGCATGCCACTCTCCATCTTGATCCATCCCAGATCAGAAAAGCAGCAAGGCTGAAAGCCCATGTGCACGCACACACAGCAACAGTTCCAGTGACAACACCACTCCTCCCCCTCACCTTCTGCCTTGGGGGCATTAGCTCCAGGCGCCCAGGTACCCTTCAAAAGAGCTCAGCTAGAGCTCTTATATCACTCTGCCCCCGGTGGCTGAAAAGAAACATTACAATCTGCAATTACTGTGGTATGGACGATGAAGCCAGATGCCCATACCGCAAAATTTGTAATTTTGTCCCAGGCTGTGTTCCATAGGCTCCCTCCCCCTCCTACCCAGTCTTTCCTCCACACATTGTGATTGACAGTGCTGGCTGCCTGGTGCGACAGCAGCAACCACATTAGCCACAAACTCAGAAACTCACGCATGTGCAGTTATTCCCAGCACAGCGCGTCCCTCCCACACCTGGAAAAGAGGTGCAAGCCACAAACTGTAATTGACAAGTGCTGCCGCCGGCCCCTAGCAGCACTTTGGGGAACGTGTCTGGGTCCACAGGCAGATGGAATGGATTGTGCTGCAGGGAGGCTCATCAGAGCCCTCTTTGTAAGCAAGTTTCTGGGGCAGGAGGGGCAGTGTCCCTGATGCTCTAGGGGGCCAACCGCACCTGATTTGGCCACTACCATTTAGCTCAGGGAAGGAAAACAAACTAGCAAGTTATGTGTGTTTTTTCTCCCCGAACTTCAAGCTGGCTTGCTTTGCTGAGGCTGCTTAGAACAGCCACATATTATTGATTCCAGATAGCTGAACAGGTTGGCTCAGCTGGCTCCAGGTGGTTTAAGCAAAAAAACATTGTGACTGTTGGGGAGGAAGTGCTGAATTTAGTATGCCATCATTTAGCCAGTTTGAACAATGCTGTCTATGGCGACTCTTTCTGCTGCACTTCGAAAACTATTCTGCAGCAGAAAGAGCCAAAGTGTCCCCCTCCACCCCAAAAATTATACCAAAGAGGAAAATGTTCCTACCACTAACTCATAAAAGAAAATAATGTCAGGAAGGATTGAAGATGGTAGAGACAGAGAGTCTCAAGCCCAGGTGGCATCCCCTGTAGGTTTGGAGGAGATCCTAATGTTAAAGTTCTCCATTCACTAGAATTACACTGTTGTTTAGCTGTGTTAGTACATCTTTGCTGTTAGCTCAGCATTTTGGCTACAGTTCCACTGGTTTAATTTTTTATTATGCTTGCATTATGCAGGCTTATCGGAGTTGGTAATGTTCTGAGTGCATGCTTGGATCCTGGTTAGGAAACTAGTCTCGTGTGCTGCCACACGTAATAACAATAATCACTAGGCTCACAGCGTCAGGCACTGTGATGGAAACCTGTTGACCTCACAGGTCTCCATCTAGCTGTCCCCTGTCTTCACTGCCACCACTCAGAAATAATTTAATTTACTCTGTATCTAGAAGTATCAATTCAGTAACTGAGTGCCTAGGATCCTTTCACCAGTAGTTAGCTTGTTTCCTATTCAGTTCAGCTCTTTCCCTCTTGTTGAATGTTACTGTTACCAAGGTAGCATAGACGTGGTTAAAGTGCCAGAGAGACACTGCAGCCCCTTCTTATTTTAAACAGAAGGTAAATTTATTCAAAGGTTTTTAGCAAAGTATATATAAAAAAAAAACTAACCAAGAATTTCCTGTGGAACTGGGATGTGGATCCCAAGGAGGACAAGTCCTGGGCCAGTCTTTAGACTTTAGGGTTTCACTTACTCTTCAGATAACCCAGCAGGCAGGTATAGTATCATAAATTACAGTTTCATATTTTGGTCTATTTACAGCCAGATGATGATTACTTAAGACTCTTCTTGATCATCCTCTCCTTGGTCTCTTTAGACGTCTCCCTATCGTTTCTTGTCCCAGCTGACTTCTCCATCCGTCTCTCCCCCCTAACATTCCATCCACTCCTTTAAAATAATTGGTTCAACCCCTGTCCCATGATGACATCAGCAAGTCCTGCACCCATTCTAAGTCACTTTAACCCTTTAAACTCCAGAACGTAACAATATTGCTACTTATGTGTACAACATTTTGCTACAGGCTCACTGCCCTCATTCTATGTGCCCAGATTTCTGTCAGAAAGTCCATGTTTCGGCAAATGAAATACATAAGACAGAGGTTCCCAAACTGTGGACCCCAAATGGGGTTGTGCTATCTGCAGATACGTTTGTGGTCACATTGATACTGGATATACTTTGTGTGTCTTTGATATAAACTGCTATCTGGTGTTGTGGAATTATATTTTAAGTCTCAAAATGCAGTCACACCAGACTTGGCCTTATGCAGGGGTGACAGGGGCCTAGGCTCTTGGGGACCCAGAATTTCTTGACCGAGGTAGAGCCTTAGGAGCTTCAGCAGCAGCAGCAGCTGCCGGGGACCTAGAAACACATCCCGAGCAGTGACCTGGTCACCACTGCTCCAGAGGGTCGCTGGACAGGTGCTTCCTGCTAGGCCTGCTGTTCACTCTCTCCTCCCTATTCCAGTGACCCTGTGCCTTCCCCTGCCTCAAGTCCAGGGCTGGCCTTAAGCAGGGCCAGTGGAATTCTGCACCCCAAGGGTGACTGCTTCCTGCGGGGCCCTGCTCATCTCTCCTTGCTTCACCTACTGGGGTTGGTGGGAGTAGGGCCCTGAAGGAAGCAGTCACCCCAGGAGCTGAGAGTGATGCACAAAAACAGCACTGCCACCTCTCCCCTGCCACACATCCTGTCACAACTCTGTTGGTGCTGCTGTCTCTAAACGTTCTACTGTCAGGGCCCTGCCACCTGTTCTAAGAGGCTCCTTGGGCTAGTGACAGGGCCCTGGTAGAAGATTTAAGGGCATTGATGGCACAGCAAGATTGTGTGGGGGTGGGGCACTGTTCCCCTCTCCTCATAGGTGCTTTTTTGTTTTTGTAAGTGATTGCCAATTGTGAAAGTGGTGGGGGCTCGGGGGCCCTTCATTTTATTTTCACCCTGGGCCCCACAAATTCTAACTCCATCCCTGCTGAGGCCCCACTAAACCTAAAGCCAGCCCTGGATCATGAAGGCAAACTTTAGGAACCACTGATGTAAGACCTGGTTATACACCCCATAGCCCCAATGACACTTCTTTGGAAGGAGTGAGAGAGTGACAGAATACATCCCTTGCTGTATCTCTCCCTCTCATCAAATACGTATATATGTGTGTGAGTGAATGAGGGAGGGAGAAAGAAAGATTCCTTGTATTGCTCTTTCCATTCTTGTCTTCTCCTCAGCAGTCGATATTGCCAGAGATGCTAGCCATGGTCATTTCTTGTGACTATTCAAATTCTGAATATTTTACAAATCAGCTGCTGAATGTGGATTTCAGCAGCTGATTTGTAAAATATCTTGAAGTCACTGGAATTTCACACTAAGTGGGAATTTGAGGAGTCAAAAACTATGGGAAACAAATTGGTGAAATTGGTATGCTTCAGAGAAAATAAATCTTCAATTTTGACCACCCCTATGATCCTATGATACTATTCTATGTGTTGTTGGTTTTTTGTTGTTGTTCATTTCAGTTTTTCTTCTATAACACAAAACTGGGCTGTATTTAGCCAGATGAAGCTAGTCTCTTCAAAAGGGAGAGTCTTGGATGGTTGTAGTATCAAATGGAAAAATCTTGGCAAAAAAAAAAAAGATTCTTAATACAGCCAAATATTTTGTATCCACAATATTGTCCTTCTCCAAAACACTTGTGCATAGCATAACAAAATTATAAGTTCCCAAATCCTTTTTATTGCAACTTTAATTTTATTTAAAACATGCATACCTAATAGTATTTTAATATGCATTTCTGGAATTCGTGGTTTGAATTTCATTTGTCTGAAAAGTTACCCTTCTTACATATGCACCATGTGTTTTGATACAGGGTTATTTTGTCTGAAGGAAATTATTTGTCAAGACGTTTTCTTTGTTACTATAATCATGAAAACATGCACACCCTAATTAAATAAGAAAGGGTGTTAACAAATGAGACATTAGCCCACACCAGGTGGATGTCCACCTACCCGTTTATTAGGTGTTCGCCCCCACTGGCCACATGGTCACCATCCACCGAACATGCGGCACCCCCACTCATGGTGGGGTTCCGGAGAATATAGAGCCCACCATGCGTGCAAATATAAGCTAATGTGCGTCCACATGTCTGCTTCCTGTCAATTAGGTTGTGTGCAGCACCTCCCTGAATACAGATCTGCCAGTACCATAAGGTCATGGGTGAAAATCCTAGAACATCCAAAGAGCAACTGTTTCCTGCTCTCTCTGCTCTTGTTCTCACTGGCGCTGCCAGTGCGGGCTACCCACAAATACATTAAATATATGCAGGGAGCTGCCCATTTATTAGGCTGGCCGTGCTAAACATGTGAATGGGGGCTCCACAGACCGACCCCAGACTGCAGCGGGCTATTGTCTTGTTTGAAAACACCCATAGATTTCTTAAACTTATACCAGGTAACCGTATAAATTTCCAGCTTTATACATGCTATGTTCACATTGAGTTTCTTAATGACTTGAAAATGTCCTCATGAAAGAGAGGCAATATTCAGAGGTTGATATCTAAATTTTATATTACTCAGATTTAACTGCTAGTTCACCACCATTGTTCTCTGTGACAGCTACAGGGCAAAAGGGAGGACTCACGTAGCTACCTCCAGTTCTCATGTTATATGTAGCTATCCTAACACAAACTCTTTATGACAAATATCTATTTTTATCATCTGTTTGAGCAGTTTTTCTCATCCTTATGTCACTTTTCCATACAGTTCACTGCAAAGGAGAGCTGCTATTTGTATTATTCCAATAGTCAATGAATTATAATCCTTCTGACCTACTTTTTAACTTGAATGTTCAGACCTTACTTGAACTCTTCACTATGTTTTATAGCAAAGAAGGATTTTGTTCCTTGTTTTGGTTAACAATGCATTTTATGTAGGCATAATAAATTATTGTTTTGGAATGGAAAATAGACCGAAGGAATGAAAGTGTTGTTGATTTAAATGTCATATTGCTTTAATACAATTGGAATACATATTGGAATAATACAGATAGCAGCTCTCCTTTGCAGTGAACTGTATGGAAAAGTGACATAAGGATGAGAAAAACTGCTCAAACAGATGATAAAAATAATGATTTAATAATGAAGGAGTTGCACGTTATGCTTAAATTTGTGAATATAGATGACTAAGCCAGAACCACATTTCTTGCTACTGCCAGCAGAATTAAGGTGGATGAGAGAGAGTTGGGACACACACATACCCCATGCAAGCATTAGCTGAGTGTAAATTATCTATCCCATAGGGGGGGAAATGTTTTGGTTAAATGATTACTAAAGGCAGAAATGCATTTGTACCCTTTCCAAAACATTGAAATTAAAGGCCACAAATGTCACCCACAGCAACCAGCACTGGGCCAGCACCAGGTGGCTGCAGGTAGCACCTGCCTCCTTGGAGGAGGCTTCCTCCAGCTGCGCTAGCAGCAGCCCACAGGTAGCACCAGCCCCTGTGCCTCAGAGACTGCTACTGGCCAAGAGGAGCCAGTTCAGAGGGCCACAGGGTGGGACAGGAAGTGCCCAGCACTTCCTCTTGTTCCCCTGTATAAGGAAGAAACAGCAAGCTCTTAGTGGCTTCCCAACTCGCTCACTCCTGGTATAGCCTTGCTGTGTCTCCACCCACTACCCTGCCTCCTCATCTTTATTATTATTATAAACATTTATATAGCACCAGGCTGGCGCTCTTTCTGCTCACCGAGCTTGATCTACACTCATTCTGACTACACTGCCACCCACTCCTCCTTCCAGATGCCCCTGCTGTCTTCTCACCCAGCTTGGCCAACGCTCATCCTGCGTATGCCTCCACCTGCTCCTCCTGCCAGATACCCCGTTCTATCAGCTTACATGACTTGACCAATACTCATCCTGACTATGTCTCCTCCCGTTCCTCCTGCCAGACGCCTGTACTATCAGCTTGCATGACTTGACATACACTCGTCCTGACTACAGCTCTGCTTGTTCTCCTGCCAGATGCCTGTGCTATCTGCTCAACTGGCTTGACCTACGCTTGTCCCAACTACACCTCCACCCACCAGACGCCTGTGCTAACAGCTCACTCAGCTCAACACCTGACAACAAATCTGGGAAATGAATAGTTAAGGTTAGGTCACAGTTCATATATCACCTTAATTCTGCTCTTTGTGATTTTTATTAATTATAATCCTTTCCAGTATCTGAAAAATTATTGCAAGTCGTTAATAAAAACTGAAAGTCTAAAAATACCATATCGCTTATCAAGATGATTGAAAGCTTGGATGTGACAGCCTTAACTCACATTCCTTAATTTTTAATATACATCAACATTATGTACTTGAATATATAATTGTCCCATGGACCATAAGTTAAATCTGTCATACCCAGGCTTTCAGTCATCTTAGGTTGTGTTCCTTTAGAAGTTAGGCTCTATGTAACTAATTGAATAATATTAAATGGCAGAGTTAAGGTGGCATGTGAGGTGTAAAAGTACCCCCAAACTTCCCACATACCAATGTTTTCAAAATAGT
This sequence comes from Sphenodon punctatus, assembly GCA_003113815.1. Taxonomy (NCBI): domain Eukaryota; kingdom Metazoa; phylum Chordata; class Lepidosauria; order Sphenodontia; family Sphenodontidae; genus Sphenodon; species Sphenodon punctatus. Next base: position 5,835,420 of record QEPC01013002.1, on the reverse strand, counting down.
ATCTTTAACGGGAAAGCAGTTCTTGCTGTTTAAATATTTCACTCAGATAGAAAGATTTCTCTGCCTTAACTACCGTGCTTGATCACTATAGTGCTGCCTACATTATAATGCTAATTTCTCTCAGGACCGAGTCTCAAACCCATGCCACCAGGGGTTTTGGAGTAGTGGCCAGTCTTTTTACACTACTACCTTTCCTGTGACTCAGCTACTCTCCCCTAAAGGACCTCTTTACACTGGCCAGGCCATGCCCTTCCTGAACCCTGAGTCCACCCACGTACCAGCATACCTCACTCCCTGACCTATACAGATTCAGACTTGTGGATTCAAGAGATCCACACCTGGGAGCAGCACTCGACAGAGTCTTCGTATTATAAAAGGCCATCTTGTTCACAGAGTGAGCCTGCAAATCTTTCTGTCTGCTTCAAAGGCGAAAACAACATTGAGTAACTGGTTCTGAGCGCCAGCCAGCTTTCAAAGGGGAAGCATGAACTGGGCCAAAAGCAAAGAGCCTGCCCAAGACCTAAATATAGGGCAGCCACAACAAAGAGCAGAAGGGGAACTGAACTCCAGGGAGCTGGAGCCATGATGGTGAAAGGAAGCTGAACCATGCTCCACCCAAAAGTGAATTGCCACTTTTAGCTTGTAGAATGAATGTGCTCAAAAAATAACAGCTGAAGGGGACCAAAGCCTAAAAAGAACAAATTAAAATGTTCTCAAAGCTAAACATTTTGGGTGGTACAGACAGGAAGGGATGTGGTTTTATAATGAAAGTGTTTAAACGTTCCATTGACCTTGCATCTAAAGGACCTGCAGTCTGACCCAATATGATGTCCGATGTGGTGTCTCCTGTCATTGCATTAATCTGGAAAACAACAAGAATTGGCATAGTTAATTAAACCTGTAGAATTTGATAGTGAGGAGTAGTGTAAGCTCCATGTTTAAGTTGTTCAAATACATTTTTTTGGGTGGAAGGCGTAACAGAAATAGGAATAACTTTTGGACTTCTATATATAACCAAATTCAACATGCTTACAGGAGGGAGAATGACAAATAAAACTACCTCAGTAACGTTTAACTTTAAAAAGGGGAACTATGCAAAAATGAGGAAACTTGTTAGAGAGAAACTAAAAGGAGCAGTTGCAAGGATTAAATGTCCACAAGAAGTGTGCAAGAGTCTATTTAAAAACACTATATTGGAAGCCCAGATTAAATGTATTCCACAAATTTAAAAAAGGTAGCAAATCTGCCTGCGTAGCTAAATGACAAAGTGAAAAAGACTATTAGAGCCACAAAGGTGTCCTTGAAAAAATGGAAAGCTAGTCCTAATGAAGAAAATAAGAAAGAGCATAATCATTGCCAAATTAGATGTAACACATTTAGAAGGCAGGCCAAGAGGCAGTTTGAAGAATGATTTGCTAAAGCTGCAGAAACTAACAATAAAATATTTTTCAAGTACATCAAAAGCAAGAAGCCTGCTAGAGAGTCAGTTGAGCCATTAGATGACCAGGGGATGAAAGGGCTTTCAAGGAGGATAGCCATTGCAGAGAAGTTGAATTAATTCTTTGCTTTGGTCTTCACTGCAGAAGATGTTGGGAAGATACCCACGCCAGAACTATGATGAATCGGAAGAACTGTTACAAATTAATTTGATTGTGGAAAAAGTTCTACAGGAAATTGACAATCAATAGTAAAAAATCACTAGGACCAGACGATATTTACCCTAGAGTTATGAAGGAACTCAAGTATAAAATTGCAGACCTACTGTTGGTAATTTGTAACCTATCACTAAAATCTGCCACTGTACCTGAGGATTGGAGGGTAGCGAATGCAACGCTGATATTTTAAAAGGACTCCAGAGGCAATCCTGGAAATTACAGACTGGTGAGCCTGACATCAGTGCTGGGGAAACTGTTGGAAACAGTTGTTAAAAACAGAATTACTGAGCATATTGATAAACATAGCTTAATGGAGAATAGTCAGCATGGATTTAGCAAAGGAAAGTTGTGCCTCACTAATCTGTTAGATTGTTTTTAGGGTGTAAATAAGCATGTGGCTATGGGTGAGCCTGTTGATGTAGTGCAGGGGTTGGGAACCTCAGGTCTGGGGGCCAAATGTGGCCCATGGTGAAAAAATTTGTGGCCCCTTTCCACTTCCTGGATCTGACCCTTGGATCCAATTCTTACCTCCAATCACTGAAAAACTGAGCTCAAGGGATGGAATCAGAGATGAGGGCATGCAAGCAAGGATAGGGGACAGTTTCATGGCACAGATCCATGATTTTGGCCCTTTTTTCCTTAAGTGCATCCCTTAAGCACCCCCGTCCCAACTTCTGTGTGGCCCTTGGAGCTTTTGCAAGCTTTTAAAGTGGCCCCCGGGGAGGAAAAGGTTCCCCACCCCTGGTGTAGTATATCTGGATTTTCAGAAGGCGTTTGATAAGGTCCCTCACCAGAGACTCTTTAGGAAATTAAATAGTCATGGAATAGGAAGCAGTGTCGTATCGTGAATTGGTAACTAGCTACAGAATAGGAAGCAAAGAGTAGGATGAAATTATCAGTTTTCGCAATGGAGAGAAGTAAGTAGTGGAGTGCCCGTTGAATATATTTATTAATGATCTGGAAAAGGGAGTAAAAACTGAAGTGATCAAATTTGCAAATGACACAAAATTATTCAAGGAGTTAAAATCCAAGCGGACTGTGAGGAATTGCAGGAGGATCTTGCGAGACTGGGTGACTGGACATCTAAACAGCAGATGAAAATTAATGTTGACAAGTGCAAAGAGATGCACATAGGGAAAAGCAATCCAAACTTTACGTACAAAACACTGGGTTCTAAATTAGGGGTTACCACTCAGGAAAAGGATCTTGGAGTTATTATGGACAATACATTGAAATTCTCAGCTCAGTCTGCAGCAGTGGCCAAAAAAGCAACAGGATGTTCGGAATTATTTGGAAAGGGATATAAAACAAAACTGAAAATATCATAATGCCTCTATATAAATCTATGGTGTGGCCGCACCTTGAATATTGCGTGCAGTTCTGGTCACCCCATCTCAAAAAAGATATAGTAGAACTAGAAAAGATACAGAGAAGGGCAACAAAAGTGATGAAGGCAGGGAACGGCTCCCATACGAAGAGAGGCTTGAATAGGCATGGACTCTTCAGCGTGGAAAAGAGATGACTGAGAGGGGACATGATAGAAATTTATAAAATCATGAGCGGTGTGGAACAAGTAAATAGGGAACATTTATTTACCTTCTCAAATAGTAATGGAACTAGGGGACACTCCATGAAACTAACTGGTAGCAGATTTAAAACAAATAAAGGACTTTTTCACTCAATACACACTTAATTTGTGGAATTTGTTACCAGAGGATGTGGTCAAGGCCAGTAGTATAGCTGGGTTTTTAAAAGGATTGGATATGTTCTCGGAAAAGAGGCCCATTAGTGGTTATTCGCCAAGTAGGTTTAGGGGATGCAACTTCTTACTGTTGGGAACTGGGAGTAGAAAACAGGGAATGGATGCTGAACTCCGATGGACCATTGGTTTGACCCAGTATCACACTACTTATGTTCTTATTTAATTATTTTTTTTAAAGCTAAATTAGTAACCTGTAAAAAGTTCCCTATAATGGCTGCACTGCAGTTTTGCAGCTTTGTTCTAGTACTGGAGGGGGTAGGGGAAGCTTTTTCCCTCCCAGGTGCCATGTTGAAAATGAATACAAGCGCTGAGGGCCAAACAGAAGTTGAGGGTGGGTTAGCTTATGGGGTTGCACTCAGGAAGAGAGGAGTCCAGATCACAGATCTGTGCCATAGGTCTTTCCCCTCTCCTTTGTGCACATCTTCTCCCTGCTCCTTACCCTGAGCTCTGTCTTTCAGTGCTTGAGGGCAGGAACTAGATCCAAGCATCAGATCCAGTAACTGGAAAAGGACCAAATAAAAACTAATCGTGGGCCACGTATGGCCGCTGGCCTGAGGTTCACCCACCCCTGTTCTAGTGCTTGTGAATCTCAAAGTGAACTTGAGTGGAAACTGGTTTTGGAAAGAAAAAAAAACCTGACTTGTATATTTTCATAAAAGAAACTGTAAAAAACAAACAAAAAACATTAGACTAGATGAAGAGAAATATAGATTGTCACAGCTCTTTCAGTTTCCATAGCCTAGATAAGCACAGGCAGACAAATGCCTTTCTTTGACCAAATTTGAATAGGAGTGTGTACCCCCACAATTCCGATTCAGAACCCCTGAAAATCAGGGCAAGTATATTTAACGGTTACCCAGCAGTACTGTCCATTTAATTTTTAACCCAGCCTCTATGGATATCAGTGCTTTTAAAATTAATTCCTAAGCTTCTCATTTAATCCCTCAACACTTTTCTGTTTACCTTCTGTCATAAATAGCAACACCACTATGCTTTTAGTAACACAGGGTGAAAACACATGACGCTAACCACCCTTTAACCACCTTTGGTGGTTATTTATGCATGTTGCAGGGCTGTATTGGTGCCCCATGCAGGCCTACAACATGCATAAATGACCACCAAGGGTGGTTAAAGGGTGGTTAGCGTCATGTCTGTTTTCACCCACAGAGAGCTTTCCAAATGCAAGTAAAGAACATTTATGTTGCAAAGTAAACGGAGGCAAGTTGAATAATGTGTCGTGTTGTTTTTCTAGGTGAGTCGTCCTCACCCCAGCGATCATCCTCTCCTGATCCTCTTCATGGTTGGGGGAGTGACAGCATTTGAAGTCAAAATGGTGAAGGATCTTATAGCAACACAGAAACCAAGTGTCCAGGTACAAAGCCTAACTGCCATGTTTGCTGTCTGAGCAAGGACTGATGGGGAGTAACAAAGAAAAAATTCCTGTAGTGTTGACTTTTTCTCTGGTATTGAACACGCATGGTGCTATATATGTAATCACTGGTGAAACATCGGCAGGCCATTTAAAGAATTTTGTGTAAGGAAGGGCCAGTTTATTCCGAAGGCAGCTCAATAAGGTCTCTGAAATTTGCATATGTAGCCAGCACAGCCCCACCCCCAGGAGGGAGGAGCCAGGAGGAGGATATGTCCCTGCCTCCATGTGCAGGTCCTGTGCACTGCACAGGGAGGATCTTCTAACCACCAGCCCTCCCCAGTTGGTTCCAGGCTGCATGCCAGTGCTGATCAGCTGATTGCCATAGTGTGCAGGCAGGGGCCAACAGGGAAGGGTTGGTGGTTAGAAGAGCCTCCCCACCACAAAGCACACAGGACCTGCAGTGGGGAGTCGGAACTAGGAGGCTGGTCAGCAGCGGGCCTGGGGGACATGGAGCAGCCTGAGGGGCATTGGGGTTAGGGAGGGAGGAAAGCATGCGCCCTGATGCCCCAAGGGAGGATCCGCCCCATAATACAGCTTTGTGTAAACACATTTGCACTGCAAGGAGGCTCTGCACCAGCAGCAACTTCACCAACAACAGTAGTGACTGTTTTTCTAGAAAGTTCAAACACCCTCAGACAGAAAAATGTCTGTGATTTTCCATCAGCGATGGAAAGGGGCTGGCTTTAAAGGGCTGTGCACGAGTTTGAATTTTCATGATTCCCTACCTAGAATCAGGGTCTCCCAGCCAGTAGCTCATGAGCTACTGCCAGATCAGTGACTAAATAGTTGCCCTGATTGGCTGCCTTACTTATTCTGCCATTTCCTGGGGACAGGTGGCAGCCAGGGTGTTGGGAAGAGGTTTGCAGGTGGAAAATTAGTTCACAAGCTCAAAAAGGTTGAGGTAAGAGGCCTTAAAATTCAAAGTTCTAGTTGCTCTAAATGGACAACAGACATCCCATGGTATTTTCTCCATATCTGCTCCAGTCATCTTGGGAGAAAAATTCCCTTTCCCAGATTTCTGTTTTTGTGCTGCCATCTTCTTCCTCCGAGCTGTCTAGTGGAGTAAAGAGAGCATTTTCTTCCAGCAGTAGCTGGAAGAAACTTAAATGCACAGCCACTGTTCATTATAAACAGGGGACTGCTGAAGTCCTGATTTTGAGGAAATCGTTTGCCCTACATTTCTGAAAATTTAACCATGACTGTAAGTTGTGAGGACCATCATACGCACAAAGTTTGAAGAAGATCCATGGGGAAAATAAAATGTTATGACTGTTTTAATGGTAATTGCTTGTGGTCAAAATACACAGTGTCCTCATGATTTTGAATCATCAGTATCTCTTCCTCCTGGATGAGTTGAGCCCCCAAACTTCACAGGATTGCAGCATGAGATCAATAACAACTAAATATCATAGTAGTTGGTACAGCCAAAACCGAGATATTATTGATAGAAAACTGATTCTGCAGGCTCACGCATGCGCACTTGAGCTCTCTCTCCTGTCGGAAAGCCGGAGAAGCGGCTGCATCCTGTCCCCCTGTGAGCTGTTGCCTCCTGCTGCTGCTGTTGCCCGGCCCCCTGGCAACACGCAAACCCCGAACTCACACCCCACAACCCCCGCCAACACCCCCTGCCAGCCCCGATCTCAACCCCCCAAGTCCCGCAAGCCCAGACCTCACCCCC
>QEPC01013002.1:5792555-5826575 GCA_003113815.1 Sphenodon punctatus | reverse complement strand
CGAGCCCCGACCTGCCCCCCCCAACCCTGGCCCCTAGCTCCCGCTCCCCCCTCCCCGGCAACATCTCCAGTCTGGACCTACTCCCCCAACCACTACTCCTACCTCCCCCACACCACACAACATCCCATCCCCTAACCTGACCCCCCAACCCCAAACCTCACCACCAACCCCCACTCCTACTTCCTACCCACCCTAAACTAACACCCTCAACACTCTCTTCTTCTCCCACCACAGCACATCTCCAGCCCCCCACTTACCCCATCTCCCACTCCTACCTGTAATCCCCGCACTGCCCCATATTGATTTCCCACCCCCACACCTGCCTGTTACTTTCTCTCCATGACCCCACACCTGCCTCCTCTTCCTATCATCACTAGTTCTGTTCAATTGTAAAAATAATTCCGCAATTCACTTAGAAGTTGTGCGAAGTTGTCCTCGTATATCATATCCCACAAAACCAATAAATTAACCAAAACAAAAAACTTAACAGTTTAAAAAAAACCTTAAGTGCACAAAACTTTTCATAACATCCACAAAAAAACCCAAATTCAGTACAATTACAATTCAAAAAACCACCCACTCCATACATTGCAACACTTTTATTTATTAACATCATTTGACAAGGAACAATGTTTTAACAGTGCATTAAGTCTGTTTGTACACAACTGCATTCTTTAGAACGAATTGCATAATGCCATGCATACTGAGATTGTTAACCCTTTATTGTATGAAGTGTATACAATTTGTATACATGTAAACCACAGACTTAATGCACTGTGAAAAAATTGTTGTCACTTGATGTTAATAAATAAAAGTGTAATAATGTAAAAATGGGATAGTTTAGTTCTTGATAAGAATGAACAAAAGTATGGATGGTAAGGAATTTAGTACATATATTGCATTTATGTTGTTGAGGATAAAATATTTAATATTGTTCAAATTGTGAAATAATTTTCATGGGTTTTGGCATTGATAGATTGATTGATTGATCAAAATTAAACTTACAGACCAGGCATGACAAAGCCATTGCCTCAAAGTACAGAAATATAAAACTAAGTAAAAACACCGTACCTAACACTTATCTTAACAAATTGAATATAATTGAAAATAGCTAAAAAATAATTGGATAAGATAGATAAAATATATAATAACTACAATTAGAGTAAACTCTCAATATCACAGGGCAGAATCTGTTCCAAACCAGTTCCCAACAATTGCATGAATAAATACACTCATATTAACCTATTGGTCAATGAATAGAGGTGTAATCTTGAAAGTCCAAAAAAGCAACACGAATCCTGACGGCTTTACACAGGAATTGAGCTATATTTTCCAAAAGGGCACGGTCCTTAGCTGACATGAAAATCTGAAAAAGCTCAGAATTAGCTCATCCTGGATATTTATCCAAATAAGGTTGCAGCAATTGTCTTAAATTACCATACAAGTTGCATTCAGACATAATATGGGCCAACGTCTCAATCTGCTCATGATCAGACGGGCAAAGACATTCTTCAATAGGTATTTTGTCCATACGACCCTCAAAAACTTTGGTCGGAAAAACATTCAGACGAGCCATAAATAAGCTCCATCCAAAAACAGAGGGCAAATCTAAATTCCAATAAGAAGCCATATCCCCCTAGGCAGGTAATAGCTCCAAGTAATTACCCAAGGAATGTAAGTTCCTAATTTGGGCAATGTCGTCCTGCCATACAACATTGTTTGTCCTTGCAAAAAGTTCACTTTTAACCGCCTTACCACCTTTTGAGGCAAAATAACCAGCCGAAAAGCCCAGATGGGAAATTCTTTCCCTCATCTTGCCTCTCCAGGTGGATTGAAAGTTGTCCTTTGCGAGCAAAAGGAACAGCTCTGTCTGGGGAGCAAACTCAGCCCGAATCCACAGGGAAAGGGCATACTTGGAGGTTTTCGTTTCCCAACTTGTTGTTCCGGTCTCACGCCTAATAGCCACCGAAGGAGACCCGGCAGGCAAACGAAAAAGTTTACGCAAAAGCGTGGACTGTAGCCTGTTGAGATTTAAAGATCGAATCGTGGTCCAGACTGCTGCACCATAGAGTAATTGAGAGGTGACTTTAGCTTCTAACACTCTCAGAGCCATAATCTCTCTCCCCATCCCTTTTCGTTGGAAATAGCTCAGTATTGCATGTCCTGTGCCCCTGGCCTTATTCGTCTCCAATTTGGCCTGTAGGGCCCAATTACCTCCTTTATCTAATGTAATTCCCAAATATTGAAAGCTACTTACTTGTTCTATCTCTTGTCCACATATATTGTTTTCTGTTCTTCCCAAAAACCATTATTTTGGTTTTACTATAATTGATCTGAAGGGCACTATCAGAGCAAACGTTTGCGGCAGCTCTAAGCTGCTTCACCAATCCTATTCTTGTCTGGGATAGTAGCACCGCATCGTCGGCATACATCAGGGCTCCAATTGCCCTGGATGCCAGCCACGGGGGGATGAAGTCATCGGAGGAGACTGCGGGGACCAAATCGTTTAGATAATAATTAAATAGACTGGGGGCTAACGTACATCCCTGCCTTACCCCAACTCACACAGGTATTTCAGATGTCAATTCGCTAATTGAGGAGTAGAATTTTACTTTTGGCGTATTATTTGTGTGAAGAGCCCTGATCAAATAATACAGCCTTCTATCCATTGTCGATGCTTCCATCTTTTCCCAAAGACAGTTATGGCTGACTGAATCGAAAGCAGCCTTTATATCTATAAAGGCTGCAAACAATTTTCCATTCAGTTTAACATACTTTTCCACAAGATGTGTCAATACCAAGCCTGATCTACCGTTGAACGCCCCCCTCCCCCCCCGAAATCCTGCTGGTTCGATAGCTAGAATCCTCTCCTGTAGCCAAGCTTCAAATCGTTTTGCCAGATGTTTTGCATATATTTTCCCTATAAGTTATAACCAATAATAGGCTTATTGGCCTATAGTTTGCCACATCGGTTTTTGAGTCTTTTTTGGCATTTATGTTTTGTTGCAATGTATGGAGTGGGAGGTTTTTTAATTGTAATTGTACTGAATTTGGGTTTTTTTGTGGATGTTAGGAAAAGTTTTATGCATTTCAGGGTTTTTTTAAACTGTTATGTTTTTTGTTTTGGTTAATCCAGATGTGTGCAACCTGCCACTGTCATTGCCTAGCAGATGCTGCTGGCTACACCTTTTGCTACCTCAAAAGATCAGGCAGAGGGGGTGCTTTTAGCAAGGTTGCCTAGATATACTATAAGATATTATAAGATATCCCGCCCCGAGCTGCTCTGTGAGCGGGGTAAAAGAATAGCAAAATAAAATAAATATTAATGAATATTATAGGACAGCAGTTCCGAAACCTTTTGCTGTGCAATCCCATTTTGAGATTTAGATATAATCTTATGACCCCAGACAGAAACAAAGATAAACAAAGTACAGCATATGCAATATTAATTGGGATCCTGATCTGCAGATGGCATGACCCACTTGATCTATGGTTTGGGCATCTATCTTATGGGGGGAATGCGTATGGGGTGGTAAATGGATTTCTCCTGGGCTGAGTCAGTATAGAGGATGAACTGCAAAACTAAAATAGGGTTACAAATCTGGAGAGATTGTGTTGTTGATCCCAAGTGACAGAGAGGGAAGCAAAGTGGTTCAAATTATATCTTTTATTGGGCCACCCAGTATGCTCCACCCAGAAGAATGTGTCTGACAGATTCATGATTATAACTCTAGTTTCAAAGGCTGAATGAAAATTTGTCTCATTTAAGGTAATGCTGAATGCACTCTTGCCATTAGCAATAGGGAACCCAGTAAGGCTGCCAGCCACAGCAGAACATTTGACAGAATGCTCATCGTGCTTTAATGGCATCCTTTAGTTAGAGCTCAATTAATAGTTTTAGGAGATTAAATGCCCTTTCTAGCAACACTTTTTCATCTGATAATGTGTTTCTCTCCAATTGACTTCTCACTTATCTCCTTTATATAGCAAATCAAAGTCTTTGCTATCCAGAGCAGGGACTGAATTGTGACATACTGATGGACAGGTTAATCCAGACTCTGAATGTATTAATATCACTTGAAAGATAAGCAGAGAGTTAATGAGCGGGATGGTTTGAAACTATGCAATGAGGCTTTTGGCTAACTTTCTAAAAGGGATTGTGGTCTGACAGCAATGACATGGAATCTGGCGTTGCTTTGCTTAGGTTTGACCCTGGTGACAGGTCACTCTGCGAGACAGATTTCCAAAGAATTTGGAGCTTACCCAGCTGCTTTTACTGCCACTTGCCCTTTGTACCAAATTGTTACGTTAGGGGTTAAAGGTCTTGGAGAGGGAGGGAATCCTGAGGGAAAGAAAGAAGAAAAGAAATGGTTGTTTTGAGGCTCGCATTTTTAAAAAAATGTTTCTGAGTGAGTTGGATTTACCTGGATTCTACAGTTCAGCTGTGACTATGTGCCACCTGTTTGGGATTACGCTCTGTACAAAGAGCCAGGCATTATGCAGGAGCGGTTTGTGTGATGTTTGGGCAATCAGTTTCAGACTCTGGGGCAGGATGAAAACATTGGCCTCACAGAGCTATTCCCTTCAAACAAAACTCTGACATTTGTACTAATCACTGACATAAACATTTACATAGGAATTGGATTAAGAATGTATGAAATAAGCATTTTCAACAACCACACAGCAGCCTGCCAGCAGCTACGGATTGTCTCCAACCATTGGTTGGCATTCAGGCAAATGGCAATTAAATATGGAGACAGGGAGCATATGGTCTTCTCCATATGACAGATATATATTAATATGCATACAGGGATATGTGATTTATCTCCATTCACTGTGAAAGGCAAAGGGGAAAATGCTGTACTTCTGGCATAATTTCTTTTATGTCAGCACTGAAGACCTCTGAGAATCGCAAATAATTCACTTGGAAAAAAGAGGCACAACATTTCTTTAAAATTAAGGAAAGAAAAGTGGAAAGAAAATGTCTTCTTCATCTGTGCTCTCTGTTCATTAAACTCACATGAGTGAGCACATTCACTGTGTGCATGAAAACATGCTCTTGGACATGCACCCCCAGATACAAATATTGAACCTCCAGAGATGTTCTCTACAACAGCTCATCAGAATCCCTGCACCTTCTTCACTGAATAGCCACATTAGGAACAGAGTAAGGCCACAGATAATCACCACTCTAGAACATAATAAAAATACATGAATATACATAGTTTATTCAAACTGTATTAAAGTGGTTTACCATGTCACAGATCTTTATCAAGTAGCCTCAGTCTGTCCCACACACATGGAATGGGTGCTGCATGCCGCCAGTGAATACTCCTAGATGTCCATGTTAGTTATAGGGTTGCCACCTATGTATATTTTTCCAGGACACTTATGAAAAATGCATGTTGGCACTGCAACATGTACTTTTCATAAGTGGCCTGGAAAAATATACATAGGTGGCAACCCTAGTTGGTTAGGATGCTCCTGCTGCCTCCTTGAGCATATACCCACAGGGAAGCTGCAAAGGAAGGGACAGGGCATTAACCACCAGACCCATTTAAGAGTGCTGCAGTGCAGACACAAGAGCTGTTCTCTGATCACTCTAGAATCCTTTTCCTGCTGAGAACTTTATTTAATTCAGTTCAGAGATGGGCAAATGGTGGCTCACAAGCTGTATTTGGCTCTTGAGCAACTATCTTTTGGCCACCTGGGGGAAGGAGGGGTGTCCATGAAGCTTCCCCGATAGGGAAAGGGGCTGGAGGCTTGATGTAGGCCATGCGACACTGACCCAGAAGGAAGGGCAGGGTTCTGGTGAGCCCATGCTGCCCCACCCCTAGAGGAAGTCACATGTTATTGATCTCAGGAGCATGGAGGAGGTCATGTCTGACCAGCCCACATTGCCCAAGCCCCAGGCGAAGCAGCACTGCACTAAGGAGTAACAGCTAGAAAAAAGAAAGGCATGACGGGAGGGGCGGGGGGTACACACAAGAGTCCACTCAAGGTAGGTGATGCAGAGAGTGTGCAGCTCTGTGTGGGGTTATGAATCCAGAGACCCTTTTGGAAAAGGAGGGTGAGAGCCATTCTATGGGGTGAGTGCAAATGAGGGAAGCGAGGAAGCAAGCTCTCTCCTCTGCAAAGGAGGTGAGGAAGCACACAAAAAAGTGGGAGGCCACAGAGTTAACCGAATACTTCTCTAAAGAGAAACAGGGCAAGGTTGAGATTAGTGTTTAATAAACAGGTTTATTTGATTTATTAAAGTCTGTCAAATGTTATTCATGTTTTCAAGCATTTATTTTATCTATTAAAATTTGGGAACTATGTATAAGACATATGTAAAGTGTTGTGAGACTCTCTGCAATATGAAGAAATTGGTATGTGGCTCTTCAGGCTGGGAACTTTGTCCACCCCTGGGCTAGTTAAGCTTTGACTGGGTTTGGGGGTTAGCTATTGGTAGCCGTTTGTTTGTTGTCTATTATTATCAGTCAATTCAGTATTAATATAGTGCCTGGTGCTGAACATTAGTGATTAGACAATGGACTTAAAATCTCAGATGGACAAGGGAGAGGAGCCAGGGAGACATTCAACAAGTTGGAGTAACATGTGCTTAGCTTAGTTATAAGGGACGGAGGGGAATTCTGAAGGGTCAGACAGTATAAGGAGAAACAAATGAGTGATCTCTTGAGATGAGGAGCTAGGGAAAGCCTGATGGGAAAGGTAGTTTTTACCAGGTGTATGAAGTCTGAGAAAGTGGCTCCTATACCTCCTAAAAACTACTTTTCCCATCAGGCTTTCCCTATATCTTCTTCCCCAGAAATGGATCATTTGTTTCTCATACCATCTGATTTTTCAGAATCCCCTCCTTCATTTGTAACTAAGCTAAGCACACACACCTGTAACTGCAACCTCCCTTTCCCTGCAGAGTGTATGTGCTTGGGGTGGAAGTTCCAGGCATATGGGGCAACATAGGAAGCAGGAGACTGGGATGGGTGAAGGTGGTGTTAGAGATGGAGTGAAGTTCCTGGGTGCTATCGTAGCGGCAAATGAGAGCTGAAAGATAGGGAGGAGCAAGACCCTGAAGAGCTGCGAAGGTGAGAACAAGAAATTTGTGCTGAATGTGAAGGGGGAGGAGGAGTGATGGAGGGGCTGAGCGTGATCAAAACAGTGGACGAGCAGCAGAGTGTTCAACAGATGTAAGAGGGGTAAGGTGAGAATGGGGAAGGCCAGGAAGTGAGGAGGTTGCAGTAGTCAAGGCAAGCAATGGCTAGAGCATGGGCTATAGTTCTAGCAGTAGGAGCAGTAAGGAAAGGTTGGGTTTTAGTTATGTTATGCATAAAGAATGGACAGGCCTTAGCAACAGAGTGACTGGGAAGTGCAAAGGAGAGGGAGGAGTCAAAATGAATCCTAGGCTTTGAGCTTGGAGGACTGGATGAATGGCGACAGTACCAGTGGGGATTAAAGTAGTGGGTGGGGGGTTTGGGGGAAGGGTGGTATTTATTCAGGCCTCATTTGTTATCAAGATTTTATATTTGGTATTATATTGTATTTTATATTTTTGTATCTATGTTTTTATTGTTTTATTCATTAGCTGTCCCGAGCTGCCATTGGGCAGGAGAGGGTGGGATATAAATCAATAAATTAAATTAAATAAAGAGTGAGGAGAGAGAGGATGTTTTAAGGGGAAAAGATGAGTTCAGTCTGGACACCTTAAGCTTGAGATGATGGTGGGACATCTAAGCAGAGATGTCACAGAGAGAGTTAGTGATGTGAGATTGGATGGGGGGGAGACGATGTGGTGGAAAGAGAGAGTTGGGTATCATCAGTGACATGCACAGGTGGTAGTGGAAACCATGAAATTTGATTAATTTGATAGAGTGTAAAGGGAGAATAAAAAAATAAGTAAATAAAGAGAAGACGGCCCAAGAACTCCCACCAGGAGGGGAAAGAAGGCAGAGGAGCTACCGACAAGAAAGATGTTGAAGGAGAGATTAGAGGGAGAGGAAGAGAACCTGTGGAGAACCAAGCCCCCAAAACCAAGGGAGTAAAGTGAATCCAAAAGAAAGGGGGTGGTCAACAGTGTCAAAGGCCGCAGGGAGATCAGGCAGGATGTGGATGGAATAGAGGTCTTTAAATGTGGCTATGAGGAGGTCATGGGTAATTTTCCTGAGAGCGGTCGCAGTAGGGTGGAGAGGGTGGAAACCAGATTGAAGGAGATTTAGGGAGGAACTGGAGGAGAGGAAGTCAAGACAGCACAGGTAAAGAGCACTTTCACTTGGAAATACAGGGCTGATTTGGGCAATAGTCAGAGGGAGTGGAGGAGTCAAGAGTGGATCTAACTCCCTCAGATTTAGGACCAATGGTCCAACCTCTTTAAAGAAATGGGCTTTCTGTGGCTCACACAGTGATGCTATCTGACCTCTTTACAATGGTTATCACCAGGAAATGAAGATAAACATCACAGATAGAGGCACAAATATCATGATGGGAGAATGTCTGCAAAGGAAATCTATCCTTGGGTTATTGGGGTGGTTTTTCATTTTGTTTTGTTTTTAAAATAAAACACTTGCCTAAAGAAAAAGTGGAAATGTATTTTATGGACAACAGTCTCAAACTCTGGGCCATATGCTTTCTTCCCCCCACATGTGACCCATCGAGTATTCAACCTAGCTAGGCGGAGAACAGGACCACAAATACCTCGGATACATTTTTAAAAATCATTACTTGACATGGACTTGTTCTATCAGTAGTGCATCCACCATGTTAGTGTAACCGTTCTCTCAAGTGCACATTACTGTTATATAGATGTTGGGGTGGGGATGTTGGAGGTTGTTTAGACTTTAGTTTAACCAAATGATTCAGGGAAGAAAAAGCATTACCATGTCCTCTTTTATTTCTCAGAGTTACCCTGCATACATAGAAAGAGAAACACGCACACACTGTACTGTGCTGTACTTGGATTCCTAAGCAACCATAGGAAATTGGCAACCTTTTAGCACCTGCAAATTAAAGCAAAGGACTTATGCAACAGGAAGCAGTAGAGATAATGTGCCAGTATGCTTCAGTTGTGTGGGAGTGCAGTGGGCTTTGTCAGTACAGGGGGGAAAAACCTACAGTGATTAAACTCCAGATTTGTTATATCATCAATATAGAAGGGTGTGAGAAAGGAACATTAATTTATTAATAAAGCTTAAGACTACTGTTGGGAACTGTTGGGTAGTTAAGATTTAATTTGTCTCTTTTGAAAATCTGTAATATTTTAGTATTCTGATACCATACTTGTACTTTGTGCCTCAAAGGCAGATATGCACATACATCTTACAGTTTCTCTGCAGCTGCAATAATTCATGCTTCCTTATCTTGGGATTTTTGTACATAAAATAGGGAATCTTACGCTGAAAAAGCAAGTCTGTTGTTAATGAAGTCCAGTACAAAACCGAATTTGCAACCACAATTTAATTTCTTATATAATTGTAAAATGAAAAATATTTTATTTCCCATGTATGAAGAGAGCAGGAAAGTATCACAAACTGATTAACTATTACTAATTATTGAACACAATAAAGGCAAGGAGCACAGTTACTTAACTAACAGAATGAGGGTTCAGTTAAGGACATGCTTTGTGTTCTTTTTATTGCTCTTTTCATGAGGAGAAAGTATACTTCTCAGAAAGACTTCATTGCTAATTACATCCCTTCAGCAGCAAAGCATCACAAACAGCCCATTACCGATTGCTTGGCTCAAATGGCAAAATTCTGAATTTTGACTATTTCATTGAATACCCACAGAGGACAAACAAAGCCTCTTGTATTTTTCACATCAGCTTCAACAAAAAAGAAACCCCTTTCATTAGGGTTATCTATTGACAAAATTCAGCACTGTGGCAGGAGAAACTGCAGGTTGATCCACTCGTATTCCACAAGTAAGCACAGTGGAAATCACAACAAATCATTGTGCTGCACTTGATAGGATGAGAGTAGAAATTAGTCACGCTGCAAATGCACTAGGAGTATGGTTATTATTATGCTCCTACTAACTGTAAAGATTAACTGAGCAGATGATAACATTGGCCACACTGTACTGCCATCTCAGGAAGCCCAGGGACCAGTCACTTCTCTGTAATGAACCTGACATGCTGCTGTCTCTTCTTGTAATTGCAGCCAGGATTAATCTCCTTGACTGTGTATTTATTTTCTCTCTCAAGGTAATTGTGCTCTACTCAACACTCCTAACGCCACTTAACATTCCAGAGTTGCTTTTTGCAACAGACCATCTCCAGCCAGACATCGGCATCTGAAGAGCGTGGCTCGGTGGAGAAGATAAGTGACCTGCGCTCACTGAAAATACCAAAACTCTTGTCTTTTTCCCTGAGAGCATCTGAAAAAATAAAATGCCTGAAATTGTGACTGATTGAAAACTGAGCAAAGTGGCTTGATAGCTGACTGCCTGGGTTTACAGAGTGCTTAAAAATATTTTATTTCTTCAGCAATGCCAAGATGACATTCAGCACATTACTTTCCCCTCTTCCCCTCTCCCCCCCACTTGATAACATGGGCTCTTCTGCTGCCTGCAAAGGGGAATGATGGCAGCTTATGATGATTCCTCAGAAACGAGGAAGCCATGGAACAACCACATTAATGGTCCACATACTACAATGCTTATTTTGAAAAGTACCTTACTTTATGAGGAGTCCTGTTGCCTTCAGTGGGACTACTTGTGGTATGAGATAAAACACTGAACTGAGTGAGGATGGCTGAACTGATCCTACATGTAGCATCCCCCCACAAACATAATGTGTGCCTTAACTCTTGCACAGCCTGTGACCTTGACTCCGGGGAGGGAAGGTGGAGTGTCACAGCAGGCTGGGTTGTCACTGAGGGCGTTTTTAGACAAGTGGGGGAATGTAGCGGATTGACAAATCCGCTCTTTAAAAAGTCACACAGAGTGTTTACACGCACCAGCTGCCATTGAAAGTCACCAGCCACCATTGAAAACAGAGGCTCGCGCATTATTTTTAAAAATGGATTTGTAAAACTTTGGTTTTACAAATCCATTTTTAAAAATAATGCGCACGCCACCGGGCGCCGCTGTTTTCAGTGGCAACCGGTGACTTCCAGTGCATGTAAACGCTCCCCATGCAACTTTCTAAAGAGCCGATTTATCAATCCCCTAGATTCCCCTGCTCGTCTAAAAATGTCCTGATAGTATAGTTCCTAACCCACTAGTGCCTCTTGTGATGGAAAGGGGCAGGAGAAGCAGTGATGAAGAGTCCCATTTGGCCATGCTGAAGGTGGCTTTTTCATGGATTGCTGGTCTATTTGGCTGTTCTTTGCTCCACCCCCAATCTTATGTGAAAAGTCACTCTCCTGGATACCATTCCTTTCTATGGTTTTACACAGGAAGAGAACACACAGGCCTTGGTGATTACATGCTCATTTCATTAATTGTAGAGGAATGCCTAGTAAATAAACAGCATATTCTGATTCGTAGCTAGATTTCACTGCCAAAAGTACAATAGATGTTTTACTTAGAAGTTACTTCTCTCAATGACGGGTAGAATAGCATTTGCTTTTAATCTAGGATGAGGCTGCAGCTAGCAGCCTTTAAATAATGCAAATTGTCTGAATTGCTAATTTTCTTTTTTCTAAATTTTGCTATCCTCTTGGAGGAGAAAAACATCAACTTTGAGGTCCTGGTTTTATTCTTCATTGAACCTCGCTGTACCCGATTTATTCGTCACTATGGTATAAATCAGTGCCGCCATAGAGAAAACAACACGGCAGCCCAATTTGCCCACCTGTGGGAGCTAGGATTTGGGAGGGTATTAGAAATCTCAAGAGAAGGGATATTATTTAAGACCATCTCACTAAGTGCAGTGCAGTTTATCCTTTTTCTTTTTTTATGAACAGGGAATAGATTAAAGTTTTTCAGCTTTTGATCACTAATTAGTTCTGTCTGTTAAATAATAACACTTTCTCCAAAATGTCTAATTTTTCTTATAGCTTCTCACTTAAGTGAGAAGCCTGATTGTAAAGGACAGTTTAAAGCATGGACAGAGTTTCCTTTAGGGAGAGATGCTGATGAAGAGAGGAATACTGACGTGATCCTCTAGCTAGCCCTTACTAATAGCTAGAGGATCACAATGTCCCATGTGTGGAATTCGAGTCAGTGCTAAGGGAAAGTGATGAATCGCATCAGGAATGTGCTGTAAACATGTCCGTGCACTACATTTGATGGGAAAGTAACATCAAACAGAAGGTGCATGCAGTGCTAGAAAATGAATAATCTCTTTGAACAATTTATAGAAATAAAGACAAACACAATCAGTCTCTATGGTTATTGTTCTTTTTCTTCTGCACAGTTTATTTGATGAGTTTAATGGCAAACAGACACACTACTGTTTGTATGTGCAGATGTTGAGGATGCACTGCAAGCTCTAGGGGTGTGCATGTCGTTTTCATAATTACAATAACGATAACGACAATTGTCGTTTTCATTATCATTATTGCAATAACAAAAATGACAATCGAGAATAACGATAATGAAAACGACAATGTCATTATTATTACTGACAGTTGCGTTTTTTGTTTTGGATGGAATTGGAGAGGGGAGGAGGGAGCAGACATCTCGGAGCCCTAAAGAGGCTGGAACTCTTGAACTGTGCCTATGTTGGGAGGGGCGAGCAGCTCAGCAGTATCTGATGGATGTATCGCTGGCCAATGAGCAGCGCAAGCAGGCCCCAGCAGTCTCATGGCACTCTGTGATTGCTCAATGACTGCTGCCTCCCACAACCAATCAGGGATTCTAGGGGAGGGCACCTCAACCCTTTATAATGGGCAAGCCATGTTTTTCTCTATGTTCTGTGAGAGCTCTGTTTGTCAGATTGCGTTTTACAGAACTGCTGCTTGCACACACAAAAATCCTCTTAAACCCTCATTGTATTATTAATTATTATTATTATTATTATAAACATTTGTATAGCGCCAGTCGTGGGACCTGGTGCTGTACAGAAAATAGAAATAGATGCTGTCCCTGCCTGTGGCTTACAATCTAAAAGACAAGGAGGGGGGGACAGGGAGAGGGGACAGTGGGAGAGACAGGGGAGAAAACCGACAAACATTCAAGCGGATGCGAAGACTCAGGTGCATGTGCTTGGCTTGGTTACAATCAGGTTGCAGCAGTCTGCAGAGGAGGGCAGACAGTAGGTATATGGGAATGTCTAGCAGGCGTTGGGAAAGGCAGCGAGGAAAAGGTGGGTCTTGAGGGATTTGAAGGAGCGGAGGGAGGGGGCAAGGCGGATGTGGGCAGGGAGGGAATTCCAGGCATGGGGGGCAGTGAGGGAGAAGGGTCGAAGGCAATTAGGTGAACAGGAGAAACGAGGGAGAGTGAGGGAGGGGACAGAGGAAGAGCAGAGAGTGCGTGCAGGAGTGCGTAGGGAGATTAGGTCCAAAAGGTAAGGGGGAGCTTGGTCGTGGAGCGATTTGAACGTGAAAACCAGGAGTTTAAGCAGGATACGTTCAGGAAGGGGGAGCCAGTGAAGAGAGAAGAGGAGAGGCTGCACATGGTCGAAGCGACGGGCAGAGTGAATGACCTTGGCAGCACAATCCCCCTTGGATTGTGATAAGGGGGGACAGGTGAGAGCGAGGGAGGCCAGCAAGGAGGAGGTTGCAGTAATCGAGGCGAGAGATAACCATGGCATGAACAAGGGTTTTGGCCGAGGAGGTAGAGAGAAAGGGGCGGATCCGAGCAATGTTATGGAGGGCGAATCGGCAGGATTTGGCAACAGAGTCAATGTAAGGTTTAAAAGAGAGGTGCGTGTCAAAGATGAAGCCCAAGCTACGGGCTTGGAGAACAGGATGGATGGTGACTCCATCGATGCAGATGGGCAGGTTAGAGGGAGAGGAAGAGGAGGGAGGAAAAATGAGGAGTTCGGTCTTGGCCATGTTGAGCTTGAGTTGACGTCGGGACATCCAGGCGGAGATATCAGAGAGGCAGTTGACGAGGCGTGAGTGGACAGAAGAGGAGAGAGAGGGGGTAGAAAGATAGAGTTGGGTGTCATCAGCGTAGAGATGATATTGGAATCCGTGGGAGGCAATAATTTTGCCAAGGGACAGGGTGTAAATAGAGAAGAGGAGAGGGCCAAGGACAGAGCCTTGGGGGACCCCAACCGAAAGGGGGAGGGAGGAGGAGTTTGACTCGGGGAGCGAGACTTTAAAGGAGCGGTCAGAGAGGTAGGAGGAGAACCAGTCAAGGACAGAGCCACGGAAGCCCAAAGAGTAAAGCGAGTCCAATAGAAGCAAGTGGTCGACAGTGTCAAAGGCAGCAGAGAGGTCAAGGAGGACAAGAATGGAGTAGAGGCGCTTAGATTTAGCGACAAGTAGATCATTGGTGATCTTGGCCAGGGCAGTTTCAGTAGAGTGGAGGGGGCGGAAGCCGGATTGGAGAGGGTCCAGGGAGGAGTTGGCAGAGAGGAGGTCCAGGCAGCGGGAGTAGACGACACGTTCCAGAAGCTTCGAGGCAAAGGGAAGGAGGGAGACTGGCTGGTAACTAGAGGGGTCAGATGGGTCCAGTGTGGGCTTTTTGAGGATGGGAGACAGTGGCATGCTTGAAAGCAGAGGGGAAGGAGCCTGTGGAAAGGGAGAGATTGATGACATGTAGAAGTGGGGGGGGGGCAACAGTGGGAGCAATAGAGGTCAGGAGGCGGGAGGGGATCGGATCAAGAGGGCAGGTGGAGGGGTTGGATGAAGAGAGCAGAGCGGAGATTTCCTCAAGAGAGGCAGGAGGGAAGGATGGGAGGGGGAGGTACGGGAGCAGGAGGAGGAGGTGGGTGGGAGGCAATGTCCTGACGGATCTTGTCAATCTTTGAGGTGAAGAATGACGCAAGATCCTACCTTTTACCTTCTGCCTTTCCCTGCCCTTCTCCCCCCTGTACATTATATAGATATAGATAGGTATAGATTAGAGATATAGATATAGATATTATAGATAGATTTAGATAGATATTAATTATGTGTACATATAGAGAGAGATTAGATATTGTATAGGTATTTAGACTAGTCTATTTTATTATATACATTAGGATTATAGGATACTAGGATTATGTTAGGTTTTGTGTATATATAATTATCCAGTACTTCTTTGACTGTGCACTTGTGTGTACATTACCATGAGAAAGGGAACGACTCCTAGTTCAGCCTCTGGGGCAGGTGGCCCTGGTAGAGGGCGAGGTCGTGGGCGTGGGGGAGTTGGCAAGCCCTCTGCCACCGCTGGCAGCCCACCGGCCAAGCTGAACAGACCCAATTTTTCCCCCTCAAGGTGGCAGGTCTTATCAGGGGAACAGGCTGCAGCAGAGATCTCAGGAGTGGCATCTCGTGTGGAAGGCAGGGAGCCCCAGCCTTACACTAATAGCAGTGGCACTGGAGAAGGGAGCCACGGGCAAGGGGGGGGGTGCGCAGCAGCAGCACTAGCACTACACACACACCCCTCCTGAAGCACCGGCAGCAGCTGGCACTGTCAGCAGTGATTTTTCACGGGGGTAGCAGCAGGTATAGTAAGGGGAGCCCCAACAACGATGATGATGTGGATGCTGTTGCTGGCAGTGAGGCAGGGGCAACCACCTCTCCTGTGCAGGCTTCTCCCTCTGACACTGACACCCCCCAGGGATTTTGAGGATTTGGGGGGAGGATGTATTTGAGGGGGGCATCCTTCCCCACCTTGGCAGCAGCAGCCCAGCTTCAGCAAATAGCAACAGGGCATCCTCTCCTCCCATGCTGCACGGTGGTAGCAGCACCAGCTTCAGAATGGGTGGTGTCAATGGGCTGAGCAGCACCGATGAAGGGAGCGAGGAGGAGGTGGAGGAGACTCCTGTTGATGCCAGTCCCCCTGTGGCCACATTGGAGACAACGGCAGCGGCCCCCAGCGGTGACACAAGGGGTTCAGGAGGGTGCCCCAGGGGAAGTGATCCCAGGTGACAACAGCTAGGTGGCCTGCCTTCACTGTGAGACTAGTGTGCCATGGGAATAAGAGGGGGAATTAAAAAAAATAATTGCATGAATTCCCACATGAAGACCTGGCATAGGGCTTTGCTGCTGCAAGAGACCTCAGAGAGTGTGGACAGGAGTGGGAGCAGCAGCAGACCTTCCTTCTCTGCTCATGGTAAGGGGAAGGAGGAACAGCAGCAGCAGGTTTCATCTTGAACTCCCTGTCAGCAGCATCAGCATCAGGTCACAATGGAGGATCTGGGGTTTGGGCAGTTGGGGCGTGGCGGAGTGCATCATCCAGCAGCAACCAAGATCACCAGGCAGGTGGGGGAGATGATTGCCTTAGATGACCAGCCACTCACATTGTGGAGGACCAGGGATTCTGCCAGCTGTTGGCACCCCAGTACCAGCTTCCCTCATGTACCGCCTTCAGCAGGCAGGTGGTGCCCACCCTGTACCAGGAAGCGGGTGCAGAAGCAATTGGGCAGGGCTGGTGGGGCAGGTGTGCATTTCACCAGATATTTGGAGCAGCCAAAATGCACAACATGCCTACCTGACCCTGACTGCTCACTGGTGGCAACTGCAGGTGGCAGGAGGAGGAGCGGCAGAGGCGAGGGGGCAGGGCACAGGTGGGCCCTGCTTCACGACCAGGTCTTTGACGAGAGAGACACTGCCGTCAACATAAGGGGAGCTTTGGACACCATGGTGGAGGGGTGGCTAAGAGAGGAAGCCCCATTCGCCAGGGGGTTTGTGGTAACTGATAATGCTGCGAACATGAAAAAGGCAGTGCTGGAGGGCAGGTTCCAGCACATCCCCTGCGCTACCCACACCCTTCACCTGGTGGTGAGAGATGCCATGGGCCTGGAGGAGAAGGCAGCAAAGCACAGCAGCAGCCCCCTTACCCTGTTAATTGAGACGGGCAGGAAGATTACAGGGTTCTTTAAGAAGAGCGTGAAGGGTGGTCACCTCTTGAGGGAGAAGCAGGTAGAGCTGGAGGTGCAGGAGCACCGCCTCGTGCTGGATGTCAGCACCAGACGGAACTCTACATGATGGAGTGTCTGGTGGAGCAGAGGCAGGTCCTGCATGAGGTAGCCTCAGGGGGAGATTGGGGTGAAAAGGCCACTTGGGCGGGAGGAGTAGAAAATGATGGCCCAGGCCATGCACATCCTTAAGCACTTTAAGGACGTGACAGAGAGCCTGAGTGCGCCGATGGCCACTCTGAGCCAGGTAACCCCCTGGTCTGAAGTCTCATCAGGAGGATGGAAGGCTTCCTGAGGGACCAAGGCAGAGGAGCGGCAGCTTGTACCAGAGGAGGTGACCCTGGTACAAAAGTTGAAGGAGAGGCTGAGCAGGTGGTTTGACCCTGTGATAAAAAAAGGTTTACATACTCTCCACCATGCTGGACCCCAGGATGAAGGCGAGTGTGGCAGCTCACACAGCAGACTTCACCCTGAGGAAGCATGCTCTGGTGGAGAGGGAGCAGGCAGTTGATAGGGTCATCATGCAGCAGCAGCAGCAGGGCAGCCAGGAGGGGCAAAGCAGCAGCAGCAGGAGGGCGGAGATGCAGAGCACTCCCAGGAGCGGTAGCAGCTCCTCAGCCATCAGCCGCCCCGAGTGAATCACCCCAGGGCAGGCAGCATGGGCACATGCAGTTGGGGAGGAGGTTGGCAGCAGCAGCAGGCAGAGGGAGCACGAGACTGACACTGCACGGAGCAGGCAGTGGCAAAATACCTCAAGGAGCCAGTGGTGGATCCCAGCAGCGATCCCCTTCTGTAGTGGGTGAGAAGGGAAAAATATGGCAGGCTCTGACCAGGGACTACTGTCCTGCCCACCAACTAGCGTGCCCAGCGAACAGGTGTTTTCGGTGGCAGGGGACATTGTGAGTCCCCACCGTTCGAGGCTGGGGGTTGGGTTGGTGGAGCAGCTCCTGTTCCTGAAGGCCAACCTGCTGCTGCTGGGTTTCCCTGAGCTGGCCTTGGACCCATAGTGTCAGGTGAGGACACACTAGAGAGAGAGAGAGAGAGAGAAGCTCACCACTAATAGAACGAGAGCCAGAGAGGGAGACACGCTCCTGCCCATGTTGTCACCCCCCGTACATGACCAGAGAAAGACAGAAAGGCTCCCCGCTGCTAGAACGAGAGAGAAACAGAACCTCCCCGCTACTAGAATGAGAGAGAGAGAGAGAGAAAGGCTCCCCACTGCTAGAAAGAGAGAGAAACAGAGATCCTCCCCACTGCTAGAATGAAAGACTGAGAGAGAGGTGCATCCTGCTCAAGCTCCCACCTGCCTGACTGCTCCTCCGATGTCACATGTTGCCGCCCACTGCCAGAGAGCCTCTCTTTCTGGCACCCCCTCACTGAAACATGCCCTGCTGCTGCCAAGCTGCCACCTGCCCACTCCTCCGATGCCACATATCACCGCCCACTGCCAGAGAGCCTCTCTCTCTCTGGCACCCCCTCACAGAAACATGCCCTCCCTGCTGCTGCTTTCACCACCGCCGTTCCTGCCAATCTGCCACCTGCCCGACTGCCAGCTCCTCTGATGCCACATGCTGCTGCCCGCTGCCAGAGAGCCTCTCTCTCTCTCTCTCTCTGGCACCCCCTCACAAAAACATGCCCTGCTGCTGCTGCAGCTGCCACTACTGCCAACCTGCCACCTGCCTGCTCCTCCAATGCCACATGCCACCACCCGCTGCCAGAGAGCCTCTCTCTCTCTCTGGAACTCCCACACAGAAACATGCCTGACCCCTAGCTACTCCACCTGTGGTGCTGTCTGCAAACAGATATAAGCTACCACTCCAGTCCCAAGAACCACCATGAGGGTTCTGGGGCCATCATTCCGCTCACAGGCAGCTGTCATTCCACCACATCCAGAAGCAGCCACTCCAGTCCCAGGATCCATCGTCAGGGTTCTGGGGCCATCGTTCCAGGCATGGGGAGTCGTCATTCCACTGCATCCAGAAGCTGCCACTCCAGCCCCAGGACCCAACATCAGGGTTCTGGGGCCATCATTCCGCTCACGGGGAGCCGTTGTTCCACTGCATCCAGAAGCAGCCACCCCAGCCCCAGGACCCACCGTCAGGGTTCTGCAGCCTACGTTCCAGGCATGGGGGGCTGTCTTTCCACTGCATCCAGAAGCTGCCATTCCAGTCCCAGGACCCACCGTCAAGGTTCTGGGGCCATCATTCCGCTCATGGGGGGCTGTCATTCCACTGAATCCAGACTCACCCACTCCAGTCCCAGGACCCACCATCAGGGTTCTGGGGCCTATGTTCCAGGCATGGGGAGCTGTTGTTCCACTGCATCAAGAATCAGCCACTCCAGCCCCAGAACCCACCATCAGGGTTCTGGGGCTGTCATTCCACTCACGGGGAGCCGTCATTCAACTGCATCCAGAAGCAGTGGATGTATAGGCAGGCCTAGTATATGCGG
Source organism: Sphenodon punctatus (assembly GCA_003113815.1). Taxonomy (NCBI): domain Eukaryota; kingdom Metazoa; phylum Chordata; class Lepidosauria; order Sphenodontia; family Sphenodontidae; genus Sphenodon; species Sphenodon punctatus. Next base: position 5,807,170 of record QEPC01013002.1, on the reverse strand, counting down.
GCCACGTGCTGTGCAGGCCTGGGTTAAATAAATAGACAGTGGCCTGGGATATATTGGTCAGGGTCCCCTGCTTCCATAAAACTAAGCTAACCTGTAGTGTTTATGGCAGCAACCTTCTGCTTGTGCCCAAGCAAACGCCCACCATGGCATGCCTGTCCTGATGGTCTCGAGCTCCTCTCTAGACTAAAAAGCACTCCCCCACTTTCAGAGTGACAGTTCCAGCCAGCCCTTTCTAGGGATATAAGACAAGCCCATGCGGGGATAGAACGCAGGGTGATGTGGCGAGAATGATATGAGTCAGCACAAAGAACCTTGTTTACAAGTCACTGGCACTGCTGGCAGCAACCTGCTACTTGCGGAGAGAGACCGAGAGAAAGAGAAAGGCTCCCCGCTGCTAGAATGAGAGAGAGAGACAGACACGCTCCCACCCATGCTGCCACCTCCGGTACATGACCAGGGAGAGGAAGGGGGGTGGGGGATTGGGAGAGAGAGGTGCATCCCACACAAGCTGCCACCTGCCAGAACCAGCAAGAGATCTCATTTGTGCTCATGAACAATGCCCACTTCCAGCAGCAAACCCACCAGAATGAGATGGAAATAATACACAACATATGTGCCTGCCTGTGTGCCTCCCTACACCTGCTACCAACTATCACAATGATTGACTGAAGTGCGCCCGATCACGCACTAATTCTAAGGAGATCATTCAACTCCCATGGGCTGTCATTCCACTGTACCTGAAGCAGCCACGCCAGCCCCAGGAACCATCTTCAGGGTTCTGGGGCCATCATTCCTCTCACAGGGGGCTGTCATCCCACTGCATCCAGAAGCAGCCATTCCGGTCCCAAGAACCATGGCATGCCTGTTCTGATGGCCTCGAGCTCCTCTCTATGCTAAGAAGCAATCCCCCTTGGCAGCAACCTGCTACTCGTGGAGAGAGAGACCGAGAAAGAGAGAAAGGCTCCCCGCTGCTAAAACGAGAGACAGACACGCTCCCACCCATGCTGCCACCTCCAGTACATGACCAGGGGGAGAGAGAGGCTCCCCGCTGCTAGAACAAGAGAGATGGGGGGTTTTGGGAGAGAGAGAGAGAGAGAGAGGTGCATCCCACTCATGCTGCCACCTGCCAGAACCAGCGAGAGATCTCATCTGTGCTCATGCTCAATGCCCACCAGCAAACCTGCCAGAATGAGATGGAAATAACACACAACATAGTATGTGCCTGCCTGTGTTCCTCCCTGCACCTGCTACCACCTATCGCAATGATTGACTGAAGTGTGCCTAATTAAGCACTAATTCTAGGGACATCAGTCAGCTCCCATGGGCTATCATTCCACTATACCTGAAGGAGTCATGCCAGCCCCAGGAACCATCATCAAGGTTCTGTGACCGTCATTCCAGTCATGGGGGGCTGTCATTCCACTGCATCCAGAAGCAGTCACTCCAGTCCCAATAACCATCATCTGGGTGCTGCTGCTGCCAGTGCTCATGCCTGACTGGCCACCAGTGCCCGCACGCCAGCCTGCCCCCCCACCAGCCTACTCCTCCACAGCCACCTGCTGATGCTTCCTGCGGCTGCTGAAAGAGTCCCTCTGCCCACCAGCACCCACCGCCTGTTGCCTGCTGCCAAAGAGCCTTTCTCTCTGGCACCCCCTCACAGAAAATAGCCTTGGCTGGCTGCTCTACCTGGGTCGCTGTCTGCAAGTCTGCCCCCCCTGGAGTGATCTTCCTATGAGCTGAACACACCTCTCAACTCGAGGGCTTCAAAGGGACCAACTGACAAAGGTTACCAAGTATTATATATCACACCTCAGCTTCCCAAGGCTGCCACCCATGGGGCGATCTCTCTGCGAGCTGAAGGAACCCACCACTTGGGGGCAATCTCTCAGCGAGCTGAAGACACCTTGCCACTTGGGGGCTTCTCAAGGCTGCCCCCCATGTAGCGATCTCTCTGTGAGAGCGGGCAGCGCATCTGCCGATGTCTGGTGATGCCTCTGCCAGACAGTCACAGCCTCTCTCTCTCTCTGGCACACCGCCACAGACACAAGCACTGCCCTTCCTGGGGGGCTGTCTGCATGTTGAGACCCTGCTGGCACATCTTGGGACTAATGCACTACATGTGCTGCTGCTGTCAGGTAGGGATCTGACAAACTGTATATATAATGAGATTCTGCCACCTGCCAGAAGAAGCACAGAGAAATAAACAGATGAGCTGCTTTTGGCAGGAGGGGGCGGGATAACAAATCTTTTATTATAATAAATTAATAATAAAATAATAATAATAATTAATAATAATAAAAGATTGGACAGGTCAAACTTGGCTGATAACAAATATACCTTTTATAAAAACTTTGTAAAACATTTTAACTGAGAACAAAACAAACATTAACATTATAAAAAGAAATACAAAAATAACTTAGGGTTCTGTGAGCCTGTCACTTGGAATATGGGGAAAAGGGGACCACGGTGTGGGCACATCATCCACCTCTGTCCCCTGGCAACGTCCAGGGCCCCCAACACGGACTGCTTCCATGCCAGCAGGGACTCGCGGAACGACTCCAAGGCGTCCTCAGTCCGGATGTACTCGGCGTACACCTGGGCCTGCCGCTTCCTGTTCCGGAGCTCCTGGAATCGCTCCACCAGCCTGTCCACATTCCTGGAGCGGGCCTTGAAACTCGACATATATTTTTTTGTGGGCCTCCGCAGTGAAGCCGAAATGCCCTCACTTCAGGGATCTCCTCTTCCCAGGGGGCTGGTGAATCCTCCAAGGAGCTGGAGGGGGAAGGACTTGGATGGCGCCTCTTCTGGCGTGCCTTCCTCCCTTCCTCCGCCCGATGTTCCTCCCGGCTTCTGGTGCTCCTGCCAACACAAGACGCATCCCTCGTCACCTCAATGAGGTGGACAGTCTCGATGTGGGGGTCCCCTGCAACCCCCATTTTTTTTGTTGCACATCTAAAGAACATAAAAAGATAGGAACATAAGTAGTGCCATATTGTGTCAGACCAATGGTCTATCAAGCCCTGACTGCATTCTGTCTCCACAAGTGCGTGGCTGGCCAACCTCTCTCTCTGTGGGGGACTTCCTAACAGGTCATAGGGCAATCCATTCCCTGTTGTTCCAGCCCCCGTGCCTTACCGTGCATTCTGCAAATCCGCCTGTTGGGGTATGGAAATACTTCCATACCGCAGACCTTGTTGACCTGGTTTGGCCCTGTGACGTCCGTCTTGATGGGCCTGCACCAGTGTCATTGTCATCATCACCCTCTCTGAAATAGGAACACATAAATACCTACACAATATCATGCATTCATGGTGATGCCTTCAGTTCTTCCCAGACCAATACCCATTTTCCCACACCAAGTGTATGAATGGTGCTGCAGTGCTGCCTACTCGCCTCTTTCCCTTCCTCCCACGTACACCACCACCATCTGGGGTTCTGTAGTGCCTGCAAGTTGAGACCCTGGCTGCTGCTGCTGCTCCTGCAAGAGCCCCTCTCTGTCTCTCTCTCTCTCTCTCTCTCTCTCTATGGCAGACCCAGAAATAAGACACATGCAAATCCTGCCCCTCCGCTGCCACCCGCTGATGCCTGGCCTGCTGCTTGTGCCTGACTGCGCACCACCCGCATGCCAGCAAGCTCGCTCTAAAGAATAGTATTCTTCTTGTCCTCAAAGTTATATGGAACACTAAATAAATAAAAATAAATTTTAAAATTTTACAACCTGGCAGTGGCACCTCCTCTGCCCTCTTCTTCCTCTGGTGAGGAGCCCACCTCCACCACCTCACGAGATGGTCCAGCCTGGGCCTCTGGGATCTGTTCCTCCTCCACCTTGACCTTCCTCCTCAGGTTCATCTTCCTGCCACTGCTGCCTTCAACTTCCATCTTCATACAGACATGCACACACACACACACCCCACACACACAGCTACAACACACACACAAGTTCACCACCTTTCAAAGGTTCACACAAGCCACACACTACAGACACCGCGCCACCACACACGAGAACACATGCAATCGAACTACCGTTTCTGGTTTTTGGTCTCGCGTGATCACAAGACCAAAAATTGATATCGATAATAAAAATAAAATCTTTGTTTGAAATTGGTATCGACAATAACAAAAACGACATTGTCGTTATAACGATAAAACACATTTTGATAACGAAAAACGACAAGGGGCTCTGGTGCACATCGCTACAAGCCACCTGACTGGTCCATGATGTAATTTATACCAGCTGGACTTGTTACACATCGAGGGCCTATTATCTGGGGAACACCTGGTGGGAGGAGACTGACTTGCCACTCAAGCAAGCAGCAAAACAAATGTCCGTACAACCAGCTACACAAGTATGATTACATCATCAGTTCCATCATGCATTAGCTGAGTGTTTATCTTTGCCTGGTAACACAATTCTCCACCTCATTCATAACCAGTGGTTGCAGCTGCAGTTGAGAGCATCTCTTGTAGCTGCTTTTGTGTAGTAATGGCTACTCCCCTCCCTCTTCACGTAGTAGGTGGAAAACCTCCCATCCCTATTTAATGATGTGCTCACTAGGAATTAGCACCCCTACCCCATTGCTCTTTCACACATCCAGCTCTCCTTTTAATTGGTTAGTCTCTTGCCTTCCTTTATTTCATTTTTTCACTTTCTACATAGCTATATGTTCAGTGCTAGACCTTCAGATAATGGAGTCACAATGATTCATACCAGATGAAGCCAGGCCCTAACGTTTGGAGAATTAACTCATCGGTTGTATAACATGAACTCCTGATGAGTGTCCAGGGTACTGAAGTTGGAAATTCAGTGTATTTGGAATTGTGTTCATACTCCTAAGAGGAGGATTGGTGTTCACAATGTTAACAAGATTGTTTTTCCAGAAGCAGGGGTGTGTGATTTGTTGTGAACCTCTAAAAATACATTCAGATTCTCAGTTACAGTATGATGCATTGGACAAAGTGGGAGTTGGCACCAAAGACATCACTTGGATTAATACTATGGGTGTTTTTAAACAAGCAAGGCTAATGCGCGGGGGAGGGAGGGTATGTGTCTGGATCCACTGAGTGTTACGGCTGCGGAGCACCAACACGTGGAGTGAGCAGGCAGCTCCCTCAGTGGCCACTGCAGCTATACAGGCAATCTCCACACACTCCTGCCGCCAGACCAGCCCCTGCAGCAACTCATAGTCAGCCATTACCCTTTTAAGAGTTTCCAGTAGGGTTGGGGCAGGACGGGGAGGTGATGGAGCCACAGACCTGTCAGCAGGCATGGGTGGGTGACTCAGTTCAAATGGGCCTGGGCTGCATGGACCCTTGTCCCCATGTACTGTTTTGCCTTCCCCTACATAGAGCACTCTGGCTTTTTCTCCGGCGCCCCTCGATTAGCCATGAGTGGGTGTTGCATGGGCCACAGGAGTGTACAACCAACCCCACCACCTTCACAAGTGGTCAGGTGGGAATCCTAGAGTTAATGATAGTTTCTTATGACTGCCTAGCACTTCACCTTCTGGACATTGGTTATAACATTTTTCTTCTAGGAAGCTACTCCTGGCAAGGAAGCTGGTCGAATAAAATGTTTGCCAAGATGTCAAAATCTGTAACTAACAGCAGAGAGAGTTCTTGCTGGGCAGCTCAGAAAGAGTGCTTTTGCTGGGTACTCCCAACTAAGCTGGCTAGGTCTGTCTGAAGACAGAAGAGCACCTGCACACATCTTTTTTAGGAAGAGCTGCTATTTCCCCAGATTTAATATTGCATGTTAATCAAGTGGAGGCCCAGTTGTCATTCTTCCTGTTTACCGCAGGAGCAAACCCGTCTATGGTGTCTTGAGGTAGCTCTCTCTACAAATAGAATGTCAGAGGTTTGTGCCAAGTGTTGGATCACTTTACTATATAATTCACTCAATTGTTTCCCTTCCCCCATGCCCAGCTGAAATACTTCTAGTTTAACTAAAGGCTGCAGTTGGCAGAACATAGTATTAAGTTCATGCATAGATGTATATGCAAGTCACCTATGGCTTTTGATCTTAAGTCAAGCACACTTTTTGCTAGGGAAAGGGGAAGGTCTCATAGTAGCCTATGCTAACAACAAGTAAAGTGTTTTAGCTACTGGTTTTAGAGAGTGGTTGACACATGCCAATGAGAAGTTGCTGGAAAAGCTAGAGTTATAAAGCAATATTTTGTTTCCAGATTATCAGATATTTCCAATGCTTTTTGAAACAGACACCCACATACGGAAATACTCGATTAAAAAAATTCTTTAATGTTAAACCAAGATTGGAAAGTCTGCTCCTCTTATGGAGTTATTGTACACAAAATAAATAAGTTACAGTTTATGCAAAAGCACAAGTGGCTTTTTAAAGTGCATTTAAATAAGGCTTTTTTAACCTGTACTCAAATTCTATTGAGTCAATGTAAGAAAGTGATGGTTTTGCATTTAGAAGCACCCACAAATGGCAGATTTATGCATGAATAGCCTATTTAATTTGACAAGGAATGGCTCAGCCAAGTAAGATCAACCTAACTTCATTGCCTGGAAACAAATCTGAATATCACACCGAAGTGGACAATGAGTTTTTTCCATGCCCGGTGCAGACAGCACAGGGGCCGGGGAAATGGAATGTATTTTGTACAAGGCAGTTGCCACAGCCCATCTTTCCCACTGACAAGCTTTGCATTTGAAGAGCTGTAGCATTGTGCCACAGGGTCACACTTTGAAGATTAATTAGGGTCATGGTACATCCAGACACTCCAAAAAACAAAACAAAAAATACAAGTTACTTGCAATAACAAGATAGTTACTCTGAACAATATTTGTGTGTACAAGAGAGTCTGTGGTCAAACGGTCAGCAATACACCATATCCATTCAGTCTACAGTCATAAAACCCAGTTACATCCATTCGTTTTGCAAAGTCATATGTCAAGTTAATATTTGTGCTTCTAAACAGAAGTTCGTTTGTTTTTAAAAAGGCTCAGTTGAGCAATAAGAATACACAGAAGTGTCACACTGCCCTTCATCCAATACCAAAAACAAGCATGTGGATGTAAAAATCAAGTCATTTCCCATCGGTAAGCTGCAGTTCAGGGTGTATTCTCCACCAAACTACAGCTTAAGTGACATGGTTGTACAAACATCAAGTGAAGTAGGTTTCGCCACAAAACAAGACAAAGGTCACTTCAAATGTTCTGCTTCCAAAGGAAAGCACATGCTCTACTGCTTGTCTGCTGGAGCTACCTCAGGAGTTTATTCAAATCTGTGTTGCTCCTTCACTTTATTTCTGTAGCAGTTTAAAACATCATGCCCATCTCTCTTCTGCCTTTCTTGGACTCTTGTCATAATAATGATTAGCATTCCAAAATTGGAACCTCAGGATTAGATGCTGGGAGACCAAACCCTGCTTTAGCTCAGACAGAAGTGACAGTCCTCACTTTGGCAGACAAAGCTTGCTTAAACCTTCTCTTCAGATCCTGCATGTTTGGTGACTTTGGCCTAGGAATAAGAGAGGTTCTTCTCTTCTCAGGAGTGCTGGTGATTTGCTGTTTACTAACTTCTTTACACAGGATATGGAAGGCATTGAAGACATCATTATAGTTCTCACTGACAGACACTTCATAGAAATTGCAACCCAGCATGTTAGCCAGCTGAAGTCCGTGTTGTGGCTCCACCTCCTTAACGTGGAGGAGATCAGCTTTGTTTGCTATGACGACAACAGGGACTCGATTCCCTGGATGCAAGTGTCGTACATGCTGGTGAAGGAGACTAAGTAGTTCATAGCTCTTATAATCTGTGATTGAGAAGACTATAACAACTGCATCAGCCCATCGAATACATCTGTTCAGTTGTTCGTTACAGTCCAGACTGTGCTCATGAATCTGAAAAATTGAAAAAAAAATACTTTATAATTATATGGCTGTGTTAGAAAGAGCTTTAGCCTGGTTTCAGTTTAAAATCTCTAGTGCCAAATGCACTTTATATTACCTGGTGTGCTCATATTGTAAAATACAAGCTATATTCATCTACTCCCCTACCCCCTTCACAAAGTATGTTGATCCAGCTGTAAAAAGCTGGAATAAGCAATTCTGGAGTTTGCCACACTCAAGCGGAAAATTGACCTGAGTAGTACTGCATGCAGAGAAAGACTTTGTAGTTCCACAGAATGGGAAATTAACTGGCTAGACAGTAAGTCTGGAGAAGCAAAGATACGAGCTGGAAGCATTTAAACCTGGAGAGCTGCCCAGTTCAAAAAGGCAAAACTTGGCATTACTTTTCTCTATACATTCAAACTTTCCATAATATAAGATTAACATCTAACAAATCTTAATGAGCACAGCCACAACACCATGGCTTTTAGTTTGTTGTGCATTTTTATGAAGCTAAGGTTTATTAGACTGTAGCAATAAAATTTCAAGTTATCGAGTGTTCCTTCCTTCTTTTTAGCCAAGGAGCGTTCCTAACACATTAGAATGTAAATCCGAAAGCAGCCTGTCCCATGCAAGGCTATCCAACTCCACAAACCTACAAAGATTACTTAAAACAGTAAGGTTGTTTTCCTTTACAATCAGTGTGCTGTATACTTACGGTACATCAAGCTCTAGCAGTTTATAAACCAGGTTGGTAAGACTCATCTCAAAGTCACTTCCCAGCAAGACAAACTGCTGGCTGAACAGTTCATTTGGCAAAGGAGGGAACAATATTTAACCTCTATTTTAAAGGAAGCATAGGTATGTAGCTCACCTGAACACCTGGTGTATCTTGGACTTGGATAGCGAGCATCTCTCCATCTATTTCTATCTGTCTGCTGTAAAGATTACCTAGCAAGAACAACCAATGTCTGGTTAGTATACATTCACAGCTATATAAATGCACAAAGAGGGTCTTGGAGAGGAAAAAGTCTCCCTTTATAGTTTTAGAGAACTGCATTTGTTACACCCACAATGTATAAACTACAGGCAACTGTACTGCAAGAAGGCGCTTAACAACAAGTGCTATTAAGAGTGGTTTATTATGTTACCAGGACCCCAGAGTTATTTATAGATTTGCTCAAGAGTTTAAATTTTATAAGACTTGGAACTGACTATTAGGAGGGGACAATTTTAGTTAGCTAAGCAAAGTAACTTCCTATAAAAATAACTTTTGACAGCAAGTGGTTCTATAGTCTATTAAACATTTTACCTCTGTGGTTTCTTTAAGCTCTCTCCTGGCTGACCTTTAAATCTAAAGAGCTCTGTATACTTTTTACTGAAATATCAAGCCACATTTTTCATAATGCCACATGTGAGCAATAATTGATATCATTCATCACATCCAGGACCCTTCTCCTCATCTGAAGCAACCTTTGGTTTTAGACAAGTGTGTTTGCTTGAAACAGAGGGTCACTTTCACCACAATCAGCAAGTTCAATGGGAACACAGCCAGTATGATCAAAAGTGTGGCAATACAGTAGTGGAACCATTGTGTGTTTTTAGACAAGTGCCTCCCCACCCATCAAGCATGTTGCAGGGCTGCATAGGGCACCAATGTGGCCCTGCAACATACGTGATGGGTGGGGAAGCACTTGTCTAAAAACCTATAGCCCTTCACTGCAATTTAGCCACAAGTAGATCCAGATACTGATGTTTTTAATATTGCCCATGAGTTAATTACATGCACCAAGCCCATACTGCTTAACTTTATCGAACACAAGTAGAACCACTGATTTCAAACAGGTCTACTTATGTGTAAAGTTTACTATCTGCAAGCTTGGGGTTATGTACAAAACAAGTGAATACATTCCAGTTTTTAATATACTTTCAAGAGTTTTAAGCCCTATCTTACTACAAGATGATGGATCAGTTTGTCAGTTCACCAAAATGCACCTTTCTTTGATGCATATTTCCTGCTTTATCAATAGCTATTTTTCCTATCTTGCTATTTAGGTCCAGACAGCAATAATTGTTTCCAATCCCTTGGAGTTTCTAATACCTTTGAGTCACTTGTCCCTACCGCTCCTTATTTTGCCAGGACCTCTTTTGCTGGTCTGTCCCCCCTGGAACATTACAAGCAGTTTGACTACATTTAAATTAAAATGAGAGTGGAGCTGGGTCTTTCATAACATTACTTAGCAGTAGCTTTACTTCTTAACTTGTTTGCTTGTAGCCTTCTGATTTGGACTCTGATCTTCAAAGCACTGTCTTGTGGTATGCTCTATTCAGCTTAGTGGGGCTTGCTCTATACAGTGCTGTGAGGATCGGAGCTTGTGTGTGGGTGTGTGTGTGTGTGTTGGTGGCGGCAGCTGGATGAGTGGAAAGAAAGAAGGAATTGGAATCAGATTTCAAAGCTAGCACAGCTGGCAATAAGGGACCCGCTATCATCACTTTGGCAGGAGGAACAGGCACCACACAGGGCACTTTCTTCCAGGGTTTCAGTGGTTAACACACAACACTGCAGGCATTCTTTTTGTTCTCATGATAAATTGATGAGTGGCCCCAGAATGGAACATGCAGCCAGCCAGATTGGATTTTAAATTTTCATGGTCTAAAAAAATCAGGAGTTACATTTCCCCAATAGAGTCCTAATGTAGGGGTTATCTCTTTCAGAGCAGAGTGATAGGTGATGTCAAAGTCTCATCAATGTAATGTACTCCGTAAGTAATGGAGCAATGCATACAGTCTTGTTCTTACCTGCATTTCTTTCGTAGTCCCCAATAAATCGTTTTGTGAGAAATCTCACCACCAGAGCTGCAATTTAACAAAAATGGAGGGGGGGTGTTATAATTGCATCTCTAGGTATTTAGTGGGCACAAAAACATCCCATATTCCCCTGTACCTTCCCACCTGCCACAGCCCCCTAGACAATTAATGGGGGTGGCTGCACAGCGAGATGGGCTTCGGTTCAAATAGGTAGCATCTTCTGCAAGCGCGTCTGGATTAGTCACAGACAGTAACAGTTTTGTGCTGGCGGGGGAGGCTATTTGAATCAAAAGGGCAGACAAGAGGTGAGCAGCCTCCTCCGGTGCTGATGCTTCACTCCCCCATCCTCCTTGCTAGCCCCAGGGAGTTGCATGCTCCCAGAGCATCCACACAATGCCCGGGGGCGGGGAACCACCTCTACCCTGCCAGCCCGCTCTGGGAAGGGAGAGGGTCACTGGGGTCACAGCCAGATGTAAGCCTCGCCTGTTCGCTTGCAGCCAGCCGCGCCGAAGGCAATCAAGTCCCCTCTCCTCCTGCCGGGCATCGCTACGACTCCCGGGAACACACTCACCTGTCTTGCCCACGCCGCTGGCTCCCACCACGGCTATTTTGATGAGCCGTGGGCGGGCGGAGGAGCCCCCGGTAGGAAAGCAGTCGCTGCTGGGCTGGGGGTACTCGGCGATGGTGCACATGCTCTGGATCAGACGCATCGCAGCTGCTCCGGGAGCAGGGCAGGAGGCGCCGGCCAGGCTGGAGCGGGAGCAGCTGCAGGCTGGGCTGGGGAGATCTCAGGAAGAGAGACCGATGTACGTACACAGCCGCCTCTCTGCCTGCCGGAGCTGCTGCCCGGCTGTTTTCTCTGCCTCGCCGTCTGCAAACCCCTCCTCCCGCTGCAGCGGCCACTCACAGCCTGGGCCCGGTTCCTGCTCCGCTGCGCCACCGCTGGCCACACTGTATCCTGCAGGGCTCGGCTTCTCAGCCTGCCTGGAATCCGCGCTATAAGCCCCCTGCCAGGCACCGTCCGCAACGCATGGTGGGCCGGGCCGAGCCGAGCCGGGGTTGCACGCCACAAATTCCGGGAGAAGTGGGAGGTCGGTGGCCTCTAAGTGGAACCAGATCTGGCTCCTCCCGCCTCTACCTGCTAGACTGCAGCAAGCAGCCCGCCCCGGCGCTTCCCAACCCCGATTCCCCAAGAGAGGGCAGGGCTGACTCAGGGTCGCAGCGTAGGGACTCTCTTGGGTCACTCTAATGAAATGCCTAGGGCAGCAAACGAGACGCTAACACTCTGGGGTAGGGGGAGCCCCATTCCCATTTGCAAGGGCTTCATTTTGAGAGTCGGGAGAGTTCTCTCCCACTTGGAAGCAGCTCCCGATCCCCCTCCTCTAACCGATGTGCAGGGCATAGCTAGGTTGGAAAGGGCCCCTGGTGCAGAAGATGGAATGGGACCTTCTGCTCTCCCTTTGGATCAGCAGGGGACACCGGGGAGCATCCTCCCATCCCTAGGCGCCTGAGCCCAGGTGCACCTACACCTCCTGTCTTATTGCTGTGCCTTTGATGCCGTCTGCAGTCCTCTAAAGACTGTCATGGGACAAGAACAGTGGCAAGGCAAAGCCCTTTCTCTCCACAGCCTAGAAGCCAAATCCCACATCTCTTCAAGCATCTGCCTTTTGAGGGAAACTCCCAGTGGATACTTCCCAGTCACTGCCCCTCTTGCCTAATACCACAATCTCTTCCTTTCAGGGTTCAGACCGTAACCTTGCGCTTCCAACATCCTGTGCCACCAGAAGCCCATTGAGATTAATAGCACCTGCCCCAGCATTTTGTGAATCACAGCCTTAATCAGTGTTAGGAAAATTGCACACTTCCAGCCTGTGGTTAGTTATTTTTGTTTGTTTAATGCTAGATAAATGTAGTAATGATGATGAATGGTGCTAGACTTGGAGACCAGCACAGTTTCTGCACCCAATGAACAAGGGTGACACAGACGGGGCAGCAACTGTGGAAGCTTCCTCCCCGGCCAGGAAGTAGACTAGAAGCACCATAAGTACATGTGAGAGGGCAATTTATTCTCTGCCCCTACTAAAGCCCTTGACATTTCTGCCAAGGCTGCTACCAGGCACTGGCTGTATTTGATTTTATAATAACGCAGACATCTAGCCCCTGGGACCTGGCACACAGCCCCTTTGTTAAAGCCTCTGTTTGATGCGTGGAACACTGAGCTATTTGCACAGCCACAGGCAGAGCACTGTGTTGCATATCACACCTTTTCTAGTGTGGGGGTGGTGAGAAGAAACCAAATCCCACAGACTAGCTGCAGTTGTGGGCACAGAGGCTAGTGAGAAGGAGAAAGAACAAGGAGAACAGTTGGAGGATGAGATGGGGTGGCCTGGATCCTAGGCTCAGGAAGAGGTTGGTGAAGATTGCATTAAGCCAAATATATCCACTTGTCCCGGCCATATTTGGGCTGTTCAGCCAATAGGCCAGTCCCTGATGTAATAGTAGAGCATGTCTTGCAACTCCTTCGCTTTCTATGCAGTTGTCCATGGTGGCCATGGGGACTGAGTAGCAGCAGGTGGTAGAGATACCCTGGCCATGCCCCCTGTATCAGTGAACCAGGTCCTCTCCTGCCACTGCTTCTGCTGCTGCCTGGGATGTGACAGCCTGGAGCCACCTCAAGAGGAGCGAGTCCCCGGGAACCTTCTCCCAAGTTGCTCCATCTAGTTGCTCGCTTCCCCAAGCAGCACAACAGTGCTGCTGCTTCTTGCTGCTGGTGCTAGAGCAGCGACAGCAGGAAACTGACCCACAGGCTTCTCTAGAAGTCCCCAAGTCAGTTACCCCAGTAGCAGCACAGAATAGACAGGGGGGCCTTCTCCCAAGCTGGCTCCCTAGAGAATTTCCAATCCCCCCACTCTCTCCCCTTACATAGTTGTCCATAGAGATGGGAGCCAGCTCTTATGTCCATGCCTTGCTACCACTACCCCAGTGGCAGCAGCTCAGACAGGGGCAGCTGGTGGGTTTTGCTGTTGGAGGGGCACTGGGACAGTAAGGCCGGCGGGGCTAGGGGCGGAGGCAGTGGGATGGTGGGCGGAGCCAGGGGGACGGTAGGCCAGTGGCATGGCATAACCGAGCAGCAAGGATTTCCCAGGGTTAACGTCAGATGGAAGAAAACAGTCTACATGCACATCAAATTAAAATAAATAATTTATAAACCCAAAACACAGGGAAACACCCAAAACACTGGCATAACATTGGCAAAACACTTACAAAACCCAGCAGCAAGGAGTTCCCAGGGTTAACAGCAGATGGAAGAAAACACAGTCTACGTGCACATCAAGCTTAAAATAAATAATTTATAAACCCAAAACACAGGGACCCATCCTTGTAAAGCACCCATCCAATTGGGAGCCAGGACTCCTGGGTTCCCTGGAGCATCCCCCTGCTCTAACCCACTAGCCCCCCACTCCTCTCCCAGGGAACCCAGGAGTCCTGACTCCCACTCACTCATTCGGATGGGAGCCAGGACTCCTGGGTTCCCTGGAGCATCCCCCTACTTTAACCCACTAGCCGCCCACTCCCCTCCCAGGGAACCCAGGAGTCCTGGCTCCCACCCATCCCCCTGCTCTAACCTACTAGCCCCCCACTCCCCTCCCAGGGAACCCAGAAGTCCTGACTCCTAGCCCCCCTACTCTAACCCACTCCCACCGTGCCCGCCCCCCCGCTCTGCCCCCCCCCCAGCCCCGCAATTTACTCACCGGCAGTAGCTCGGGCTCAGCTCCGACGTCCTCTCCACTCCTGAGTCCACTCCAGTCCTGATGGATGGCTGCGCGGGAGCTCCCACCAGGCCTAAACCGTTCAGCCGGGCCTGGGAGCTGCCACGCAGCCGGGCTTTCCTCCCTCCCAGAGTCAAGTCAGTTGGACTCGACAGGGAGGAAGGGACTGGGGGGGGGGGGGGG
>QEPC01013002.1:5752747-5792513 GCA_003113815.1 Sphenodon punctatus | reverse complement strand
GGGGGGGGGGGGGGGCTGGGAGCTGCGTGTGTGGCAGGAGCTCCAAGCCCCCCCCCGCACAGCTGCGAGATGGGAAGTTCATACCAGGGCGCCTGTATGCAGCACCCTGGTATGAACTTTCCCCCAGGCCGGCCCCTGCAATGGAACAGTGCCCCCTGCGGCACTATTCCATTGCAAGGGCCCTTTATGCAGAATGGATGGCGCTTTTAGCCGCCCATTCCGCATAAAGGGAAAAACGCCTCCCTTTTGTCCCTGAAAGGCTTCCTTATGAAGCCTTTCCAGTGGGGTGTGTGTGTGTGACTGAGTCACTGGTTGTGTGTGCACGCACGTACGCAGCCAGTGAGAATGTTTGGAGGCAGCGGGTTTGGAAAACGGCCGCGCGCGCCGCGCTGAATGTTTAGAGCCTGACTGAGGCTCCCAACATTCAGCGCAGCATGCGCGGCCACCTTTTTTTCTTTTTGGACTCGGGCCGGCCGGGCCGAGTCCTGGGAAGGCATTGTTCCTCCCGCCCTAGGCAGCCCACTGCCACTGAGCTCAGAACTGATTCAGAATCTTCTTTCAAGCTGGCTCCCTGGGGAACCAGCTGTGACGACTTCCCAAGTCTGATCTTTGCTGAGCTGTGACAGCAGCAGAAGCTACGGTAGAAGACCTTGTCCGCTCCTTGCCACAGCTTCCTACCAACCCTCCCCTATCCCAACAACTTGGTGCGGGGGGGCGGGGTAGCAAATGTCTTCCCACAGAGCTGCTTTGTCTGTAACATCAGCTACGGACAAGTTTTTTGTGTATCTAGCACACACGTAAAAACCTTGTTAATAACTGAAGCCATGTTTGTTTTCACCCCAAACTTTTTGCCACTTAACTCCCACTAAACTTTCCACATTCCTGCATAGTTTAAAATCTCTTAAGGGCTGGCTAAAGCAATGGCTGCACCCATGAGACCCTGAAGTTATGCATCTTTTTCCTGTGAGACTGATCTAATTGAAGCCGATGAGAGTCCATTGAGTTCCTTGTGGGCCTAAGGACAATGTGAGGGTGCACTTGGTTCCCATACCTTTCTGGCATCTTCTTATGCTCATAAATTAACCTGGCTAGTCACTTACCTCCATAGTTATCCACTTATTCTGCTTTGAAAAGCCTGCCCCCATCAGCCACTGTGCAAGTCAAACACTTGGACAACACACAGCATGGTGTCATCACTTTGCATTAGGGCAGCCAGATATGCAAATTTTAGGGGACACATGAGAAATACAGGTTGCAGGGCTGCATTGACAATTGTAGGTTGCAATTGCCAATGCAGATTACAATGCATTAGCAATGCAGCCCTGCAACCTGTATTTCTCATAAGCGTCCTCTAAAATTTGCATATCTGGCCACCCTACTTTGCGTTACCAACACACATACTCTTTCTCCAGCAACTTACAAAGCTTTCTGCTTTGTAACATTTCTTTCAGGTTCAGAGAGAAACAGTGACTACGTCAGTGACTGCAGCAGCTTTATAGAGAGAATGAGACAGTTTGATTTTCATAACCGTCTCTTCTTTTCTTAATGCGTGTGGCATTTAACTTCAAACATATGTTCTCAGAAAACAAAGCCATGTGGACACAATGTTCAGAAATGCTCCCAGCAAGTGTTTACTCTGGTAAGCATCTTTGACTGTTGGTACAGTTATGCATAAATAAATACAATAGGAAGAGCCAGGGCTATAATGGCAGAGTAATCATGTTCTAAGCCAGGGGCATACCGTCCATTGAGAGAACCTGGCATAAAGCCAGGGATCACTGGCTGGCCCCACAGGGACAGCCCTGCGCCTGGGCTGGGCTGGAGGAGGCCTGGGTGCAGGGCACCCCCACCCCTCACCTGCCTCTGCCTGCTAGTAGTGCTGCTGCAGCAGCAGCAGCTGGACACCAAGACACCGATCGGACAGGAAGATAAAGCTCTTTGTAAAAAAAACCAAAAAACCTCCTCCTCCCCATGTGAGTGATCAGAAGGTTGTTACCTTGTAAAGAAGGTTCTTCAAGATGTGAGAATGTTGGGAGACAACTGGGTTGTGCATGCTCACCCTATTCAAATAATAGACCACATTATGGTCTCAAACTCCTCTAGTATAAAAAGTACTCTCCCCCTCAGAATGACATTTCCTTCCAACCCTTTCTAGCAATATATAAGAAAATTCCATGCGAGGCTGGAAGGGTGGGTGTTGTGAGAATGTTAGGAGCCATCTCGAAGAAGCTTGTTTACCAGGTAGCAATCGTCTGTTATTCGAGTGGCTCCTCACAGGCCGTTTTTACACAACTCCGCCGGGTGGGGGCTCCGTGGGCACGCCAGTGCATGGGTGGGGCATGCACATGGCCACACATGCATCCCCACTCATCCACACCCGGGAGTAACTGCCATTTTCCCTGGTTGCTCNCAGCCCTGCGCCTGGGCTGGGCTGGAGGAGGCCTGGGTGCAGGGCACCCCCACCCCTCACCTGCCTCTGCCTGCTAGTAGTGCTGCTGCAGCAGCAGCAGCTGGACACCAAGACACCGATCGGACAGGAAGATAAAGCTCTTTGTAAAAAAAACCAAAAAACCTCCTCCTCCCCATGTGAGTGATCAGAAGGTTGTTACCTTGTAAAGAAGGTTCTTCAAGATGTGAGAATGTTGGGAGACAACTGGGTTGTGGCTGCTATTTCACTAACTCTTCTTAATGAAGTTATTGCTAACAGGAATACTATCTTTAAACCCCCACCCCATAGCCAGTTCATTTGCACACACACCCGTATAAATAATTCATGCTGCCCAAGGGGCGCAAATGAAATGGTTATGGATGGGAGCAGTGTGAATTCATTATATGGGGTGGGGTGCAAATATTTTGTATTTATTTATTTCATTTTATTTATATGCCGCCCCCCATGTGTACGGCATCTCGGGGCAGCTTCCACCACAATATAAAACAATTTTAAACATTAAAAAAATCTACAATATCATAATTAAAAACAAATTTAAAACAAATGAACTGGTTATGGGGTAGGGGGTGTATGAATTGATTGTCTCGAATCTTTTCATGGCATAATGCGCTTAATAGGCTGGCTGCATTTTGGGTGTTTGATAGCAGCACCCTCAGGCCTGCTGGCAGGACACAAAGAGGGGGGCCCAACTTGACTTCTTGACATGGGGCCCATTCCACCCTAGCCATGCCCCTGTTCTAAGCTATCATGATTCTCCACAGTATGGGTCAACCAACTATTGTGGAATGGAAAGCAGTTAAGCCATGGAGACTAGTTTAACTGCCCCTCTGGCAGAGTGCTGCATTGTTCAACAGTCACAGAACAAAGGGGAGAAGCAAGACTAAAAAGAGGAAACCAACTTCTCTTTGTGCTGGGAAAGATCATCTGGCCAGCAAAGCACAAATTTATTGAGGATGATAGGATCTTCATACCAAAAAGGAGAGGAGGAATCACACACACACACCCTATCCACCCACACACCCTAACTGGTTTCTATAGCAGCATAATAGCAGACATTTTTCTCTTTCCACAAGAAAGACTGACTAATGTCTTGCCATTATATTAGCCTGCCTTTTAATCAAGATTTTATCTTCTCATAAGCTTTGTGTCTGCACCATCCCTGCTTATGTAACATCCAAACTCTGAGCCAAGTTGGGGAAATGGAGCAGTTTCCCCCCTCCCCCCCATTCAAAGCAGCCCAATGCCTCTCTTATTTTATTGCATTGATTCATGCCCTCATACTGCAAGCTGTGAGTGCCTATTCAACAGGGATGCCTCTGCATAAATCCAGGATTTAACCCTCATTCAAAAGTTATTAGCATGCAATCAGCAGGAGTTTTCTCACAAATATATAAATGTTCCTGTGCCCAGCCTAGAAATGACTCATGCTCTGTTAAACAACATACAAGACAAACTAGCATTACTGTGGCATTCACATAGCAGCACCCTTGCCGGTTTCCATTTCTAAGGATGTCAGGCAGGCTAGGATTCTCAAAGGAGCCAAATTGCATTAGGTGCCCAAATCACACGGATCTCAAATAACGATTTGCATGCTTGATTTGGTCATGGGATGACACCTCTGACTGTCAGGGGCTGTGAGTGAACGGCAGGAAATGGATCATCACACTGTTAGGATTTGTTGGGCACTTCTCTGAAGCAACCGGAAGTGGCCACTGTTGGAGACAGGATGCTGGGCTGGATGGATCCTTGGTTTGACCCAGTACGGCAATTCTTCTTAACGTCCTTAGGATCCTTTGAAAACCCCAGCTGCCATACCTCTGCACGAAGAACTTGTTCACGCAAACAAGATTAGTCTCCTTGAATGATCTTGGGGAGATCAGCATTATTTTGGGTGCACATTCTGACACCTGATCCTGCTGACATCATAAAGTACCATTTTTTGTGTATATGTAAGAGAGAGAGACTACATTAAAAAAAAGTCAATAGTATGCAATATACCAGCTCTCCAACACTTCTGCTGCAGTTCTCAGAAGAAATGGTTGAGTGGAGTCAGGTTGGCCATGCAGCTCTCTCAATTCTGCCTCCTTCATGTGCACCGCCTAGCAGAGAGCTGCTCACCTCTCTGTCTCCTTCATGTGCCGGCAGGGGCTGCCCAGCCCTGGGTGCTCACAGCAGCAGTGGTGACAGTGCCAACTGGTGCAGTTCTGCTCTGCACTGGGTAGCCAATGTCAGTGGGTGGGGGAGGTTGGAGACGCAAGCAGCATTGGTGGTTTTGCAGCAATGGAAGAGGTGATTAGTGGGCTGAGGCAGAGCAAGCAGTGGCAGTAGGAGGCAGTGGCCCCAGGGCCGCGAGAGCTAGTCTCTGAGACTGTGATTGTGTGTGTGCGTGAATGAAAGCTAGAGTGATATTTGATGGTGGCTCTTGGCCATATAAAAGATCTCGATGAGCAGCTCCTTGGATTGGGAACTTTGCCCACCCCTGCAATATACCCTGAAAAGAAAAATCAGGAGATTGTCAAACTAGTTCAGACTGGAAAAGACCTCTGTAGATAACCGTGAATGACGTAGCCGGGGATTTTCTCTCTTTCACTCTGTACTTCAGAGTGGATTTTTCACCATTCTGGCTTCTTCCCAGGGAGAGTGTGTAACTGAAAGACAATCCTTCCATTCCATGCATCACAATATCTATTTGTTGTCCAAGAGCACATCTAAATCCTATAACAAGTTAGTAAGATTTTTGTATTATATTTAATCCCAAACAGGACAATCCTCCACAACGCATTGGGAGTTTTGCCATAGGCTTCAATGGGTGGAGGATTCCCTCCTAAGTAAAGGTGCGACAGAAATCTGTTAACTCTGAAAAAGTGAATGATTCAAATGATGGGGCAGAGAAGGGTTATTAGTCAGATTGGAGATAATAGGCAGGCTCCACTGATGCCAACCTGTGTAGCTGCATTGCTATTACAGTTCCCCTTGCTGGACAGAACCCCTTGCTGGACAGGCACCAAGGCAGACTGGATGATCAGAGCAGTCTGCTGGTCCAAACCCTTTGGGGAACCCTGTCCCCTGCTGGTGAGATGTATGAACTGCCTTTCTAGAGCAAAGGACGGGAGTCTCTGACTGTTGCAAGCCAAATCCAGCCCATGTCTTTTTTTTTCCTTCTTTTTTTTGGCCCCTTTCCAACCCCTGGGTCTGTCTATGGATCCAGTCTCTACTCCTCAAGCACTGAAAGGGTGAGTGAAGATGAGAGCGTGCACTCCTAGATCCATGATCTTGATTCTCCCCTTCCTTCCCCCATTCTGATCACGTCTTATGCACCTCCATCCCCAGTTCCTAGCCAGGCCACGGAGCTTGTACTGATTTCCAGAGTGGCCTGCAGGAGGGGAAAAGGCTCCCCATCCTTGACTTAGAGTAGCACTCTTCATCGTTCTTGCTTTCCTTTCCTTTGTTTTTTGTCTAAGACAAGAAGAGGATTGTCATCTTTTGTGAACGATGTGACTTAGGGTATTTAAATGAACTAGCGCTGCTGCCTGCAGACTTATGCAACAGCCTTAGATAATTTTTCTAGTCACCAGAGGTTAGAGGGAGCCCTCACTAGTCACACAGTTATTATTCAGGCACTTGGCTACAGATATGCAGCCAGATGTTGACAAAGGAAACACTATTCATTTTTATTGGCAACGATGAGAAAAATCAGAGCTACCGCAGCAGCCAAGACAGTGATAACAAACCGGCTTTTCAACAACATTTTGCGAGGACAGTTAAACATGCACAGGAAGTAGAACTGAGTAAGCAAGAAACTGAACTCTGTTCAGAATTTTGTTTTCCATAAATCCTTCTGCAATTGCGATGAAATGTGCCCTATGCAGAGAAGGGCAATTCAGCGCTCTAGGATAGAGGCATGAGTCAGAGAGACTTATATGGCTTAACAAGAGCACTGTTTTTCTATATAAAGAATGGAGTCAGCCCAAAAATAGAAGTCACACTTAGAAGAATGCGGGTCCTGGAGGAATCACAGATTCTTAGGCTGGTATGCTAGGGCATCTCTGCTGAGATTGTGGTGTGAAAGCCATTAATATTGCATCTGGAATGTAAATCTTGCCATTCCCAAGTGGGATTTAAGTGGTGTGAGGTAGAGCCTCCGTTGTTTGCTAGAACCAGTTTCAACTGTCTTTAAAACTTTCGAGAACACTATTATCTTCATTTTCTTGCTGAGAAAGACAGACGTGTTTTGCTCTATGCCGATGGCAGTGTATTATATTCCAGGCTTTTTTAAATCTGCTGGAGTTCAAACAACACACATTTACCCGAGTTACATTGAAAAAAATTGCTAGTGGTAGCTTTCTTTTTTTTAAAGCAGGATAAAAGGTTTTTCTTTTAAGAAGCAGGGTAGACTTGATCCCTTGGGAAGATCCATTTGTATGCAGATAGGAAGCGGAACAAATAGGAAGCACACAGATAAAAGACAAAAGAAAAAGGAAGGCTGCAAACCACAGACCACTTATTCCAGGCTTCACTGGGACTGCTCGAGTGCTTCCACTCCTTCCTGTCGGGGAGGTCCCAGAAAGTGGTGATGGGCAATTGCTCATCGTCCTCTCAGGACATCCCCTGTGCAGTCCCACAGGGTTCCATTCAGTCTCCCCTCTTGTTCAACATGTATATGAGGCCGCTGAGCGAGGGCGTTTGGAGGTTTGGGAGGTGTCATCAATATGCCGATGACACCCAGCTCTACCTCTCTTTTCATCCAACCCAGTCCCTGCAGTCCTGGTACTTACCCGATGCCTGGCTGCTGTCGAGGACTGGATGAGAATGAGTTGACTGAAGCTGAATCCAGACAAGACAGATGATGTTGGTTGGCCAGCCATGTGACCTGGAGGGAATTGGGACTTCTCTTATTAATAGCATCCAGCCCCCTCTGTTCCACCAGATTCACAGCCTTGGAGTGCTCCTGGACCCCTTGCTGTGCCCGGATTGTCAGGTTGGGGCAGTGGTCAGGACCAACTCCATCTGGTGTGGAGGCTGCAGCCTTTTCTTTCCAATTTGGATTTGACCACTGTCATCCATACTTTCATCACCTTGAGGCTAGATTATTGCAATACACTCTACGTGGGGCTGCCCACAATGACTGTTCGGAAGCTGCAGCTGGTGAAGAATGTGGCGACTCATCTTTTGGGGATGAGACACTGGGAGCACATCACACCAGTGCTCGAAAATCTGCACAGGCTCCCTATTGTTTTCCAGGCACAATTCAAGGTGCTGGTTTTGACCTTTTAATACCCTAAATGGTCTGGGCCCCACATATCTGAAGGACTACCTGTCCTTCCATGCCCCACTGCAGTCCCTGTGATCGGACAGGAGCACCTCCCTGTGGGTACCGTTGGTTAGTCGGTTCACATGGCAAGGGCTCACAGGGAGCATTCTCGGTTGCTGACCCAGTGCTTTGGAATTCCCTTCCCCCAACTGAGGTTCATTTGGTTTGAAGGTTCATTTGAGCCTGAGCCTAATGTCTTCAGGAGGCGGTATAAACCTTTTTATTTAAAAAGACATTTGATGGGTGGGGATAAGTTGGGGACTGGGATGGTTTGGGAGTTTAGGAATGGAGTGGTGACATTGGGTGTGTTTGGGGGGGGGGGTTGTGGTAGGGTCGGGGGTGTAGCAGGCCTCCCACTTCACCATGAGTACGTGTTTGCAGGATTAGGCCCAAATCACAGAATCACTTTGGGGAATTAGCATAACCACAGTTTATTTACATAGCCAGTCACTTCTTAGGCCAGGCAGCAAGCCTCTGTAAAGCATTCTCAATATTTATTTTTATTTATTTTAAGGTACTTTATCCCGCACCTCCTGCACAATAGCAGCTCGGGGCGGCGTACAACAATTATTCAGTAAAACCAACAATACAAAATACCAGCTAAAAAATTATTAAAACCATAAAATACTAAAAAGAGCGGAAATCAAAATCAAATCCCTCCCCCACCCGTCTCCCTCCCCCACCCACCCGTCTCCCTCCCCAAAGGGCTGGCAGAACAGCCAGGTCTTACAGTGTCTCCAAAAGGAGGGGAGGTCTGGGGCCAAGCGGGCCTCCGTCGGGAGGGAATTCCACAGTCTGGGTGCGGCCACCGAGAATGCCCTCCCCATCGCTGCCACCCGGGAAACCCGGGGGACTTCAAGTCGGGCGTCCCCAGTCGACCACAAGGGTCGTACAACAGCCCGGGGCATGAGATGGTCCCGCAGGTAGGGGGATATACAAGCCTTTATCTCACAGCCCAAGCCACATACCTTCCCCCCAAAATGGGATTACTGAAGGCTAATCCTGGCTGTCTTTCTGTATTCTGGGGTCTAGCACCCCAAACTCTAACGCCCTCCCAGTCTCCTCATCTTCCCTTAATAGCCAAGCCCGTTTTGTCAACTCAGGTCACATTTCAGATGGCCCTTTCTTATTATCAGGGAGGCACTCCTCCACCTGGTTCAGTCTTTACCTCTCGAGGTTGGGAGACCAGCCCACCCATTCCTTCTGGTCATTCCTGCCCTGGGATCCTTATGACCATGTCAGGTCAGTGCTTCCATACGTCATAATTGTCATCATCTCCTTCCCAGGGTTTACATCAGCTTATTCAGTGCCAATGACTGGCGGTGGGACTTTTCACACATCCAGTGAGTGTCTTGTCATCATCTTTTTTCTTACCAGGGAGGTACCGGTATTTCTTACAGGTTTTCTTCAACCTGGCTTACCATTCCATATATTTTTAATTTCCCTTCTAGCATTCATAGCAAGTGATATCTGGTGGTGGACATTTTTACAGCATCCAGACTTCACAGTCTCAACTAGTAACCAGCTAGAGCTGCCTGCTGCTCAACATCAGTTATCAATCTTTCTTATTACCTTATAGTGTCTGGGGAACAAGCCTCTACCCAGCACCTATCATCAGTTACTATGTAGGGCTACCTTCAGCCTCTATTATCATCAATTACAATGTAGGGCTACCTTCAGTCTCTATTACTGTTTCCTGCCAGGGAGATCCTTCTTCTACTGACTTACAATCTGGTTCCTCTTTATACAATGCATCTTTTAGGGATGTCTGGAGGTAGGAGTTTCCACCTTATCCAGATCTCCCCACAGTATCTTAATATGGTATCACTTAGAGCTTCCTCAATTATCACCATATAGTCTTAATTCAGACTTCCTTCAGCCTAGGTTTCCCTGCTAGGGAGGTCATCCTCCACCTGGCTTACAATCTCAGTAAGCAGTGCAAATTTATATAATGTTTTTTTATGACTTCTAATAGAGATATCTGGCAGTGGAATTTTCCACAATACCCAGACCCTCCATTTATGGCTTCATCCATGAGACTCCTTGCTGAGGTGGGAGGCTGGCCTCCCCCTTCTCTCCAAGCCTCCCAGCCCTGGGACCCTTAATGGAAGACTGTTCCTGCATGTTACAATCTATCACCATGTCACAACACAAATACAATTCATTTATTACCACGGCTATCATTTGCACTTTAAGGCTTCCTGCAACCTTTTAACATTACCCTACCAACCCCTCCCCCTTCTGAAAAGGCTATACAGTCTCCTAAGCCCCTTCTGGATCTTCTAAGTAGTTAGCAGGCTTGCTCCAGTCTGACCTCATTAGCACTTGCTAGCAGTCACCTCTCTTGACTCTGCAGCCTCTGTTAATTAGCTGCTCTCAGCTTCTCCAAATATCTTAGTCCAAGCTTTCTGCAGCCTGGAGTTGGATGTGGGCTTTCCCTACCTTTCCCAACACCCCACCCTGGAACCATACAGACCTTTTCAGGCCATGTAAGTCAGCCTTCACCTTTGCTTTCCACCAGGGTTTTAAGAGACTCTCTCTATAACCCAATTAATTACTTTCTCCTAGTCCACTTATCTAGACACATCTCCTGTGTTCCTTGATCCAGCTTCCTTCAGCTGTTGAGGGGGAATTGGTTCTCTTTTTTACTCTTACTTCTAGGGGTACTTTCTTTACCACCAAGCCCTCTGTTTCTTCCTCACTGCCAGTCTTCAGAGGCATCATGTTCCTTTATTATAGCTTTAAGCCTCTCTATCTGTAGCTGTAGGAGTGGTTCCTTCTTTCCCCCTTCCTCTTATTCTCTCATTAATACCTTGATCTCCTCCTTCAGAGCTTCATTTTCCTTTCCAATTCCTTTCATTGAGAATTTGCTCAGTTTGCTCAATTTCTTGACCCCTTTTCTTTATGTACTCCATAGTCAATCCGGTCTGTTTCTTTAACTTCCTTTTTCCTTTTAGTCTACCTTTCTCTAGGTTTTTTTTTCTTATCTGGGAAATCTCTCTTCAGATACCCCTCTTTATTACAGACCCAACATGTATTTTCAGTCTCTTATAACATCTTCCTTGAGGTTCTCTTTTAGGGCAGTTTTTCTCTACATGCCCTTCTACCCCACAACACCAACAGTACCATGGCCCTCTATATTCTGGGCTCCAAGCTCCATATAATCCCTCTCTGTGGTGTCCCAGAGTCTTGGTGCCTTTCCCAAATACATAAGGGCACCATTTACTCAAGTGTTTCTCTTGTCCACACCCATAACATTTTCTCAGGGTGCTACCTGTTCTCCCACACTGTCTCTGCAGGCACTGTGGTAGTCTACCAGTCTACGCTGTCTGGGTGTGCTGCTCCCATCTTCAATACTTTAGTTCTGGCTCCACCAAATTCAGCAGGGTTACTGCTTGCCTCTGTCACAGGCGCAGTTCCCCTGCTGCCATCTTGTTCCTTTTCTCTGAGATACACATCACGCTGTGTTGGTGAACCTCCTGGCTCCAGCCCGCTCAAGACTCCATTCTTGGACAAGATTCCAGCGTGCTGTGCTGTTTTGCTCCTCTACGTGTTGCAATCCTCCACTCCTCTGTTGCTGAGTCCAGTCTTCAGGTTCACTTTCTCTCTCAATGCAGCTATGCACAGTCCTCTAGTCACTGTCTCTCTCTTGCTCTGACACAGCTGCTGGGCATAATCTTC
The DNA here is from genome assembly GCA_003113815.1 of Sphenodon punctatus. Classification (NCBI taxonomy): domain Eukaryota; kingdom Metazoa; phylum Chordata; class Lepidosauria; order Sphenodontia; family Sphenodontidae; genus Sphenodon; species Sphenodon punctatus. The sequence goes on along the minus strand of QEPC01013002.1, from coordinate 5,781,072 downwards.
CTTGAGTGTAATCCTCTTTAATACTCTCTACACCAGGACCAATCCTTGTGGGAACACTCGCTTGGTAGTCAGCAAGGCATGCCCGCATTCTCCACCACTTTGTGGCCAGTCTCCCACTTCACCATGGGTAAGTGTTTGCAGGATTAGGCCCAAATCACAGGGTCACTTTGGGGAATTAGCATAATTGCAGTTTATTTACATATCCAGTCACTTCTTAGGCCAGGCAACAAGCCTCTGGTCAGTCTCAGTAGAGCACTCTCAATGTATACAAGCCTTTATCTCACAGTCCAAGCCTAGCAAGGCAACAGTTCACTAGAAGGCTATTCTAACTCATGTCCAGGCTCTTCAAGACTCTAGGTAGCATCCTTAGTGGCCTTCCTTCAACTCAGGACCTTCCAGATGTGTTCTTCTCATGGTCAGGAGCAGACTGTTTTTACTTCCCGGGCTGGCTCTCTTTTATGCCTGGAGCCACACCCCAAACACACTCACTTCCTGTTGGTGGCCATTTGGTGCTCAGGTCATAGTTCAGACACCATCTTGTGGCTCAGCTCTGCTACAGGGTGGTTTAAGAGTTCTTTGAATTTTAATGTTTTTATGATTTGTAAGCTGCCCTAAGCCTTTGAGAAGGGCGGCACAGATATTTAAATAAATACATAAATAAATAAATAACTCTAGAGTAAGTGATCTGTAGATTGTGGCCTAAATCCTCTTCATTTCCCTCCTGATTCTCTTCTTCCCAAACTTAAGGGGAGACAGGATTTCATTCTTCAGATATCTAAATGGCAAGGAACTGTTTTGCATTGCTACAGAGGGCAGGTCAAGATATAGACTGAAGGTGCTCTCTGCTGCCTCTGTATTTACAGCTGGTAGCCATGCCCATCCACTTCCTCTGGGCCCTCATTGGTCCAAGGAGTTGTATGTGCACTGTCTTATGACTCCAGCTGTCAGCTATTGCCTTCAGCCAACAAGCTTTTCCTACTTCAGTGGTGCTTTCAGGGCTAGTTCCTTGTGACCAGAGGGAGCTTACTTAGCTTCAGGCAGCCACTCTATCACAGTGGGGTTCTGGGAGGAGTGTGGGGGTTGTGTTGGTTTTAAAGTTTTTACGACTTGTGAGCCGCCCTGAGCCTCTGGGAGAGAGTGGCATATACATTTAAATAAAATAAATAAATTAGTTATGCAAGGTAGATTTCAGCTAAATATCAGGAGAAACTACCTACAGTAAGAGCTGTGTGGCAATAGAACAAGTTGTGTAGGGAGGTTGTAGACTCTCCATTGCTAGAGGTTTTCAAAAAGAGGTTGGGCAGCCATCTGCGAGGATGTTGTAGCATTGTAATCATCCTGCATCCAAGCGGGTGTTTGGACTAGATAACCTTCAAGGTCCTTTCCAACTTTAAGATTCGATCTTTCTATGATTCTAAGACACTTATCTGAAGAGTAAACAAAATTAAGCGTGTTGTCAGACATGACGGGTCCCACCACAGATTGTTCCGGACCATGGCGGAAGCCATCACTCTGGCCAGGAGTTTGCCTGGCTGCCAAACAAATGTTATGGCAGCTGGGGAAGGGGTGAGGAGACACATGGACGTGTGTCCGTATGTCCCTACCCCCACCGTACATGGAGCAACATTTATCGTGAAACGTCAAATGCCTATGACGGCTGCCATGGTTGCCCAGAAGCACCGCCACTCTGGACCAGGGTAAGTACAGCAGGCCATCATCCATGACGGCCCACTTTATCCCCGGTCGGTCAGCCCTTACCCGGTCGGTGGTGGCGCTTAACCTGGGCTGTGAGGTAGGGATGATCCCGACTCACAGCCTGGAATAATGCCACCACCGACCAGGTAACAGCCCAGGCTAATATCTGGCAGGCACCTTTAAGCATGACAGTGGCACCTGGTTTAATCCACACAAAAGCGGATTAAACCGTGCCACCGTCACATCTGAAAACACCCTAAGTGTGTAGTAAGGTTTTTTGTTTGTTACTTGAAACACTCCACTCTGCACTGACTTTTGAGTAATGTAGCTGTGGATTTGTTAACACCTTGTTGGAACAGGAGTTACAACGTTGCTCCAAAGTACATATGCAGTTGCTGTTTGTACAGATGCCTGCCCGGAGTAAAGTCTGAATTTCACTCATTCTCGCCAATGAAAGCCAGATCCCATGATCCCCACTAGCAGAGCACAACAATCCGTAACTCCACAAGGGAAAAGAGCGAATACTGTTCATGTGCACATGCTGCTGAGCAGTGGATAACTGTGCTCAATGCCACCACAGATAACTGCTTCATAGAAAAATATTTGTGCATAAGTAGCCTTTAAAAGCAAAATTTATCCCTCTCTCCCACAATTCTGGGAGACATTACAGGGATCGGAAAGTATATTATGCAGATAGTATAAACTCTGGGATCAGAGTTCAATCAGTTTTGTTCAATAAATTGTGGTTTGCCTGATAACATAAGACTAATTTTTATTGGGGTTCTATTTAAAACTCGAAAGGTTATCAGTCTAATTCAGAGGTGGGAAATCTCAGACCCGGAGGTGAAATGTCACCTGTGGACTAGTTTTATGTGGCACCTTTCCAGTTTCCAGTTCTGGCCCCTGCCCTGAATCCAGTTCCCATGCCCAAACCCTGGAAACCAGAGCTTAGGGGAAAGGGAGCAGAAATGAAGGCATGCACACTTGGTCAGGTGACAGATCCAGGATCTGGACCCTCCCCTTCGTGCACCCTTAAACACCCCAAATGTCTACGTGGCCCTTAGAGCTTGCACTAATTTTCTAAGTGGCCCCTGGGAGGGAAACGTTTCCCCCATCCCTGACATCCTTCGAGACATCCCCAAAGTTTCACCAACTAAATAAATGGACTTGCAGGAACCAGAAAAGAAAAGAAAAATTGGTGGTTTAAAAAAAAAAAAAAATCGGTTTCTACTATGGCAAGTAAGAAATACATTTATTTATTTATTTATTTATACCCCACCCGAGCTCACATCAATCAAAAGTTCAATACCATAAACACCACAATCTAATCTATAAAGCTAATCAACAATATAAAAACCTATACAATAAGCGCAGGCAGAATGTGTGAAAAATATATATATAGAAAATCCCACCCATCCCTAACCCTCCCCACAACCATCCCCTCCACAGAATGCCTGGCGGAAGAGTAAAGTACCAAATAAGAACTTGAGTTAATGTCCTAAGACATACCAACAGGGAAAGAGAAGAGAAGAGAGAAAAAGAAAAACGGGGTGGGGGAGAGAAAAGAAATCCAGCTAGAACCCAAGAAGCACAAATAGTTTCTCTTCTACGAACACAAAGTCTGATTGTAGGGGCACAGTTGTTCACCCATTGAAATCAATGACTCAGCTCCCGTTTACTTTAATGGTGGAGGATTCAGCCTCTCCTGCAGTCATAAGAAAATAAGTACTGCCGTACTGGGTCAGACCAATGGTCCATCAAGCCCAGTATCCTGTCTCCAACAGTGGTCAATCTCGGTCGCTTGGAAGAAGTACCCAACAGGTCACAATGGTGTGATCCGTTCCCTGTTGTTCACTCCCAGCTCCCGACAGTAAGAGGTTACATTCCCCCAAACCTACCTGGCTAATAGCTGCTAATGGACCTATCCTCCAGAAACTCGTTCAACCTTTTTTTAAACCCAGCTATACTAGTGCCCTTGACCACATCTTCTGGCAACAAACTTCACAACTTAATTATGTGTTGAGTGAAAAAATACTTGCTTTTATTTGTTTTCTGTTTCTACTACATCTTTTTTGAGATGGGGCAACCAGAACTGCACACAATTCTCTATCCCCTTACGAGTGTTGTTGTTACACCTGCATAGAACTGATGTGAGCAGATTCCATTGGGTGCTTTTAGATGGATGCGAAGTCTGGCCACCCCTGGAGCTGCTCCGGGGGTGCAATCCCACTTCCAGCCCCGCCTGAGTCTGCTTTAGATGGGCTGGCAGGTCTTCCAGGCTGCGGGCCACCCACACAGCGTTCCCCGCCCCGCACGTGCACCCATAGAGTTGTGTAGCCATTCATCCGATACTCTAGGCTGGTGGTTGCAATTCCATGGTGCTGACCAAGGCAATGGCTGGCCGGGCGTGGACCTGCAGCATGGGTCTGCCCAACAGATGGACAGCCGCTCCAGCCGATGCCTCGGGTTTGGCTGGCCTACTCCACACAGCACACTCCGGGATGATCCAGAGCACCGCCAGCGGGGCTGCTGTGCTCCACTTGCATATCTGGTGTGGGCGCCTTTAGATAGACCGGCCAGCCTGGGAGTAAAGTAGGCTGATGCAAGCAGAAGTGTAGCTCCTGTCCATCTAAAAGCACTCATTGGGTCTCATCACCCTTTTTTTACCCACGCCCGTCCCTCTCATTTCTGATTGACGGTAGATGCTTTTGCCTTCTAGCATGATTTAAATGTTCAGGGTCACGGAATTCCAAAACAACAGCCAAGACTGTAGGTACCACAGTTTCACTGTAGCATATACTCTGCCACAATAGATATTTATTAATTATTATGATGATGATTAGCTTTTATATAGCATCAGCAATGTACCTGGCGCTTTACAGAGAATAAAATAGACACGGTCCCTGCCCGAGAGTTTGCAATCTAAAGACAAGGGCAGGGGAGACAGGGAAGGGGGAACAGAGCGAAAGACAAGGGATGCAACATTTATGAGGATGCGAGAACTCAGGTACACGTTCTTGGCTTGGTTACAGTAATTTGGGAGTTTGCAGATAACAGGTGAGGGATAATCCTGGGTGGGGATTAGCAAGAGTTGGGAAGGGCGGAGCAGAAAATGTTTTGAGGAGGGACTTGAAGGTGTGGAGGGTGGGGGCAAGGCGGATGAGGGCGGGGAGGGAGTTGGGAAGGGCAGAGCGGAAAATGTTTTAAGGAGGGACTTGAAGGTGTTGAAGAGGGACTTGCAGGAATTGGGAAGGGCAGAGCGGAAAATGTTTTGAGGAGGGACTTGAAGGTGTGGAGGGTAGGGCAAGGCAGACGAGGGCAGGGAGGGAGTTCCAGGCATGCGGGGCAGCAAGGGAGAAGGGACGAAGGCAGTTGGGGGAGCAGAGGAGGTGTGGGAGGGCAAGGGAGGGGATGGAAGAGGAGCGGAGTGCTCAAACAGGGGTTCGGAGGGAGATCAGGGCAGAGAGGGAGCAAGGTTGTGAAGGGCTTTGTAGGTGAAGACGAGCTTGTGCAGAATACGCTCAGGAAGGGGGAGCCGGTGGAGAGAGGATAGGAGAGGCTGCACATAGTCAAAGTGATGGGCTAGGTGGATGATCCTGGCAGCAGAGTTTTGAACAGAGATGAGGGAAGAAAGGTGAGAGCGGAGAAGGCCAGCGAGGAGGAGGTTACAATAGTCGAGGTGTGAGATGACTAGGGCATGGATGAGAGTTTTGGCAGAGGAGACAGACAGAAAAAGGTGGATCTTAGCAATGTTGTGGAGGGAGAAGCGGCAGGATTTGGCCACGGAGTCAATGTAGGGTTTGAAGGTAAGGTGCGAGTCAAAGGTGAAGCCCAAGCTACGGGCTTGGGGGACAGGGAGGATGGAGACCCCGTCAATGGCAATTGACAGGGAAGAGGGAGAGGAAGAATTGGGAGGGAAGATAAGGAGTTCAGTTTTCGCCATGTTCAATTTGAGTTGACATTGAGACATCCAGGCAGAGATATCAGAGAGACAGTTGGTGAGATGAGCTTGAACAGAGGAGGAGAGGGAAGGAGTGGAGAGATAGAGTTGAGTGTTGTCAGCGTATAGGTGGTATTGGAAACCTTGGGAGGCAATGAGTTTGCCTAGGGATTGGGTGTAAATAGAGAAGAGGAGAGGGCCAAGGACAGAGCCTTGGTGTGGGGCTTGGCGGAGGGCAGCCTCCAAACCCCAGGTAGGGGGAGGAAAAGGAGGAAGGGCAAGGGGACAGGAAAAGGCTCCCACGGGCTAGTAACCCGGGCCGGGGTAGGACCCGGTTCTGGGAAGGGAGCAGTGAGCCTGAAAAAGGTTCCCTCAGGGTCTTATGTGGCACCAAACACACGGTCCCCAGGAACCAGGAGGGGGTGCTGGGGTAGTGAAGTCTCCGGTGGGGGAATCCCCCCCAGGGGGTAAGCCACAGGGCAGGGGTTAAAGGGCTCCTCACTTACTACTGATTCAGGACACCAGGTGCAGGGGAAGGAAAGGAAGGGAACTACGTACACGCTGCTTCACGGGGCTCCTTACACGCTCACGCCGCTCTCTCTCTCTCTCTCTCGTTCACTCGCACTCACACTCGCACTCTATGCCCCACTATGTTACTCTCATTCGGTCTCCAGGCTTCACAACCGTCAATCCTCGCACAGGGCCGGTCTCACAAAGGCAAGGCTCTGATCACCAGCAAGGAAGGCTCAACGTTCTCCCCCTATATAGGCGGGACTGGGGCGTGCCGCCGCAAGCGTGCTGAGTGACGCAGCAGCGCTTGCGGGGGCGGCTCCTTCGTGCGGGCGTTGTCGGGGGGCGTGGCTTGGCACGGCGCGTCCCCCGGTGGGAAGCATGGTGCGTTCAGCGTACGTTGTGTTGTTGGGGGTGTGGCTCTGGAGGCGTCTGCCGGTGAGGAGTTTGGGGGCAATGATGTCTTTGCAGGGGCTGCGGGGACGGCCGTGCGGCGCGCTCTGCTCCCCTGATCCCGCGGCCAGCAGGTTCCCCATCTCCTCAGGCCCCAGGGCCTGACACTTGGGGAACCCCGACCAAGAGGGGCAGGGAGGAGGAGGGGGAGGAGTTAGGAAGAGATACACTGAAGGAGTGGTCAGAAAGGTAGGAGGAGAACCAGTCAAGGACAGAGTCCCGGAATCCCAAGGAGTGTAATGGGGGGGAACTATCACAACTCGCACGCTACCAAGGTTCGCCCCGTTCAGGGCAGAAGGCGCTCGTGGAAGAATGCCCCGGATAGAATTGTGACCTTTACCTCCAATCAAGGAGAACAGGGGTCTATCATCATAGGGCGCCACTGAGTTGGGGGGAACCAAGGTCTGCCCCAAGATACTCTCGCCCAGGCATACCAGGAAAGGCAAAGACTCAGGAATGAGGGAAGGGGCAACACCAGGGGTGGAGGTGTACAGGGCCCCACTGGAGAAGGGAGACGGGACACTCACCTCTGCTAGAAAGGATCCAAAGTCACGAGGCGGGGAGGTGGGGGAAGGGCAGGGATCACGCACCATACTTTCACTCACAGACTCTCACTCTCACTCACACTAGGAATAACAAGGCAGCGTGGAATACAGACTCACGGGGCGATAGACACACATTCAACAACTTGCAAGTGTAGTTGCTCTTGACTCAGCTCACGCTCACGGTCAAACAGGTGGCTGGTTTCCCAAATCACCAGCGCCGCCTTCCTGGCGGCACTGGTTCTTATCTCCCATACCCCGCCCCCGTGCGTGCAGATGCTCCAAGCATCGCAGCGGGGACGGGGGAAGCCCTATGTTCGGCCTAGAGGCAGGAGGCATGTCCTCGCGCTGCAATCCCTTCGCGGGGTGCCGGCGGGGGCGGAGTAAGCACCGGCAAACCCTACAGCTGCTCGTCCTGGGCCCAGGCCCCCACGGAGCAGCACCGGAGTGCCCCCCGCGGGGGGGAAAAAACCCACCGCCACCGCCCACTGACAGGGAGTGAAGTGATTCAAGCAGGAGCGAATGGTTAACAGTGCCGAAGGCAGCAGAGAGATGAAGGAGGACAAGAATAGAGTAAAGGCGGTTGGATTTAGTCACAAGAAGATAGTTGGTGATCTTAGCCAGAACAGTTTTAGTGGAGTGAAGGGGGCAGAAGTCAGATTGGAGGGGGTCAGGGGAGGAGTTGGCAGAGAGGAGGTCGAGGCAACGGGAGTAGACAATGCGTTCAAGGAGTTTGGAAACAAAAGGGAGGAGCGAGACAGGACGGTAATTAGAGAGTTCAGAGGGATCCAGAGTGGACTTTTTGAGAATGGGGGAGACAGTGGTGTGTTTAAAGGCAGAGGGGAAGGAGCCGGTAGAGGGAGAGGTTGATGATGTGCAGGAGGGGAGGGGCGATGGTAGAGGCAATGGCTGTCTCTTATACACATCTAGATGTGTATAAGAGACAGGTGCATGGCTGGGTGCTAGCCCATATCTTTATTTAAATAAATACATAAATAAATAAATAACTCTAGAGTAAGTGATCTGTAGATTGTGGCCTAAATCCTCTTCATTTCCCTCCTGATTCTCTTCNGGGCAAGTGGAAGGGTTGGAGGAGGAGAGCAGGGAGGAGATTTCCTCAGGGGAGGTGGGAGGGAAGGAGGACAGGAGAGAGGTGGGGGAGGAGAGGGGGGAGTGGTAGGTGGAGAGGACTTGGAAGCGATTTCCAGGCAGATCTTGTCAATTTTAGAGGTGAAAAGAGGACAAGATCCTGAGCGGAGAGAGAAGAGAAAGGAGGAGGACAGGGGGGTTTGAGAAGGGAGTCAAAGGTGGAAAAAAGGCAGCGAGGGTCCCAGGAGCAGGACTCAATGTGGGAGGCATAGTAGTGCTGTCTAGCGAGGGAGATAGCAGAGTTGAGTGATGAAAGGCAGAATTTGAAGTGGAGGAAGTCAGCGCGGTAGTGGGATTTGCGCCAGAGGCATTCAGCAGCCCGGGTGCAGGAGCGGAGATGGCGAATGGTGGGGGTGAGCCAAGGGCGAGGGTTACGGGAGCAAGCTGGGCAGGAGGAGAGGGGGGCAAGGGAGTCGAGGGTGGAGGCAAGAGAGGAGTTGAAGGTGGAGATGGTAGAATTGGGGGAGAAGGAGGAGAAGACAGAGGGGGGGAGAGGGGAGAGGGAGGAAGCAAAGTGTGCCTGGGGCACAATGGCCTGCAGATCGCAAAAGGGACAGGAAGATGGGGAAGAGGTGGGGGAGCAGTGGGAGAGGTTGAAGGAGGCAAGGAAATGGTCAGATATGGGATGGGGCTCAAAGGAGAGATTAAACTATTTAATAATCTGTTGGCTCTTCCACCAGGAATATTATGTGCCCTTAACAGTGGCATAGTCAGGTTCAATAGGGCTCTGGGGCAAGACAAATTACTGGGACCCATACTTACGGGGGAGGGGAACAGGCAAGGCATCAGAGCAGACTGGGGCTCGGGGGCATTTGGGTAGTGGAGGCACGGTGTGTGGGGGCAGCCACTGACAGACATGGCACCAGCTCCTGGCTTACTGAGGAAGGCACAGACAGCCCCTCCAGAGAGAAGGCAGGACATGTTGATGTCCCAATGGGTGTGGCCCTACTGGACTCCCATGAAAGCCTGGTCCCTGAGGCAGTGGTCTCACTTACCCCCACTGTCCCCTCTCCCTGTCTCCCCCTCCTTGTCTTTTAGATTGTAAGCCACAGGCAGGGACCGCGTCTAATTCTATGTTCTGTACAGCAGCAGGCCACACGACTGGCACTATATTAATGATTATAATAATAATAATAATTAATAATGAATAATGCCATTATCTCTCTAGATGACATGGGGTAACTAACATAACTTCTCGGTTTCTTAACATACCTCCCTCTGTATAAAAGCTGTGATGATGCACATTCAGCAGAGCTGCAATGCTATATAAATGTAGTTGTATGCAAAATTCTTTGTTATTAAGAGGAAAGGTCAATAAAAGGCAAGAACCACTGAAGTATTATCTGTAGTAAGATGCTAAATTACATGCTGCCTTTTCAATAATGTTTTGATTTCTTTAACGCCCTGATCTGGCCCCACTGAAACCTGCAACAAAGATTTCTTTAAGAAAGTGGTGAAGGATCAGGCTCTAATCATTAGCCTTCTTTCTGCATTTATTCCCTACTTTGGTCTGAAATAGGGTAGGGGAGAAGAGTACTTATAAGGCCTGAGCAATGTATGGTATTTGACACTTGTACATTTAAAATGGATTAAACTATTTTTCATTATACTATAATTTTGATCCACACTGACTTGTATATCACTCTTGAGCCTGATAGGACTTCAAGTGGGGCAACATATTATTGCCAACTTAAAATCAGGGTTATTAGGTGCACAATAAGTGGGAATTCTGATGAGATTATGTTGCTGGAATTTGTATAATAAGCCAGCTATCAGAACAATTCCAATTACAGCACTCCAACCGGAGGCACAACATGAAAATGAGGCAGAGTTTTAAAAGAGCAAATCTAAGCAGGCCATCCACTGTCCCCTGAGCTCATTCAGCTCACTCCTTTAATGAGAAACAAATGTAGGCTCCTGTAGTGACAAGCAATTATTAGTTCAGTTATCATCAGTATTTTTGCTGAATGATCCTAGGAGCAAATCAGAATTGATTATGCATGAAAATAATTGGAGGATCAGCAGAATGACATGTTGCTCACTCACTATACCCTGGTGAGCCAGAGAATCCAGGCTACAGCTGTTGCAAGCCTTACGCAGTTTCTCCTGCTAAAGAGCTGAGACATCATAAACTGGTAATTGGATTTCTAAATGAGAAGTAAAAAAAATTGCATTAATATTACATATGCTCATGAATAAAGACATGAAAAGGTAGCAAGAGTCCTTTCTGACTTCTGTTTGAACAGTAGCTGCTAGCTCAACTGTTTAAAAAAACAGAGACCTTTCCAAAATTCCAGAAAGGATTCAGTACAGAAAAGACTCATTGTCTCTTGTGATCTACGACACACCCAAAGAGAGTATCCAAATCACAACCTGTTCTCTGGGTTGCTCCCAGGGAAGTGCAAGTACACACCGTTCCTTACTTGGGACAGACAGTAAAGTTAGAATCTAGCCCTCATACCCTAAAAATGAGGGTCCAGCAGTGACAGGAGTGTAACAACTGAACACAGCTTATTTCCTGTGCAGTATTTTCTAAATAGAACCAGCTGATTTTTTGTACCCTATATTACTTGATCAGAATATTGTTTGACTGACCAAAGAGACAGCTTTGTTTGGGGTTACAGTAAGCAATTCTGAGGTATATTTTTTAGAGCACGTGACCCACATGCAGTAAAATCAGCAATAAAAGAGAGGATATGTCCCCTCTATTACCCTCCCCATATTTTTACATGGTGGGTCGGGGATGTGTGTGTCTGCTCTCCCACCCCAACCTCCACTTTGGACTGTGGTTACTCCACTGAGCAGAGTCATCTATGATGCTTTCACTTCTGAATTTCTGTCACTGTGGAACAAACTGTTCTTTTAAATAGCTGGGAAGACTGAGAATGGAGAAATCTATTGTATTTATCATCGTGTCTTATTGTTTTCTTTTAAAAATCGGATACAAATTTGAAAAGCACAGCAAGCTGACGCACGCATCATTGTTTGGGGCACTTATACTTGACTTGCATTTGAAAGAATGACCTACAGGATTTTTTTTCCCAGGATAAGCTTCTCAAATACTGGAAGACATAAAATGAAACATAACTAATTAGGGGAATAGAAAGAAAATACTGAGTAAAAAAAACAATCAACCACGTTGTACAGGAAATATAAAGAAATGACAAAGTGCCCTAACGATCAGTGATCATGGATCACCTACAAAGAGCTTTGAGGTTAAAATAGACAGATCCAGCTTGTGGATGATTCCATTTTATAATTTCTTATGAAGATTAATCATGTATCATGCAGTGGTGGCTGGTGGACTTTTAGGTTGGTCGGGCAGGGAACATGGCCTCTTAAAATTTTATACGTTACTATGGAATACACAATGAGCAGAAAAAACCCACAGTGAATACAGATCTGGAGACTACACAATATTATTGCCATGCAATACTGAGCAAAATGCAAAGGTCTGTGAGCAAATCAAAAAGGGGAAACCAGCAATTGCTCCTGTAGGTTAGGCGTGTTAGAAAAGAATATTGGCAGGTCAAAGGTTCAAGTCTGTTTTAGATAAAGGGACATTAATATATGTATGTGTGATTTCTTTCACATTTAAAATTTGTTATTTTCAAAGTAAGAATCTACACAGAAGAGAAACCCTGTACATGCCAGGAATGCAAGGAAAGCTTCAGGAGAAATTGGGGCACTCATTACACACCAGAGAAACCACACAGGAGAGAAACTGTACATGTGCCATCACTGGGAAATGCTACAGGGTGAGCTCAGCCCTCAGTACATGGCAGAGAATCCACCATGCAGAAGAAAGACCCTATAAATACCTAACTCAATGTGAACTGAGTAAGTCTTAGTATGCACGAAAGAATGCAAACAGTTCCTCCATTCCCATCCCCACCTCAGCTGAAGCTGCAGTTGGGAGAGAGGAGTGAATGAATGGCAGAGTTCACTTGGGAGGAAGCATGGAGTAGAATACTTAGGAAATAGTATAGACAAAGTTTTGCTACGGAGCCACACTGATGGGGCTGCATTTCTAATCCCTCACCACAGACCAGCTCCTTCTATCACTACTTTCCTTCCCATACACCCCTTTCCCCATGAACACAGACCACTCCCTCACTTTACACACCCTGTTCCAAAGTCACACCTAAAGGTTTAACCCAGGAGCTGTTTGCCTGCAAGGGCAGGGCTAACTGGCAACCCCACAGTAGTCTAAATAAAAGGGCCTGGCTGCAGCAGTTTGTGTCAGTCCCCAAATCAAGCAGACCTCCAAACAGAGGCCAAGTATTTTAGTTAAGGTACAATTTAAGCAGACATATTGATATCCTTGAAACCACAGCCAATTAGAGGCCAGAATTCAATCTGAGACATACTCAAACAAATGACATAGAATGCCCATTAGGAACAATGGAGGGAACACAAATGCCAGGTATGGAGACATGTGAATAGCAATACGCTTGAATGGGCTGGAAAACAAAACCATGGAGCTGCATCTCTGATAGGGAATGGGAGTAAGGGCTGTGTGTGGAATGAGCCAGGGAGAAGAGGTGGAACAACAGTGAGGAGCTACAGAGAGTGGATGGAGTGACAGACTTGAGTGGAATAAGGAAGAAGCTATGGGGATCAGGTGCAATAGCAAGAGATTGGGTGGAATAATAGGAGGCATGCCATGACAAGCAGGTAGAATGACAAGATTCTGGGTAAGTGATTGGGAGGAGTGACAAGGAGACCATGGGCAGCATTCCTATCATTTCACGCAGTCCCTTGCTATTGTACCCGATCCCTGTAGCCTCTTTCCTGTCATTCCACTCACTCTCCTTGGTGCCTTCCTCATCATTCCACATACCTTGTCCCTCTCCACTCTATTGTTTTGCAGCCATAAAAAGCTGGTTGTCATGTGCCAATCCCATTATTATTGACTCCACTGTTTCCAATAGCTATTCTAGGTCATTCATTTCAATGCGCCCAGAGTCATCATTATTATTAAGTATTTACATAGCACTTTCAATGTCCTTCCTATAAGCTCCAAGACCAAGGAACAAGAAAAACTTTGAAAAAGCCTTAAAATACCAAGATTCCTGATAACATCAGATCAACAGGACTACCACAACAAAAAAAGAACAGCACTGTTTCCTCCTTTCAGAAACACACTGCATCAGAAAGGCTGAACATAACAAGTGAGGGGGAAAAAATCCTTTGGAAAAACTTTTCAACTTTGAGTGCCATTTATTCACTGCAATCAGTGAGCCTAGAAAATACCCCCCAAAATTTAAACATTCAGAGTTCAACAAAAAGTTTTCCTAAGCATCAGATCACTCAGGGAGAGGGGACAAAATTCAACAAAAAAGAACAGCAATTTTCCCCTTTCAGAAACACAATAGAGCCACACAAAGCTGCATGCAAAGCAACTATTTACGTTTTCATACTGCAGTAGAAAGATTGAATATAAGAAGTCAGCAAATAAATCCTTTGGGAAAACTACCTGCATTTTTTCCCACTACACTAAATGAGTCTAGAATCCCAACCAATTTAATCATCATTCAGGGTTCAGCAAAAAGTAACTTGGAGGGAGGAAAATAAAAAAGGCTTGAGGCACTTTTTAAAGGTGAAGATGAAGGAATGGAGACATACAGCTGGAAGGAGTGAGTTCCACACTGAAGGACGCAGCCTAGCAAAGGCCCAGCCATCCACCAACTTAAGGCATAATGGAGGGATCGCCAAACATGGGTGGTTAGTGCAAAAAGCTATCAAAGTGAGACTCCAGGAGCAGGTCTTCAATATAGATCTGGAGAAGATCTCACAGGAACTGTTTGAGCTGCTTTAAACTCCTGATGTCTGTTTGCAAAGGTGCATTCCCCAACTATGTTGCCAGGATGGATTTTACTACGTCTCTATTTGGGACTCTAGGAATGTGACGGAGCCTGACTGTAGCACACACAGGGGATGTCCTGGTCAGCCTGAAATCCTGGTTTCAGGGAGACCTAGCACATTTTCTGATTCCTGGATCTGGTTCCTGTATCCAGTTCCTACCCCAAAGCACTGAAAAACTGAGCTCAGGGCAAGTGAGCAGAGATGAGCACGTGCACATAAGGATAGAGGACAGATCCATGGCACAGATCTATGATCTGGTTCCTCCCTTTATTCAGCATGCCCCTTAAGCACCCCAGGGGGGGGTGCTATATAATAATAATTTTTAAATTATTATATAGCAGGGGGGTGCTATAGAATTTTTAAAAATAAAAGATTATTTAAAACAAGTACATGGGATTGTGGGGCTGGATCACAGCAAAAAAATCTCACATGCTTTGTAGCTGCTGGGATGGTGGGCTCAAATAGGTCTGTTACTGGGGATGGAAAAACAAGTCAGAGGAAGCAGGGGACTTTTGTCCAGAGATTCTGGCCATGTATGATTGAATCGGAGGTGTCAGTATGCAACACTGCACACATCAAATCTCTTCATGCATTTCTTAAGAATGAATCCGTTTCTAGAAAACTCAATATGTTGCTCTAATCTGAATCAATACACAGTACCACTGATTTTGGAAGTCAGTGCTAGGCTTTTCTCAATAGGAGGAGAAAGCTGTTGGAATACTCTGAGGCAGTAGTTCTAGTGGCTCAGGATCTGCCCCTGGGCAGGTCTTAGGGGAGCCCTGGTTGGAGAGGGAGGTGCTGCCTCTGATGCTGCCTACAAGAGGAATTATGCCTGGTCAGCAGACCCTGGGGAAAGCCTAGACCTGAGGGCTACAATGGGGGTGACTGAGCCGTTGACCTGAACCTGCAGGATACTCAAAGAGACTATGGGGGGTTTGATACCTGGCCAGGAGGGACTGTGCCTGGCAAGGTCTAGTCAAAGGAGGAGGCAGCCCCGAACTCTGTGTGTGGAGTATCTAATAAAGAACACTTTTGATAAGATCCCATGTGGACTGGCCTCAGTGGGACGTAGATTCTGACAGAACTTACCTTGGGGCCACACGCCCTGTTACAGTATCCCATCATGCAAAGCTGTCACCTTGTTCCCCGTGTTGTACATCATCACATTATCTCCACGGCATGACAGGAAATGGGCTGTGCAGGGGTGTTATCGCAGTAGCGTGACAGGCTGCTTGTCCAATCATCGGCCTGTGGCACTCTTTTCAAGTTGTCTGAGGGATCCCGCTCAGTTCCTTTGTGATCCTGTACGTGTGCTACAGACATGGATGATGAGGTGTTTTTGCAGTCATGCACGCGGCTGAATGCCAGGAGAAGAAGCTCTTGCAAACAATCCAGCAGATGATGAACAGCTTTCTACTGGAGTACCAGTACTGGTGGATGGAGGTGGCTTCCCTTGTTTCCTGCCTCATGGAAAGGGAAAGGACTATTTTTAGGTACATGCAACACAGATAGACGATCATGTTATACGCTTCCCCTATGTGGAGGGTAGGAAGGCTTTAGCACCACTTATGTTCCCACACCCGGAAACATC
Source organism: Sphenodon punctatus (assembly GCA_003113815.1). NCBI lineage: Eukaryota > Metazoa > Chordata > Lepidosauria > Sphenodontia > Sphenodontidae > Sphenodon > Sphenodon punctatus. Next base: position 5,765,324 of record QEPC01013002.1, on the reverse strand, counting down.
AGTAACATTTATTTCATTTCCCTCCCTTATTATTCCAAATAAATGCTTTGAATTGTACATTTCTACCATGTCTCTTTGCATTTTATGATTTTTAGTGGTATATGTGGGAGAGGGGGAACCAGCTCCCCCCCCACTCCCATTTGGGAGGGTGCTTCTGAGGGCCAGTTCCCATCACCAAAACACTGTACTCTATGACCCTGGCACAGGAAGTGCCTGTGAATACACCATGCGATATCATTAGATGCAATGCTGGTCACATGTTCAGCTGGAACACGCAAATTGTCGTCGCGATGCAACGGTGTTACTGTTCACATCACGGGTTCAACAGGTGTTCAGCGTGTGGCCAAATTGGTGTTGGGATTGTTACACACAACAGCCAAACACGTTCCTAGGGGTTTTGATACCCAATCATTGTTACGTCTAAAGATAGCGGCCCATAGTGTGTGTGCATGTGTGTGTTCATGTATGTAGCAAGGGGTTGTCAATACCACAAACAACAGGAAGGGAGTGCAGCCTAAAAATCTGAGAACTGTTGCCTTGCTTGAATACACTTTCCATGCATTGCTAGAGCTCTTTGCTAAACACTAGTCTTTTGTGGACGCTGAATCCGCAGTTAGTTCTCAACCAAATTCCGCCTACAGGAAACTTGTTATACAAGAAAATAAAATTAGAAATAGGACATCTGGTACAGTCAAGCAATTTCCTGTTGTCAGTAAAATCATTGCTGCATTATTCACAGTTCAGCTGGCAGATTTTTGTTCCTTTGTAAATTTGCTGTTAGATCCAAAATGTGTGAATTGTGGCCACAGACAGTGCATTTCAGAAATACAACCGCCTGTTCACACAAAAGGGAAATAATTTCTGGGGACTACTTCTGTAGCTTCTAAAATGTGAAAACATTTCACTTTCCGTTGCATTCCATAATTCTATATGACTTTTGTCTATCGACTATGAATACAGCCACGCCTCAGTTTCCCCATCTGGAAAGGAGACAACACCCTTCTGTATAAAGCACTTTGAAATTGGTGGATCAAAAGTGCTGCTAGTTTTGACGTATTGTTATCGTGAAAATGGTGGGATTGTGTTAAAATGTCATAAGGAATTTTTTGTCTGCACTTTGAGCCAGTCTGCCTTCCCTAGTGGTAAAATCCACAGGAGGGCCTTTTTCAAGTGAAATTCCATGAGTATTTCCCCACAGACACTCCCCTTGAGGGAAACACCTTGGACATAAATCTGCCTCCATTTGAAAGGGAAAGATTCTCTGCCTTGTCTAAATCCCACCAGGATACAGACAAACGAATGACTTCTCTGTAAGCTTAACTTGAAAGCTTTTTCCCTCTTAGATGGTTGCTGCATGCAGCGTTTTACAGTTTGTTAGAGCAATGCTTCTTCAGCTAAGACAGAACCAGTTTTTTATTGTTTTCTTATTTTGTTGAAATAATATCTGAAGCAAATAAATATTTATTTTACTTAACTTGTCCATTTCACAGCACCCACAGGATAGGAAGCACTCTTCTTTTAAGATATTTGTTGTCCACTTCAGATATTTCAGTCTGGTCATTTTAGTATTTTGTTATTCATTCCATCATTCAGTACAATTTATTACTAAAGGGTAAAAACAAACACACAGCCGGTGTGCCAGCTGCATGTCCCGGGAACAGGGGAGGCCACCCCCGGACAAGACAGGTCAGGGAACATAATAATCATTTCACTGGCCTGACTTAGGCAGGGAGGGGGGCAGGGAACAATGTGCGGCTGGTTGGCCCCGCCCCTGCACTGTAACTGGCACTCCACCCCCCACCATGACAGCTTGGAGCAGGAGGGGCAGGGTATTAAATTATTTTATGAATGAATGAATGAATGACAGGCAGCCATAGCTGGTAGCCATGGCAAACCTCCATGTCGGGCTGGGTGGGCACGGAAACAGATGCACCTACTCAGTTTGGCCCACTATGGCTTGCCTGGTTGGCCCTTGGGCCCAGACAGTGGGTCTGGTTCATTACAGACCCAGGATGCTGGGCCAGCCACATCTGGCAGCCCAGAAACAGATGCGCAAGGTGAGACGCTGACCCAGGGGGGCCATAGGGGGAAAACCGGGCCCCTGAGACAGGCAGTGTAGCTGCACCAGGGCCCACGAGACTGTGGGGGGAGGCACACTTACATTCAGTTTCTGCGGGTAATTCCCCAGTTCCATGGTGCAGCTCCATCCCCTGCCACTGGGAGAGTGGGTCATTGGGCCTTCTGTGCCAGGGCCTATTCCAGCCTAGCTACACCCCTGATTCTGCACCAACCTCTTAGTGCACAGCCCTGCTAAATAGTATCAAATGACAAATATCAGAACAAATACTGAAATGGCCCAAACCAAAATACTAAAGTAGCCAAAATAAAATAACCGAAGAATTCGTGTAGGCAGAATAAATTTTATTGTGATAGTCAAAGGCCGACACAAAATATACACAAGGAAATAATAATTAAATAAATAAATCAAATAAATAAATAAATAAACAAAGGACAACATTTTACAGATGAAAGCAAATGCAAAATACAAAATATCAGCATTGCAAAGGAAAATCTAAAAATTTAAATTGAAACAGTTACATTTCCAAATGTTGCCTTCCTTAATTTAATAGCTGCTGCACAGAATTTAGCAACATTGTAAGGTATGGCAATATCCGAGTCACACAAGAGACTTACAAGGGCCTCCCATTTGCTATATGGCCTCAAATGAATAATTACTTGTTCCAAAACTGTGGCTCATAATGTCGAATAACGCTGGTAATTAGATATAACATGAGCAAGCGACTCCACTGCCTTTTGCTGACAAAAGCAACATAGCCTTAATTCATATGGCACCTTTGCCAATCTGCCCTTTGTGACTGCTGAAGGCATCAGACTAAGCCTGGCTAATGTAGATGCACACCTGCGGCTCCAAATGGGCAATGTGGAAAGATACGACTCCCCCCTGGGGCTGATAGTAAAGTAAGTATAAGTGACAGACACCTTTGGGGAATTTATAGCCTCAGTTAGCGACTGTTGTTCCTGATCTTTAATACGGCATTTAACTGATCTCAAAGCCCTGGCATAATTCATTAAAAGAAGAAATTCCTTGGGAAAGCCTAAGGCAGAGAGCATTTGACCTATACCACTCTCCCAGGGACCCATCCCTGATAAGGAAAGCATAGGTTGGAAAAAGCTCTCCCACTCACAAAAATTGAGTCAAAGCCAAAATTTCAGGCTCGCCCACTTGACTAAAGATCCTATTGGATGGGTGCCTGTTTCAGCCCTCAGACAAGCAATAGGTGTGCTCTTAGGGGTGTGCAGGATGGCTCAAAGAAATTTGTTCTGAAGGACCTCCAACTCATTTACCAATGATGGGCCCCAAATTGGTGCTCCATAAAGAAGTTGGGGAAGAACCTTGGCTCTAAACGTTTTTAAGGCTGGTAACACCTTTCTACCCCCTCTAGAGAAATAAAAGCTTGTGAACCCCTTGCAAGTATTGTTCATTCGGGCACATGCAATCTTATAATGCATATGCCATGAGACGGTTTGGGAGAAAATAATCCCCAAATATTTGTAACAGCACATTTGCTCTATTGAGTGGGAGTTCATAAACCATCTATGTTGAATGTGGGACTTCCCTACCACTAAAATTTTGGTCTTTGAGCAGTTGACTTCTAAAAACTCAGTACTACAAAATACACATCAACTGCCTCAAGTCAATTTGTGTATGTGAGACCAAAATTGTGTCATCGATGTAAAGGAGGACTGAAACTAGGGAATTACCCACAGAAACTGAATGAAATGAAGGGTCTCTCAGAGCCTCTACCACTCCGTTGATATAAATATTGTGCAGAGCACAAGAAGAAGGGGCCTTGATCCTCCTGGACCATGGGAGCTAAGTCGTTTGTTTCCTTTCCCATCCGGGCGCTAAAATCCCCTGCCAGAAGAATCCCTGTCAGAGGATATAACTCCATTCATGATGACAGTAATTAATTAAGATCCTACCAAATGCTAACGTTATAATGGGGAGAACGAGAAGGGGGAATGTAAATGTTAATTAAAAGAAAAGAAAAACTATTGGCCAACATAATCATCCAGGCCGCTGCAAATGAAGTACAATTACCAATTAGCTGTACAGAAGTTCTCAATGCAAGTCACCAACAATGCCAACCCCCCACTGGGGCCTCCCTTTGCCAACTGGAGCAAAGCTGATATAGAATATACATGAAAACCTGTCAAAATCACATTCACCTCAAGCCGCATCTCTTGGAGTAACACTAGATCATGACGTTGGAGGAATTCAACAAAATCTGTATCCAAAAATCTGGCCCTCCAACCTGCAGTGTTCCATGAAAGTATCAGTAGGTTGGAGCAGCAAGAGGGTACAAGTCATTGTGAATTAGCCAATATTTCTATAGAAGGAGGGGGCTCAAAAATAACAGCCCCATTCCTAAGATTGGCTGGATTTGCTTTGATTAACTCCTCCAGCCCTTCCGGCCTGGGCGACATATCTCCCTCCACTACTAGGAAATCGCCCTCCGCTACTGAATGGCTACTCGTCTCCACACATCCAGGGGGCTCCGTAGAACGTAATTCCTTTAGCTTCAAGAACCACCTAACTACCCACTGCTCATTGTCTATATGAGCAACAGTCACTTTAGATGGACAATCAGTCAGTGGGTGAGGTTCTGTAGGCTCTGAATACAGCAAAGTAGCAGGATTAATCTGTTTTAACTTGTCTTGCAATACTACAAGTCTATGCATAATCTGGCTTTGCTCCAACACAGGCAAAGCCCCCGGAGAAGTTATCCATGCTGGTTCCTTATCCAGTACATTATCAGAGCCCAGATTCAAACAAAAGGTTAATCTATCCTGCAGGTGGCTTGACTGGGGTAATTCCATAGGTGAATTCGTGTATGTAAATATGCAAATAATCTTTACAAATAAAAGGTGTATTTTGGTTTCAGCTTTAGTGGTGAACCTTAAAGTGCTCCATCAGCACAGTCCCTACTGAAGTGAACGGGGGACTATGCAGAGTACAGAGACAGCATTTTGAAGGTCAGAGCTCTTTCCCAATTGCAGTGGTGCCCAGAGACCACAGCGACAATCAGGCCTCACTTGTGTGAGGTTGCATGCAAAGAAATAGGTTCCTGCCCCAAGCAGTTTACTGGGAGGGGGATGCTAATCCACAGTGTGTATATACACATGTGCTTTGTGCCCTAATGGATTGGAGTGACAGACTGACGGCACTGTCACATTTTTAAAACGGAGATGTTAAAAATCTCATCCCAGGCACTAAGATGCTCGACAATAACAAATCGACAAGACTCGATTTGTTAGCTTCATGGACACCTACCTACGTTTAGCCCCATCCATTCTCTCTCCCATGCTGACTCTGCTCTTGATCCACAGCAGGAGGGCGGGGTTGTGAAAGATCTTGGGCTTTGAAGTGCTTGCAGAGAATAATTAAGGTCAAGTTCAAGTCCCTGCTCAAACAATGAGAGGGGATCCAACATGGGAAGCAAGGGGGGACAATACAACATGCTCGCATGTGTCCCTGGGTGCCAAGTTTGCTATGGGCATTAACTCGCCAAACTTAGAAGGGAGGCTTTTAAAGCGATTGCAAACCTTATTGTGATGAGCAGAAGAGTGTTTCAATTATCAGGGGTCATTTTAAAACAAAACGTTAAACAAAAGGCCCCCAGAGTTTATTACTCAAGGCCATGATCCACACAAACTCCAATATAATTCTGTTGAAGCCCAAAGGAGTGGGAGTCAGTGGTTTGTGGATTGCAGTCAAAGATATTTACCATGTCACATTCAACGCTTCAGGCCACTAGGGTTGCCACGTAGGCACATTTTTAAGGAACACATGACAAATACATGTTGCAGGCCCTGCATTGGCGCCCTGCAACATGTATTCTTTGTAAGTGTTCTTTAAAAATTTGCATATGGCCACTATAGATCAGGGCTGCACCAAGTACGGCCCTCAAGGACCTTTCCTGCGGCCCAACTCCCCCTGACCATAAAGATCTTTCCTGCGGCCCACCATGCCTCCTCCTGCTCTGGCAATCACCTTTCCTCCACCCCCGGTACTGGCGCTAAACCCTCCTTCCTCTGGGCAGAAAGCCTATTAAAGGTGCTGGCCGGATACCTCTTTCCTCCTCCCGGGCTCCAGCTTCCTGCTGTCACCACCACCTGAGCCCCTCGCTGTCGCTTCTCTAGCCCCAGATCCTCACGGCCAGGGGTGGGGTTATGCAAATTGGGGGTGGGGTTATGCAAATTGGAACGGGGCCACATGCGGCCCAGGGTTGAGTCCAAACCAAATTTTCCGGTCCTCGGTACAAATCAAGTTAAGCACCCCTGCTATAGACCATGTGAGAGATGAGAAGTGCCACACTTTAAAATGTTTCTAATTGTACAAGATAAAGCTACATACACAAAGATTTACAAATGCAAAGACATTGGCTGCCCACACAGCTGAGTACTTAAAAAATATTGCTTTTCTCTGTTCTCCTAGAGAAGTAAAGGTGTCAGCTGGTTTTATTTAATGGAAAAATACACTAATGTGAAACATTCATTTCAAAGTAATACCAAAAATGCACACTGCTTTCCATTTAGCTTTGAAGGGGTGAGCTAAGTAGAATTAGCTTATTTAGCCTATAGCTAAATAGCGTATTTTTGTGAAAAGTCAACTGTTAGACAAAGCACTGTCCGTCCGGGTAGGGCAATTTCACAGCAAGATAGAGTGTGTGGCCCTTTTTACATGGGCCTCTCCCACTGTTCTGCATGTTCATGAGTGGGAGAGACCCGTGTGAAGGACATGGCACGGGCGTGCACAGTGAGTGGGGGTGCATGTGCGCTCCTGCCTAACATGCATCCCACTCACCCCCACGCATTGAAGCAACCAGGGAAAACGGAGGTTGCTCTGTGTGTGGGGATAAGTGGGGAGTGAGTGGGGATGGGTGTGCGGCCGTGTGCACGTCCCACCCACCCACTGCCCACGCACCCCCACCTGGCAGTGCCATGTAAAAATGGCCTATGGCTTTCCAAAGCATGCAGCGTTGTCCCCACTCTTGTTTGCTCCCTTTGGACTCTATAGGGATTTATGATTTTATATTTGTTGCTATTAATTCAATGGAAACTGACCAATTTAAACCCCCACTCACTTTCTTGTGACTTGATCAACATAAATTAATTTCTCAGATCCACAAGACAGAAATAGACTGACAAATCAAGCATGAATTGTGCACTGGAAATTGAATTCAGTGGGGGCTGCAGGTGCACAAAATCCCTCAAGATGAGCCCTCTGTGAATAAATTCTCAGGAAAGAGACTCATCAGTACATGTGTAATTTGGGCAATCATTTTCACATGGCTATTGTGCCCAGAAGGAATGAAAAACTAAGACGTTTAGGATGAATTCCTGGCTGACAGATTTTGAATCGTGCATGCAACAAAATTAGGGAAAGAGGTCCGCATGTTCAGTCTAAGCATGTTAACGAATGAGATGTTGCACCACATTTGCCCCCACCATTAGCCTCACATTCACCTGCTCGTGTTTCATGTGGTTGACAGATGTTCACCACCGGGCTGCACCACACAGCATCAGTCAAGGAAGTGTGGAGCTTGCCATATGGGCAAATTCGGGGCAAGGCACGGTTCCATGGCTGCCTCCTGTGTGTTGGGGGGGGGGGCAAGGGGTGCCCATGCAGCAGACCCATGCCCCCCTGTCTATTGGGGCTCGGGCGCACATTCAGCACCATGGAGTTGTGGGCGGCAGCCTTGCATGTCGGGTGAGCAACCGTAACTCTATAGTGGAGGTGGGGGGTTGACGCGCAGGTAGACCGTGGCAGGGAGGAACACCTGCCTGTTTGTTTTGGTTCCAAGTGGAGCCCGTGGATAGTGGCTGCAGGGGGGCCCACAGAGCAACTACGGGCTCCAGAGGCCTCCCCTCTCATGTATTAACACCCTAAATGTAGCCATTCACATTAAGAATCAAGTTAAGGATAGACAGACCTAGAACATGATGTGAAATTTGTCCATGTCTGTTATATTTGTGAGAAATATAGAAAGGACAATGAAAGTGTTATGTCAGACTATGACATTTGTAAAGAACTCGCAGTTCAAAAGCACAGAGAAGAAGATAATATGTGACCTCAAAGCCTCCAAGTCTGCTTCTGCCTAAAAGAGTGAGGTACTAGCTATCCAACGGTGGGAGGAAAATTACATACTGTTCCCATTACTAGTTTCTTTAGCGCTTGAAAGGGACAGATTATGTTGCCAAAATTAGACTGGAGTGCTGTGAAAATAGTCCTCTTTTAAAGGCCCCTGTACACTGGAAGAAAATCCTGTTTCCAACTTATCTGGCTGCTGGTAAAGCAATATTTAGATTTAAACCACCATTAATTCATTAACTGTCTTGTTAAATCTGCCTTGGTCCAAAGAGATGAAATCTGAGCAGGAAAATATCAATACCTTGTATATTAAGAATTGACTGCTGGATTGGATACAAGATCTACCAGCATTTCAAGCAGTCAGACTTAGGAGTCTCACTGCATATAAACAAAGGCCATCTTAAGAGCATTGCTAGGAGGAGAGAAGCTTTAAAGGAAGATCAGCAAACAAGAAAGGACTCAAAAGGACCCTCTAATGCCTAATTAATACATAATGTAGGATTATTGTCAGTCTGCGGCTTTATGGCTGGCAACTTCCAGGAAATCAAAACCATTCTGGAGAGGGCTGACTGGGAAAGAGAAGCAATAGAGGTAGAGTTGGGTTTTTAGCTTTTCATGTCAAGCCAGCTACTTCAGTTCTGACCTTGCACCAGCACGGCACAACCATGTTTTGGGCCAGGCTTGCAGCAGTGATGTGACAACAATGCCCTTACCCCAGGGCATGTTTCTCCTCTTCTCTAGCTTGGAAATCACTTCTTGTCCACTAGTCTCTCACTGTGTGGGCCTCTACACGGTCTCACTTGTAGGCTACCAAACAATCGGATGGCAAAAAAATTGCATCTGTCAACAGATAATTAAGCTTCCTGTCCAAAAACAATTTCTGCTCTCTCTCTCTCTCACACACACACACACACACACTTCTTTGGGTGATTTCAGACATTATGTTTGTCTGAAATCACCACAGTCACCCGCGGGGGGTGGGGGTGGGGTGTGTGAACGGAGGTGACTGTCTGTTTGCGCGCATCCAGATGTTCACCTCAGTCAACCACCCCCCGCGGCGAATCTAACCACGCTTTGTTCTCCCGCACCACGGCGGCAAACGAAGCGTGGTTAGGGGGAATCTGGAACGCGGTGAAGGAAAAGTAATGTCTGTTATCTTACCTCCACCACGTTCCGGGGTTTCGGCGGCGGCAGCGGCCAGAAAGGCTGCTGCAGCTGCCTGTCTCAGGGAGGGAGGGCGACCGGGGAGCGCAGGGGGCTGGGCCGTGCAGCCACATGCTGCATCACATGGCCCTGCCCCCTCCAGGATGGGGTGTGCCCCTTTCGACGTTACGGCCAGGCGTTTTCACCATGGGCTGTGGTTCTGTGGTCCCCACGGCCGGGGGCGAAGGGGGGAACGTCTGTTGGCTCCCCCCTTCACCCCCGGCCATGGTCCAAACCACCCCACGGCCCGTGGTGAAAGTGCCCGGCCGTAACATCTGAAATCACCCTTTGTTGCTTAAAATAGACCCTTTTTAAATGGACCTCAGTGGGTAGGGGGATGGGTGTGCAGCCGCAGTGGGTGGATGTGGGCATTGGAGCCCGTTGCTCCATGGGTGGGTGATGGGTCGAGGTGGGTATAGTGCGAGCACGCACGCACCCCCACCCATCCCCCACAGCATTCACACGGGCGCCGGCCTCCACCCATCTCCACGCAATAAAATTGTGTGGAGATGGGAGCGGGCATGGCATCTCATGTGACAAAAGCCATAGATATTTTTCATTGTCAGATTTAGTCATTTCGGTGCTGGAGTTTAGATTGTGTGTTTGATTTTGATATAGTAATTGGCTGTGCACAGCTTGCTGATGGTGGGTGTCGTTTGCATAAGAAGGAAATAAGTTGTGTAGTAGGTTGGAAATGTTAAGGCATTGGCAGGTGTGAAGCTAGAGTGTGTGGATGAAGACAAATGCTAATGTTTTCTTGACTAGTGATTTACACGAGATGTGTAGTGCTGGATTCTCAGTAGGCATAAGCCTTCGCAGCTGCACTGCAGGACTTCAGATGTGCTCAGTTGATTCCCATCCTCTGAGACTCTGTTCTAGTGTTAACGAGAAATGCGCTTCAGCAACCTGAACTGCAAATTAGTTTTATTGGGTTTATTCAGCCCTCCCCTCTATCGTCCATAGCCTGCCATAACAATAATGTAAATGTCTGACAGGTGGCTACAGGAGGAGTGATAATAAATGAAACTGAGAATGTGGGGAATAACCTCTTAAGAGAGACAGCAGCCTGACAAAAACTCGCTGCTCAGCATTTTGACATTATTGCCAGAATGTTGTGCTCACAAGAGAAAGATGGAAAGTGTGGAGGAGGAGAAAGGAACGTCATGCTGCTACTGCAACACTAAGCAGTTTAGTGTGGGGTTGCTAGATTGAAAGGGACAAGAGGAAATGGCTGCAATCATCAAGTCACTTACTCCATAGCAATGAGTAAGTTTAATGATTTGGGAAAGGGGGTGAAGAGAAAAGGAGTCAAATTTGCAGATGACACAAAGCTAGTTGAGATAGTTAAGACCAAAGTGGACTGTGAAGAGCTGCAAAGGGATGGACAGCAAAATGGCAGGTGAAATTCAGTGATGATAAGTGCAAAATGAGGCACATAGGGAAAAATAACCCTAACCAGCCATACACAATGCTGAGGTCTAACTTAGGCATCGCTACACAGGAAATAGACCTTGGAGTCAGTGTGACTAGATCATCGACATCATCTGCTCAGTGTGCAGCAGCAGCAGTTAAAAAGGCTAAGCACATGTTAAGGATAGTTAAGAAAGGGCTCGATAACAAAACGGAAAATATCATATTGCCACTATATAAATCTATGGTGCGACCACACCTGGAATACTACAGTTCCGGTCACCCCATCTCAAAAAAGACACAGCAGAACTAGAAAAGGTGCAGAGAAGGACAGCAAAAATGATCCAAAGCATAAAGTGGTGTGACAGGGATTATGAAAACAACATGTATGTAACACGCATGTATTGTGGTTTTCATGTGAATGAACAATACATTTGTACTTTTGAAACCATTATGCAAAACAGGACAAGTTTGGTGGTGTTAGGGTAAGATGTTAGTGGATTTCTAGTGAATCTAGCATTGTGTCCTTTTGTTAGACTTGTACCCTTGAATCAATTTTGTCTTGTAATTAATCTGAATTTATAAACTCTTTTAACCAAGCATTGGTGTGCTTGTGTGAGACGGGCATTGGGTAACACAACTGAGGAAATATCCCAGGTTAGATACTTGGGTGAATCTGAACACCATTTCTGTGCCTAGGAATCTCAGGGTCACAGGTGATGACAGGATAGTTACCTCTTTGCAGACTGTTCTGGAGAGAACTGTGGCCAGTGGAGCCTGTAAGGCTGCATTCCCATCTGTGGCAGCGGTGGCAGCAGGGGGAGGGGTGAGGGAAGACACGGCAGCAGGGAGGAGCCGGCTGACAGGAAAAGAGCCGGTGTGAACGGGGATCTACCATGGTTTCTGTCGCACATGTCAGGGCACAAAATCCTGAGTCATGGCCAGGCAAGAGGAGGGACAACGGAAAGACCCCCAACTCCATCATAAGTGGCTTCCATACGAGTAAAGGCTGAAGAGGTTAGGCTCTTCAGCTTGGAGAGGAGATGACTGAGAGGGAACATGATAGAAGTTGACAAGATCATGAAAGGTGTGGAACAGATAAATAGGGAGCTGCTACTTACCCTTTCTAAAAACAATAGAACAAGGGGGTCGCTCCATGAAGTTAACAGGGAGCAGATTTAAAATAAATAAAAAGGAATTCCTTTTCACCCAGCATACAATAAAATTGTGGAACTTGTTCCCGAAGGATGCTGCAGCGTAGTAGGCTTCAAAAAGAGTCTGGATGATTTTTTGGAAGCCGGGTCCATTAAAGGCTTCGAGTTGGGTTGGTCAGGAGTACAAGCCCTTTGACTGTCAGAAGCTGAGGGAGGATGGCAGGAACTGGATTACTCCATTGTAGGGGCGGTAAAACTGGTAAATCTGGTACCCGATAATGCCGGTACTGGGCGTACCGGCATTATCGGATTGGACCCGGTAAATCCGGTCCGGGTACCGGATTCCGGGTACCGGATTTTTTTTACATTGCAGCCATTTAGAAATGGCTGCAATGTAAAAACTTAAAGCCCCACCAAAAAAGTTTAAAAAAAACAAACCCTCCTCGAGTCCAGGCTGCGCGGGTGGAAGGGGGGACTCGGGGAGGGTTTGTTTTTTTTAAACTTTTTTGGTGGGGCTTTAAGTTTTTACATTGCAGCCATTTCTAAATGGCTGCAATGTAAAAAAAATCCGGTACCCGGAATCCGGTACCCGGACCGGATTTACCGGGTCGAATCCGATAATGCCGGTACGCCC
>QEPC01013002.1:5667270-5741521 GCA_003113815.1 Sphenodon punctatus | reverse complement strand
TCCACCCCCACGCGTGGTTGCCCTGTTCACTCCCCCTGGGGGTTCACTGCGGTGAACCGCCCGCCCGTAACGTCTGAAATCACCCATAGATTGTTTCTTCTAGATCTGTTTTCCAGATCCTCCAGTCTTTCTAGGTTCTGGCCTGAGGTTTGAGAAATTTCTTTTATTACAGTGTCTCTAGTGATTTCTCTGTCCTTCATATCACTGAGTCTGGTTTCTAAGACCCCCCACTCATTTCCCCACTGCCTCTACTTTTTTGTTCATTTTTTCTAAGGTGCAGCCCAATTTCTCTAGGGATTGTTGAATCTCCTCTTTTGTGCTTTGTAATTCCCCTCTGATTTCTTGTTTAAGTTCAGTTTGTTTGTTTTTTTAGCTCACCTTTGATATCCAGCAGAAACTGCATGATCTTGCTTGTCTGTCCCTCTGAGTCTGTTGTTCCTTCTTGAGGAGAGGGTGTAATGGTGGTGGCCATGTTGTCTGTGTCTTCTTCCTCCTCCCCACAGCTCTCCTGAGCTTCCATCTCTCCTTTGCTGAGACAAAAACTCTGAATTGAGCCTTTTTTCATTCTAACTGAGCCTCTGGTGTTTGCCACAGCTTTAGCAGTCATTTTATTTTTTTGTTTTCTATTCAGGATGATCTTTTTATTTAGGGTTTTATTGGCGGGCAGGCAGGAGCTTTAGCCACGAGCTACCAGCAGAGGAGCATGCCACTAGTAGTCCCCTCGGGAGAGTATTTTTCTAAAGGGGAAGCAGGTTGCACTGACTGTACTATACAGGGAAAGCAAGTCAAGTAGCAAAAAAGTAAACTGAAACCAGTCAGATTTCCATTGACTTGAGAAAAAAGTGCCAAATTGTTGGCCCTAGAAACCCAAACAACTCTCCTTTGCTGCAGCATATGTTCTATGACAAGCCTTCCTGCATAGCAGGTCAATCATTTTTGGAAGAGGCAAGACCACAACCCAGGAACCCTATGAAAGACTCATCCACACAGCCTCTTACAATGATTATGCCAAATCTTGGCTTTTTTTACAAAGTGCTTTTGAGAGGGATGAAGTGTTTCAGAAGTAAAGCATCATTTCCCTACTTTCCTCCTAGGGCATTGTCTTTCTCAGGTTCTCCTGTGTGGGTCTGAGTCCCTTGTGGGTTTCCTGCATGTAAAGTATGTGGTGTGGTCCTCCTTGAGGGGTTGTATTGGATTATGACTGGTAGGCATACCTACGCAGTGCTGAACTTCCAAGCACCAATCGATTTCTAAGAAAAACTCTGCAAGAAAGATCTATTAATAGCAAGACGTGGGCTGAGTGACTGGAAACCGGATTCTTTCACCGAGCAGGCTCCATTGATGACCGCACCAGACCTGGAACTGCCCTACATGCTACTCAAAGGGAAGCATGTGGGGAGCCACTCTATTGGGATGCCAGAAGGACAGGAAGTCCTGTTACAACCAGTGCTCCCTGAGTTTTTGTTTTGATATATGATTTTTGCCTTATTTCTTATGATTTTTCTGTACTTGGTGACCTTCCCTCAAAACCTGCCCTGTGTTAGACTGTGCTTTGACCTCAGTGCGAATCCAGCAGGCTCTGGCCACAAGTCCTGGGGTGATGAGGGGGGATCGCTATACAATGCAGGCCCACTTCATCAGAATGATAATTATCATCAACCTGGCTTGAGCAACCCACACTGTATTGTTGAGTGGGGCAGCATCAGGAAGGACATGTCCTAATGCACCTGGAGAAGGGTGGTCTAATCAGGCTGTGATCTGCATCCAAGACAAAGGATGACTGCAGCACAGTCTGAGCCTAAATCAATCAGGGATGGGAGCAAGCAGGAATGCTCCTCAGGAACTCTATTCTGCCAGATCTGGCCTGGGTGAGACACATAGGAGGCACCTCTTAGTAATGCATTTTCTTTTATTACTGTTTTTTATGAAACAAAAGCAACTGCAGTGTCCTTTTGTGAGATACTGGAGCTCCTTTTCAGAAAACTCCCAGACTTTGTTCTTGGTCCTCACACACCCACCATGCCTAGGGGGCACTATTTTGGCTTAAATACAGTCCCTTCAGGGCCCCAGTTAGTTCAGTTGGTTTGATCCTTTCAGACTGGCTGTTCTCACTGCTGCTGTTCTCACAGCTGCTACTGAAATCGCTGCTGCTAATATCACTGCTACTTAAATCACTGCCATACTGCAGTGCCTTGCTTGCCCAGATAGAGTACAGAAGGACACCTGGTTGCGAGTCCTTCTGTTCATTTTGCTGCCCAGACAGACCAAGAGGCTTTGCCTGACAAGCGCTCAGGTTGCCTGTCTCCCCGCTAGTGTGTTCAGTGAACCCAGCGCTGTCTGGCCCGCTGTCCAACCATCCTGACTGAGTGGTGGGCGTCCAGGCTGCGAGATCCTGTCGCCTGACCCCTGAGTGATAAGGGAACTCCCACCTGTCTGCCTCACCGAGACATGGTTAGACTCCTTTGCAACCCTAGTCAGGCACCACTGAGTGTGTGTGTTGGTCTTGAGTGCTTCAGTGACTCGATGGGCTGCGCCCACAGACTTCTTCCCTCCTCAGGTAGCTCACTTCTCCAGTCCCTGCTCCCCCTGAAGGCTCGTCACCAGAGAGGCTGCCCTGGTGCTACTGTATTGTCTGACTTGGAAAAGGGGCTATAAAGGATCCATTCCTTTGCCCTCCCTCAGAACAGTACATTTTGGTAAGATGAAGTGCTGCGTCTTTCTTCTCTCCATCTTCCTTTGAATCTCCCGCTGTTTGTGCCCTGGCACAGGCAGACTCACTCACTCACTCTCTCTCTCTCTCTCTTCTAAGTTAGGAACTTCCTCTGGAAGCCAACCCATGCTGCATCCTTGACTTGTGTAACCATCTAATTGATTTGAGTGCCTCATTGCTTGATTGCTTTTATGTACCCCCTTTTTGTCCCCACAATAAATTGAAATCTTTATGTTGCACCTTAAGGCTTCTCTTCCCTTTTTTAAAATTCTCTGGGTGACACTGCCAATTTACACTGAAAAGATCTCGAACATTCATGTGCCCTATTCAAAAAGGTGAGCTTAATTCCCCAAATTGAGCATTTCTGAGCCCACACTTGGCCACTGGGACCCGCTCTCTAGGAAAACGCAGTGGACCCGTGTGGAACAGGGACACATATTAACAGTCCCGTGATGCCCTCTTCAGCTGCCGGGACAACTATTTATTGCAGGGGCAGCCAGCGGCCGCGCCGCAGGGCAGCGCATCAAAGGGCGCCACACACAAGGGCGTGTCCCTTGTGTGCATCCCTTGTGCGACATTGTGCAGCTGTGGGCCTCTATATTTATCCTGATGTGGCATGTTGCCATTTGTTTACTCTCCAGTCCTGAATAAGAATTTAAAGATTTGGAGGGTGACTGCTTTGTATTTGACTTCAACTTGGACGAGAAAGTTTATGCAGGACTCAGTCAGAAAAATTGTCCTGTGGCCAGGTGGAGTGCTGCTGTCTGTTGGACTTCAAATTATATAGAGAACTGGTATTAAAGTCTGGGACTCCCTTCACCCTTGAGTGTTTATGACCATAGAGGGATGAATAAGGAAGGAAGGGGATTGACACCCTACTTCCTGGTCTGTATTTTAAGAAGTTATCTAGCTCTGGTTGGAACCTTTGTTAATTATATACTAGTTTGTTTGTTCTTTTTATAATGCCTGCTGAGACTAAAAGGGTGAATTTGTCAGGTACTTTGGTATCTCCACCTTTAAAGCAACGGAAACTAGATGCTTATTTGACTAATAGTTGGAATCTATTATAGATGCAGCCATTGCCTTGCATCATTCTTTTGCACACTTGGGACTAGAGATGGAGGGATCTTCGGGTTGTTTGTATGGGGAACAAGGGTGTAGTAAGCTAGAATAGATGGGACCATGCGATTTGCATGGAGCTTTGGACACCCAGCCATCCTGACAGACTGCTGCACCTAGATACAATCTTTCCCCACACAGAGACTTTTTGTCAACAAAACCTGGAGAAGTATCTGAACAGGCATATTGTACTGTGGGTGAGAAAACACAAACAGATCACCCCTATGTCCCTACTACTACATTGTTGGCAGAACATATTTCTCTGACAGCTCAGACAATTAAATATATGTTTAAACAATTTAATCTGCTTAATTCAAAGATGAATGATGTACTGATTCAGCCTCTCAGGAATATTCAGGAATTACCAACGAATATTCCTATTAAAACAGTTGAAAAGGAAAATTATGTAAAACAAAAGTTAGATTGTGAATTTAATAACGTTCAAAAGGAGTGATATTTTTTGAAGAACCTTTATAGAAAATTGACAGAGGAGGGGAGCTAGTTAGTTAGTTAATTTATTAAAGCGTAACCCGCGGTCATTGCTTGGTACAAACAAACAAACAAACAAACATACATAAAGCCAAGACATACAGCCGCCACAAAAAAGTGGCCCAATATCATTATTAAAGGAAAGATGACATAACCTAAATCTTTACATACATCCCCATAATATCTACCCCAAGCAACCCTCGAAACATGACACCTCATCATAGCCCATCCCAGGCTTACTAATACACAACCTAAAGTCGTCATATGCTAACTCCTTAGTTAGCACCTGGCTAAAATCATGAAATCATAAAATATAAGGGATTAATCATACAAAACCCTAAAACCCTCTCTATTAACCCACAGGGCCTAGCAAAGCAGTCCTACAAGTTAAATCCACAGCCAATAATTCTTCTAGGATGGATGCCCCTCTAGGGGGAAAATCCCGTATAGTAAGGGCTGCTTGAGCGGCTAGTCGCGGACTTGGGACAATAGGACAGCGGGAGTAAAATGTGGATGTAAGCCCAGAACCCACCGGACAATCCTCCACTACCGATCCTCCCATAGGGCTAAGAGTGCACTCTGCCGATTCACAAGCACCCTTCTCTACCAGGGGCAAACCTAGATTAGTCCCTGGAGGAACCCTAGGAGGGGGAGAAGAGGACTTTGATTTAGATTGAAAAATGTGAGGGGAGGTTGGAAACAACCCACCAGACAAAATCGGGATTGGAAAGACACAGGGAACCTCAACATCAGAAACTTCAGCACTGGCCACTTCCTTAAGGCTATGGCCGTCCACTGTATTTACTGAATTGGCCTTCCTCCGCCCCAATTCCTGAATCGGGCCAAGATTCCCACCAGGGGAGGGCTGGATATGCGGGTGGGGTTGTTGGAGCAATGGGATAACCCCCCCTTTGGCATAAAGAGCACCCATGAATACCCCCCATGAGGAGAAAACCTGAGTGTAAGACAAAAGCCTTTCAACTAAAGCAGAAGTTTGAAAATAAATTACTAGCCTTCTTATATTGCCCTTTACTGGAAGATGAAAGAAACGTAAAATATGGGGCAAAAAATCCCAACCCATGATGTCAGCAATATGGTGGACTATCTGCTGTTTAGAGTCCCAAGGGAGAGGCAGACCAAAACGTATGGGGTCAGAGGAGGGGATGATTTCTCCCACTCCTGTGAGAGATAAGGTAGCCTTTACAGTATTGCCATTACCAAATGGGTTTTTTTTCCAGATTGGAATACCCCACTGGAAGTAGCAGAATATCTGAGAGTCATATTGAATATTCCTATTACTAGTCATGACATTGGGTATTTTCAGACGTTACGTGATCAGTCAACCACCCTGAATCACAGTGGATTCAGGGTGGTGGCTGTGAGCGCCATAACGTCTATTTGAGCCCCGCCAGATGTTCACCACAGTGAATCTCTGGCGGGGTTCAATGCTAACCACGATCAGGAATGGAGCGAAGGTAACGTCTGTAGTACGAGATCCCGTACGGGCCGCAGTATGGGATCGGGCACAGCGACCTTATTGGCCGCAGCGCCCGTCTGTCTCCCCGAGGGCAGGCAGCCAGTGGAACGCGGGGCAGTGGGGCTGAGTGGCTGCACATCGCACTGCGCAGCCCCACCTCCTCCTCACACAGCCCCTCCACGAGCCCCGGTAGAGATCAGGCCGGCACGTCTAAAGGATGGCCGGTCTGATCGTGGACCGGGATCTGAGACAGATCCCGGTCCAGGGTCCAGCGTGGCAGGCCGAACGACCCATCACATCTGAAAATACCTATTATAAGAATTGACCACTTATTCCACTCTAGAAGTTGTAGAGGATTTTTATTACATTTAAAGACTCCTTCTTTAGTGCCTAATATCCTTGATAAAGAACAGAAATTGAATGGTAGAGCTGTATATGTGACTGGAGTACTGGCAAATGTTCCAATGTCTAGTCCATGTAGTGCTATATCTGAAAAAAAACACTATAGGAATGGAGTCTATGGCTTTGGGTTCTAAGGAGGAGTGTCCCCCCGCGTACTAATATAGCCCCCTGCCATCCCCATAGTAGTTTACATGGAAACAAACCCATAGGGTTGGAGACCACAATTTTGGGCTTTAATGAGGATTGTCTTTTGGGCACTATAGTTCCGTGACATCCTTTAATGAATAAGAATATTTGGGGGGAATCTCCAGAATTAATAGACCTCATCTCTGGTGAGGACATGGAGATCCAGGGAATGGAAGAACTGAATACTAGTGGAGGATTACTGCCTGAAGAACAAGGAACATTGACAGCTTATAGACATCTCCCTTTGGAAGGGCAAAATAAAATTTTCCAGCGATTGTGTAACCTATACAACCAGTTAGCGATATTTAAAGAAAAACTTGCCTAGATCTTCAGACTAAGCAAACAATGCAGATAGGACCCTAGTCCCTGAAGTATCAGATAAGTGATATGGATAATTGTCAGGTACCAGTATCCAATAGGAAAGGGAATGTGCATGAATTGGAGGTGTTTACAGAAGATAGCTCCTGAAAATGGAGATGAAACCAATGATGAGACAAACTCTTGCAAGACTTCAATTTGAACATAACTGCTCGACTCTGATGGAAGGGCGTCGTGCTGGAATTCCTAGAACAGCTAGAGGTTGTCTGGTCTGTCTTAAAGAAGATTGCAATATATGCTTGTCAAGCGGAGAGAATTAGAAAAGGCTACTGCCTAATGTTTAACTGTAGCTGAGGAGATGATGATTTTTGATTTTGCTATTTTGGAGATTTAGAGTTTATTGTATTGTATTATATTTGTATGCTTGCTTTGTTGTGTATTTCCCAGTGTCTGGGATTTTTTTGGTGTATGGCTGGAGCTTAATCCAATTAACAGTTGTTATTATACAGAAGAGAGATTACCAGCTAGAGATAATCATATTATGCAAGATGCTATACATTCCCCATCGATGGAAAATGCCAGTCAGAGGTTGGACCTAATCCATAGAGACGGTCAAGTAGTTCTCCCACCTCAGAGTTTATCCTCTCCCTGTGGGCTTGGAGTGAGAGAACGAAATAGAGTGGATAGTAAGGGCTTGGATAATCATAATCCCATTGAGACCCTAAATCAGGATATGACTGAATGCAGCCACCCTATGCGGCAGATCGCAGTCAGTATCTCCTTACAGTGATGATTTAGAGTCCAAGCTAGCTTGTAATTCACTCCTGTAGAGTCTGAAGGGGAACAAGAATGACTTGATCTGGGAAACCATTTAAGATTATCTGTTCTTTCCTGGAACATTGCCAGCCTATCAAGTAAAATTGGGAACTCAGATTTTAGTGAATTTTTGTGAGGTTATAAAATACTTTGTTTCCAGGAGACTTGGTGCAAAGAACCATTCTTTTTGAATGGTTATGCATGTAATTTGCTGGGGACTTCCTTATCTGTTGGAGGCTACCTAAGAGCAGGTCTTCTGATTATGATTGATTTAACTTTGAAAGTTGAATCTCAGGAATTGCCTTCCTGCTTGGGTATAGCCTTGGCCGTTAGACTTGTTTTTTCTCCCAAATGTTGTTTATTCTGGTGAATATATGCCTCCTATTCTTACTCCTAAAGAAGGAACCATGGATATATCTGGGACTTATATTATCTATATTCCTACATAGAGAATTTTGTGGTCGTGTACCCATCGGATATGATTCTTTTGACTGGAGATTTTAACGCCCATATGGGTGGATTGAATTTATTTTATTTATTAATAAATTGGGAATTGGGATGATGAGAACTTTATACTCCTTAACAATATTTGGGGGGGTCTCTTCCCCTTGTTTTTTGGATTATTATGGTATCCGTTTATATGAACTATTGTTGACTTTGAATTTCAGGTTTGTGAATAATGCTTTTAGATCCTCTACAATGAGTAACATGACTTATCAGTCTTGCAGAGGATCTAGTGTTATAGATTATTTTTTAATTGAAACCCAATACTGGTATACTGTGATAAATGTTAAGATTCTTGATAGGATTGAGAGTGATCATTCCCCTCTTCATCTTGAACGACGATTAATTCTGTCTGATTACCCTTTTTCAATAGCCCATGGGTTGGACATGGATTATATAAGGCAGGATGACAGGTTTCCGATTACTGTAGTTAATAAACAACTGAGATGGGACACAAGCATTGTGGAACTATTACAAGAAGTCTTGGTTTCCAATGAACTGTCTTCCCTAAGATCTCAGATTTTGGAAATGGTGAACACTGAAGATATTTTGGAAGCTATGCAGAGGATTATTGAAGTATTGAATCTCCTATTCTACAAGGAAGTGAAATTACAATTGAATAATAAATTAAAACACGGAGCCCTGTGGTTTGACGATGATTGTTTGAATAAGAAAAGGGATTTGAATAATAAAATTAAAGATTTAAAAAAGAATGGGATATACTTTGGGAAGGAGGTTTAGAATATAGAAGGCTGTATAAAGAGATAATTAATAGGAAAAAGAGAGCATATATGTATGCCCAATGGGATAATTTACAACATGCCATTATCACAGGGAATATCAGGGCTTTCTGGTCCATGATGGCTAAAGGCTCAAGACATTATAGTAATAGGATAGATTCCCATATTTCTCCTGATGTATGAATTGAATTTTTTTCTAAACATTATTCATCTGCATTAGCCATGATGAACTCGAGTAATTCCAACTATATTGGAGGTTCATTTGGCTAAGGTATTGCCCCATACGTAATTGCAGAACAGGAGATGGAGATACTGATTGAGTCCCAGAGGAAAAGAAAATCCCCTGGTATAGACATGCTCCCTCCTGAGCTTTTTAAGACCACTTGGACTGGTGGGTCCCTATCTTAACAACATGGTTCAACCACCTTCTTGTCTCCAGCCGTGTCCCAGATTCATGGAAAGTGAGCCTTATAGTGCCCATCTATAAAAGAGGGCCACAAAATAATCCTGGGTCCTATAGGCCAATAGCCCTTATGAGCATCATAGCCAAACATTTTGGTAGGTTTTTGCTATGACAGCTTTGGGTTTGGATTCAGGAGAACCATATCATGTTTGCGGAACAAGCAGGATTTAGGACTGGTTATGCCATGTTAAATCATATTTACACCTTACAGTATATAATCCACAAGTATACAAAGGTGATGAAGAACAAATTATACATGGCTTTTGTTGATTTGACATCGGCTTTCGATATGGTGGACAGAGAAATACTCTGGACCAAATTATACCTGATGGGTATAGATCCCCATCTGTTAAGGTTTCTGATTTTATATCATCAAGATACTTGGGCCCAATGGGTCCATGTCTGGTATGAGAGTGCAGGGGGCTTAACAGCTAGTTTTTCAACAAATTGGGGAGTACGTCAAAGGTGCATTTTGGCTCCCGTGTTATTCAGTCTCTACATGAATTATATTATTTCTGGTATATAAAATATTAATTTTCATCCTCCTAAGATCTTAGCTTCGCATATTGGAATTCTACTATACGCAGATGATACCATAGTCATCTCACAAACCCCTATAGGACTGCAAAGGGCTATATCTAAGGGTGATTTCAGGTGTAACGGGGCCCGTTGGCCCTGTACCGAAATCACCCTATCCATTCCCCACCGGGGTCACCCCGTCACGCCGCAACAGACGTGCTGGGGGGATCCTGGCGGGGAATCTGGAAGGGGGTGGGGCCGCGCAGCCCCGCCCTCTCCACGCTCCCACCGCCCGCCCTCCGGGGAGACGGGCGGGTGGCGGGGTCAATGAGGCCGCCGCGTCAGGCCGGATTCGCCATGGCCCGGGGTCCCGCCGGTGATCCCGGGCCGTGGCGCCCGACAAGACGAGATGCCGGGGTTCACCCCAGCATGGGATTGCATTCGACACGCGGCGGCCTCCGGTCCCCCTGCTTCGGCTGCTCACGTGTCGAATGCAATCCCCAGCCGTGGTAACATCTGGGGGGAAACATCCGTTTCCCCCAACAGACGTTACGCTATCACAGCCACCACGCGGAATTGAGCATGGTTCACTGTGATATCGTCACGTCTGAAATCACCCAAAGTTTGCCCATCTCTGTGACCAAAATAGTTTAAATATTAACCACTGCAAGACCAAAATCATGAAATGGGACAGGAGCTCAAGAAACCATTCTTGCTTTATTTCAACTAGTAAAATTAAGGTGGCTAAGTCCTTTAAATAACTGGGCATAGTATTTTTCTTCCAATTCTGTATGGAAAGAGCATCAATTAGCTGTTAAGCTAAAAGCTCTGCAATCCACATTTGCCATCAAAAAAGTTCATGACGTACATGCAAAAAGATCTGTACCTACGGCACTTTAGGGCCTTTAAGGCCAAAGTACTTTATGGCAGTGAAATTTGGGGTTTTTGAACAAATGAGGTCACAGAGGTTCTGCAAAACAAATTTCTAATGGTACTATTGGGCTTCCCGTGTACAACACCAGCAGCTCTTTTAAGAGCAGAAATGGGGTTGGAGGCATTATCAACATTAATTATCAAAAGGGTTTTGTGATTCTGGTTCAATCTTTTGTTCCTTAGTCCAAATTGCATTATGAAAATGTGTTATCTAGAAGATTTAATGCAGTCTACGTGTGAGCAATCCCCTTGGTTAATATTTGTTATAAATTCACTTAACAAAATTGGGTTTGGATATATAGCATATAAAGATGCTAGATTTTTTTTCTGCGTTAGAGAAGGACTCAGTATGTAAAAAAAGAGTGGAAGATATAGCCCTTCAGGAGAATTATGCTACTCTCCAGGTTTCTCAAAAATATCCCCCTTATACATACATTGGAAACCTGAGGCTGCTATGGCAAAATACCTGAAGTTAAATTTGATGCATAACTGCTGTATACATCTAACTAGGCTACGTTTTGGGCAGATGATTTCTGCAATGACTGTTGGTTGCAGATTGGGCATCCCTAAAGAAAAAAGATATTGCACATTTGGGATAAAATTGATCGAGGACTTGATCCATTACGTGCTGAAATGTCTTTACTATATAGATAGTAGAAATGCCCTTTTGGCTCCTATCCTATTTAAAGTCCCTTTTTTCTCAAAAAAAGAAAGAAAAGAAAAGCTGATTTGGCTTTTTCAAAATAACGAGATTGATATTCTAAATAGACTGACAGCTTTTGTGTGTAGGGCAGCAGTTATTAGAAATTTACATCCTATATTGATTTTTGAATAATAACCTATTTGTGATTAGATGTTTAAAATTGTATTGTATATTTTATTTTTGTTGTTGTTGTTTGAATTGTTTATTTCTGCTATGGCGAGAGTCCTTGCCATGAATAAAGAATTGAATCTTCCCTCCTAGAGACAGGAACTACACTTCCCAACATCTTACTGCCGAGTACCCCACTAGTACAATATGCTCACATCCCTCTTCAATAACCGATCCACACAGAGAATAATCTATCATTTCTACCAGTTAATTGAGTTACTCTTTTGGTTGAATGATCAACCCCATCAACCATTAAATAACAAATATTGGCTTCACAGCAAAACACACTAACTAAGTGCTACATCCTACTCATACTTAACAAACATCATTTAAATGATATTTGGTCAGTACACAAATTCCTATAGGAACAAAAAAGAAGCATCTGAATCTTTACTCTGTTGCAGAGTAATAACTGATTCGCAATCAGTAAGGACAAATGCAGCTGAAGGTTTAAAAACAGAACTTTACTTAAGCTTTCTCTGGCACAGGTCCTTAGTTGCATCTAACTAGTAGTAAGGCAAAATGGAGACTGAGACAAAGAGAGAAGGGAAGGAGGAGTTTTTCAACAAAGGAATCAACAGTAAAACCCCATCTCCCTTCCATGTACACATAAACTTAGCAGCGCCATCTGGTGGCTCTATAGTCAATTACTGTTCTTAATACAGCAGGCATTTAACTTATGGACTGTTGCATATACCAACATACTCAGGTATTGTTTCCTTTAGCGTCTGCTGTAAAGAGCCCATGAGACTTTTTCAAAGAGAACATGCAAATGCCATCCTATTCTGGTACTCAGAAGAATAAAATGCAATCCTCAACCACTAGTAAACGGGAGTTGAGCATTAGGATGCACTCACAGTAACCTTGAAGGATCCACTAGCAGCACCAACAAAACCAGATAAAGAGTGGCCAAGCGAATCAATTCCAGACGTAAAAAAAAATCATGTTCATATTTTTAAACCACATCTGTTAAAGCAATGGTATTAGGCCGCAGAAGGATTTTTTTTCAGACTCTGTTTTCACCCTGGTTCTGGCATAGTTTTACCTCAACAGGGAGAGGTCAGACTTACTCAGCAGCAGCATCCTCATCTACCATGCAGTAGAAAATGGTGTTTTTAAATGTCCACTGTTCACCACCTAGAAAGCACCCTTCAGTAATCGCTAGGTAAAAAGCATCCCATGGTAACTGCCACATCAGCCGATCTCCCCTACTGGAGGTCTCTCCCCTACCATTGCCCCTCCCTGCCACTACTCCTGTTGCTCTGGCAGTAGAAGCAGGGGTCTCTGGTGGCAGGAGCAGTGGGAGGCAGAGAGCCTTGGTGGCAGCAGTATAAAACCCAGGCAATTGCCCTGTTCATCCCACCCTAAGACTGGCCCTGGACGAAGGCCTCTCATTCAGTGTCACTATATTAGGGAGAGCAATAAACTGTAATCACTTTAGAGTAGAATGAAGTAAATAACTTTTTAAATTTAAAAATAAAGATGTCTATTTTTCTAAGTAAAAGAAAACCCAACTATGGCTCCCTATTAAAAACCGAGAGAATATTTCCTCAGCATGAATAAAAAATGAATGAGTTAGGCTCTGGTGTTGGTGTATCTTAATAACATAGGGATGTAGGTAGTTGGTCATAATCTTTAATAGCTGTAATAAATGTGATTAGATGTTATTTCCTGCTGTGTGAACAAAACTCTCAAATATTTATTGGAGCGGTAGCTAGCTATAATTGGTAGCATTCACCAATGCTCCAAATTTTACCACTTTTGTAAGCAAAAGATGGTCAAAACCTGGAAACTGAGCCAAGCTCAGCATATGGCTTCTATCTCTATAAACAACTAGGGAATAGTGACTCAGGATTAGTACCCTAAAAAAGGGCTGAGTTATGGCCCTTTAAGAGTTAGAGCAGTGAGATTGAGTCACATGACATACACCTGGGCTGGGGTATAGTTGAAAAGCCCAGAAGATGGAGCAAGGGAGGGGTTGTTTGAGGAACTAAAGTTGAGTTTGAGAGAGGCTGTGGAGTAACAGGCCTCACCAGGCTAGAGTGTGGCTTGGAGCTAGGACTGAAGGGAAGTCCTGGATAACTGAAAGAGCAGTCTGCCAGTGAATGCCATCACAGACAGAGCTCTGGAATGCAGGTGGGATCCAATTGGGCTACTATATAATCAGTAAGTGCTTGGCTTGGCTGGGGCAGAGCTGCTTTGGGGAGGTAATCCCTGGAGACCCACCTGTTTGTGGGAGATGCCCCTATGGCTTGGCGCTGGCTAAGGGGTGTTGGGAGGCCAGTGGCTAATCAGCCACCTCAAGCCAAACAGGGTATAGAAAGGGTAGTAGTAGGCCAGCTAATTCCCCATATCAGGGCGCTAAGGAGCCTAAGGGAGGACTGTATCCTGCCTGTGGCTACAAGGGCCCAAAATCCAGAACTGGAATGTTCCTTAAATCTCTGGGGTTCAAAATCCAGATCTCTGTTTGTTTAAACTGGATGTGGCGTTAGATTATTTCAGTCCTAAATGCAGATTCACTGTGCTAATTACTGAAGCAGCATTTCCTTTCTGTCTTGCTTATGGCCTTGTTCCAGCAATACAGTTGGGTCATTGTAGTGCAGACTTCATGCCGACAGGCACATTCCTTCAAATGCCACAGGGCAAAGGAATCAAGAGCAACCTTATCAAAAAGGGCTGTGCAGGTGTAGAGAGCAACATGCTGATCTGACAGCGATGATGGGGCATCATTCTTCTGCTCCAGTATTATAGCCCATTTGTACAGGGATTACTGAAAACACATGAGAGGGGCTAAATTCTGATCCAAAGTCCACAAATAAAAGCATTTGCTAACGGGAACAGAAATGGTTTTGCAACTCAGATTGTCCTCCCCGCCCTGCCAAGATCCTAGAGTATAAACAAACCAGGGTTGAGCAATCATCATTTTTAAAAAACAGATGTAATGCCAGCAATACTGAAACTTTACTAAATGACCCCACACTTGAAAGTGCTTTTGCACACACTGCAAAGGCACATGTAGTAAGAGACTTACTTGTGGGTGGTGATTGTGGCGGGCACATAAATGTTTACAGCGTTGTGGCCAAAATCTATTCTTTAAAGAAGGTGTTTAATTCACAACACCATGAGTTTTGTCTGAAGTTTTAACTTCAGCTCAGCCATTGGGTGAACTAGAGCTCCACACAAAGTAGAAAAATGAACATTTTGCACTCACAGCACGATTCATTATTTAGATAGCAACAGCAATGTGCCTGACACTAAACCATCCTAATTAGGGGACAGGTCCCTGGCGTGAGGGGCTTTAATCTAGGAGAGAGAAGGGAGAGACTGGGATACATTCATGAAGTAGTGAAGTTGCAGGGGCACATACTTGGCTTAATTACAGAGAAGGGAATTTTGAATGATATGGCATGGTCTGAAAGAGCACCAGTGAGCTGAGCATTGGAGGGGCAGGGGAGAAGGTATGAGGAGCTAGAGAAAGGCCGCTTTTATACGAGGCACTGAAAAGCGCCTCCTGTGTCCCGCGTTGAGAGAAAAGCCACGTGGGGAGTGTTTACATGCTCCCCGCGCTGCCGGAAGTGACGTGATCCCTGTTGTCAGCAGCGACAGAAGAGAGACGTTTTAGGAGGGATTTGAAAGGAGGGAGCAAAAGGCATATGTCCCCAGGCATAGGGGGATATTTCATATGGATGGAGTATTGCATTCTTAGCATCAGAGAATCTTGTCCTGCCATTGGGCAGCCTCTCTTCCGTCTTCCTGAAATAGTCCATCTGAACCTTCAAGCATGTCTTCAGGCGTTCTCTCTTGGCGTCATATAAACAGTTTGGTGACTTAAGCAGAACCAATCATGCAAAGCAAAGAGGGCATGTCAGAGCTAATATAGAGAATTAGAAGTGGTATTGACCTCCAAAATTAGAGGCTAATGATACAACATCTAGACCAGAAGTGGGCGAACTGTGGCTCCAGAGCCACATGTGGCTCTTTTGCCCCATTGTGGTAAATGGATGCAGCTCTCGGGATTAGGAAACTTTGCTCATCCCTGATCTAAGTCAATGAGAACTTGGTTTTGTAAAACAGCAAGCTGTAATTTGACAGAAGAATCCTAACCCTTCAATCTGGCTTCCATCCTCTCCGCTTGTCACCAAAGTCACCAATGACCTCGTCAGTCTTAATTTGTAAAAAATAAATTGCTGGGGCCCAAGCCTCCCCCAGAAGCCACACCCCCTGTCTCAGAAGCCACACCTTGAGCTTGCCAGAGCAGGA
Source organism: Sphenodon punctatus (assembly GCA_003113815.1). Classification (NCBI taxonomy): domain Eukaryota; kingdom Metazoa; phylum Chordata; class Lepidosauria; order Sphenodontia; family Sphenodontidae; genus Sphenodon; species Sphenodon punctatus. The sequence goes on along the minus strand of QEPC01013002.1, from coordinate 5,725,714 downwards.
AAATGAAGCCTATTTTCCATCTAGCAACCCAACCACTGGACAACCATGCCTCTCTACAGCTGAATATTAAACAGAAGTTCTCGTGATTTAACTCTATATTATGGTCAATGCAGGGGGTGGGGGAAGAAAGTCAGTAATGAAAGCCAAATAAATTGCTCATTTTTTTTCTGGCTTTAATTTCTAACCCCAAAATGACCAATATCAGCTTTTTTCTTGGACTTTCGCATGTTGAGCTGCGCACTTCTATTGGGAATATTTCCTGGGGCTGAGCCCTGGCAATGCCCCTTCCCTTAAATTAAGCCCTGGGCCTCATAGCTGATTCTAAGGTCTCTATTCCATATCGTCCTGCTCAGTCTGTCTTTGAAATTGTTGGCCACACCCTCCTCCTTGTTTCTCTTCATTCAATCGGTTTCCAGGGCTCGGCTCTCTGTTGGTTCTTTTCTTATGTCTCTGGGGTGGCCAGATATGCAAATTTTAGAGGACACATGAAAAATACAGGTTGCAGGACTGCACTGTCTCTTAATTTAGCCCTTAATGCAGCCCTGCAACCTGTATGTCTCAAAGTGTCCTCTAAAATTTGCATATTTGGACACCCTGGTTACTGATTAGGTTTTATTGCATGGCCGTCAGCCTTAGCAAAGAAGACATACAATAAACATAAAAGCATAAAACAATAAGCACAACCATATGCATAAGTAAGTCTGAGGTTCTTTGCTGCTCTTATAGCAACTGCAAAGTTGCGTCCAGCAGAGCTTTTATGGGTGGTGAGGGGGCTGGTCAGTCCGGCCTCCCTCCACCTAGAACTGGAATCTTCCAGTGCCTGCTGTGACACGTTTGTCAACACATTTGTGGATAGAATCGCCCATATTCATCACGACTTCAACGCCACGTAGGGGAACAATAGCAATAGGGGACCACAACACAGCGATAGGGGAACCAAAGGTAGTGGAAGCCCCGCCTTGTCCTATTTTTTGGGATCAGTTCCAGTGGGTGTCGCCTGCTGACGCATCGGATGTCCTGGGGACTGTCAGGGCCACCTGTTGTGAACTAGATCCATGCCCGTCCTGGCTGGTTAAGGCCAGCCGGGAGACATTGGGGGTGTTGCTGGCAGGGGTGCTCAACACCTCCCTTAGGGAGGGCAGAGTGCTGGGCTGCCTCAAAGAGGTGGTGGTGCGGCATCTGCTTAAAAAACCATCATTGGGCGTTGATTCCCTGGCCAGTTATCTGCCTTCTAACTGCCTCTAACCAGTTATCTGCCTCTAACCTTCCCTTTTTAGCAAAGATTATTGAATGGGTGGTGCACCGGTAGATTCAGGGGCACCTGGACCGTGTCAGTTTTCTGGATCCCTCGCAGTCCAGCTTTCGTCCGGGCTTTGACTGCTCTTGTGGCTTTGGTCAATGACCTCTGCTATGAGCTGGGTCAGGGTCATTTGACCTTGTTGATCCTGTCAGATCGCTCAGCTGTATTTGATACTGTTGATCATGACAGGTTGGTGACTCGTCTGTGGGACCGAGCTGGGGTGGGCGAGACTGTTCTTGAATGGTTCCGTTCCTTCCTGGCCAGAAGAACACAGAATGCGGTGCTGGGTGTTTGTTCATCTTCTCCCCGGGACCTCACGTGTGGAGTCCCGCAGGGGTCTATTTTGTCCCCTCTCCTATTCAACATGTATATGCAGCCTTTGGGCAATGTCATTAGAGGATTTGGTGTGCAGTGTCATCAGTATGGTCAGTGTGATGAGTAGGCATACCCAACTTTACCTTTCTTTTTCATCTGACCCAGACCCTGCAGTCTCAGTGCTTACTCAGTATTTGGTGGCTGTGGGGGACTGGATGAGGGTGAACCGTCTGAAGCTGAATCCCGACAAGATGGAGGTGTTGCTGATGGGTAGGGCTACGGGAGTGGCGGCACCTGTCACTGATCGGGACTGCCCCCTGTTAGTCTCCCAAGTCAGGAGTGTGGGGGTGCTCCTTGACTCAGGACTCCGCTTGGATGTCCAGGTGGCAACTGTGCTGAAGGAGGCATTTTGCCAATTACACCTGGTACATCAGCTTTGGCCACCCTGGGATGCCATAGGCATGGGGGGGGGGGGGGCAGCCAATATAAATAAATAAATGTTTCAGACGTGGATCTGGCCACCATGATCCATGCTTTCATCACCTTGAGAATGGACTATTGCAAGATGCTCTATGTGGGGCTACCTTTGGTGACAGTCCAGAAACTGCAGCTGCTGCAGAACGCGGCGGCCTGCCTCCTTTTGTGGATGGGTAACCGTGAGCACATTACACCCGTGCTTTGTTCTTTGCACTGGCTGCCTATAGTTTTCTGGGCTCGATTCAAGGTGTTGGTTTTGACCTATAAAGCCCTAAACGGCCTGAGCCCTGCTTATCTTCAGGATCACCTTCCTGCCCCCCTCCCCTCCCCCCCCCGGACTGTGGATTGGCTCCTGTGGTCAGCCGGGGATGCCTCCCTTGGAGTCCCCTGGGTATCTTGGGTGGCAACAATGAGGGGGTGTTCTCGGTGGCTGCACTGTGACTGTGGAACTCCCTCTCAGTGGAGGTTCACCTGGCCCCAGATCTCCCCTTTTTCCGCAGTGTAAGACCTGGCTGTTCCACCAGGCTTTCGGCGAGGGAGGCGGGGGGGGGGGGCAGGGGAGGGTTTTGTTTGTTTGTTTTTGCTCCACTTGGGGTTATTTATTGATTGTTTTTTTATAGTGTTTTTATCTTTTTGTGAATATGTATTTTTAGATGTTTTTAAAACATGTTGTGAACCACCTCGAACTGCTGTAGCAGGATGGGGTGGCCAAGAAATCTAAAGAATTTTTTTTTTAAAGAAAAGTAATACAAATAAAAGAATATCAAAAGACAACCTAAAAACTCACAATAAGACACACACGTACACAAAAAAGAATCCAATGCGAATCAGAGAAGAAGAACTCAGGTGACCAAAGCTCCCTTTAAATTGTAGCATATTTAGCAAGCCAGGTAGACCTAACCTTGTTCACCTGGGCTAGATATTTAGCCACGATTGCTGTCCTAGATCTATCGTGGTCCTCTAGCAACATTTGCAGATAATCCTTAGAGGATCTTCCAGGGAAAGTTTTCAACAGAGACCAGATTAAACCCTCCTGGACCTCCACGTATAAGCTACAATAGAGCAATATATGGTCCACTGTTTCTACATCCCTAGAGCCGCAGGGACAAATCCACTCCAGGAAAGGAATTGAGGACACGCTCTATCGCTAACCGTTCCTTCAGTGTCTCTTCTGCCAGTACTTCCTCCACATCGCTTCTCTCCCCAAGTTGTCCAAGGCCAGCCGGCAGCCGCCTCCTCTTCTCGCTTTACACTCTATCCCTGGACAAACTCATTAAATCCCGCAACTTCCAGTATCACCTGCGCATGCAGACGACAGTTCTTCTCTCTCCACCTCACTCTCTTCTCCTCCATCATTCTTGCATCACCAACTATCTCCCTGACATCTCTGCTTAGGTGTCTATCAACTCAAGCTCAATATGTCCAAGACTGAATTCTTCATCTCTTAAACTCACATGTTCTTCCACCCTCTTTGCACCACTTCATTTTTAGCCTTATTTCCTATGGATGGAAGGCTTGTGCAGTCATGCTGTCTCTGTGTGCATTTCCCTCTTTAATAAACTTCTGATCCCAAAAGGCAATTTCATCCAAATTTGGGAAAGGAGCAGATGGCCCAAAATTAAGTAAAGAGTTTGTTGTGCATGTTCACGTGTACTTGCTGCATGCAACAACAGTCTTCTGTTAAACCCAGATAACAAACACTTTGGAACGTGAACCGTCTTTTAAACAAGTATAGGTACAGTTTGCAGTGTAATCAGTCTCAGACCCCTAACTGGGTCTCTTAGGCCTTCTTATCACCATCTTGAATCAACAGATATAGTAACAATTACAAGCAGCGTTGCCAACATCCAAGTGGCCCTAGAGACTGGACTGCATGTTCAGCTTCATCACAGCCAAAGTCTAGTCACATACCTTGGTGAGAGGCTATGAAAAAACTTCTATTGAAAATTTAAATGTAGAATAGGAATGTATCGCACAAGAAAATAGTGAATGAAATTAAATGTTTGCTAAATCGGGCCTTGAGATTTTTAAATAATTTTTTTTAAATATAGATTTTAAAAAAAAAAAAGTAGTGCTGCTCAAACAAAAAAGTATATTCTCAAAGTTCACAAGTAAGAGTATAAAATGTGCTGTCTCCTTCACTTAACTGTTCAAACACAATTGCTTATAATCACTTGGAGAAGTCTACGAGCAGCATGCTAAGTGAAATTGTAAGTAGACACCAATTTCAAGTGGAATATTATATTTGAACTTTGAGCCAGTAAAAACTTTTCCCTGGAAAGTTCCCAGCAATCTTATAAGTGGGCTGAGAGAACTGACTCTTTTTCAGTAACAAAAAACACCTCGGGCAACTGATTTAATCATTTACTGGAACCCTGCATTTTGTTAATGTTGGCTTTTAGTACTTCAAGATGTCAACTTGCAAATAGTCTTAGGAGTCGCAGAACGAAGGTGTTGAACTTGATGTCCTCATGTTGAAACAGGAAAGAAAGTCGTCTTGTTTGTCTTCCCCAATGAATTAGTGGCGAGCTGTGGGAAGGAAGAAAACCAGCTCATAGCTCTCAGAGTACTTCTCAGTTAGGAAGCAAGAAATCTGTCCAGGCCTGGGGACCTTTTAAAGGGTGCAAAACCATAACTGTCTTCTCATAGCTGAGGGGTGTTGCGTAAAACTGGGCGAGAAACCAAATCAGCACTGCCCACAGTAATATAAGAGAAAAGGAGTGGTTTAATTAAGAACAAGACTCTCTGGTGAATCACTGCTGACTAAAAGATCTGGAGATTCTAGTAATGATTGTGTAGTGACCTGAGTCCCCGAAACTGTAAAGAGAGGCACCGTGTTAAAAATGTATACATTATATGATGCACGTGCACACACGTCCGCATGCACACATCCCCCCGTTACATTAGCATTTACATTAATTTTTGTTATGCCTTTCCCATTGCCTGCTAGTCTTTCCCCTTACTCTTACTGTCTGCCCTCCTCTGCTGACTGCTGCCACCGACCTCTTTGTAACCAAGCCAAGCACACGCACCTGAGACTTCGCATCCGCTTGAATGTTTGTTTGTCTTCTCCCCTGTCTCTCCCACTGTCCCCTCTCCCTGTCTCCCCCCCCCCCTTTGTCTTTTAGATTGTAAGCCACAGTCAGGGACCACATCTAGTTCTGTGTTCTGTACAGCACCAGGCCACACGACTGGCGCTATATAAATGTTTATAATAATAATAATTATACTTTTATCATTTATTGTCCTCTCTTCCCTTGTCTATTTTCATTCTGCATAACTTCGCTAAAATTCAGCCCTTCCTTTCACCTCCCCAAACTCCAGTCGTCTCTCACATTGACTACTGCAACCTCCTTCTTACGGGTCTTCCCCACTCTCACCTTAACCCTCTCACTTCTGTTCAACACTCCACTGCCAAGGTTATCCACCTCATCGGACACTTTGATCGTGTTAAACCCCTTCTCTGCTCCTTCCGCTGGCTCCCTCTCCCCTTTCACATCCAGCACAAACTCCTTGTCCTATCTCTCAGCACGCACTACTTGCTGTGTTCCCACCTGGGACTTTGCTCCTCCTTTGCCACCACTCTTACCTGACGCAAAGTTTCCTGCTCCCTAAACTATCTTTGCCCCTTCTCCCATCCCCCTACACCTGGGGAAATATACCTTTGCTCCCTCCCTTTTAAATCCTTCCTAAAAAAAACGTAACCTCTTCCTTTAAGCTTTCTTCGGCTCCTCAACCCAACACTGCTCACTGATGCTCCTTCTTCTGACCCTCATTCAAGGAGCCCTTTTCCCTCTTAACTGAGCTAAGCTCCTACACTTGCAACTTTCTGACTTCATGATTGTATCCCTGCCTCTCCATTTTCTCCCCTCTCTTCTCCATCCTCAATTATAAACCCCTCAGGACAGGACCCAGTCTCTAATTCATGACTGTTCAGCCCCACGCACATTACTGGTGCTATTATATAAATAATAATGATAATAACTGAGACTAGATGATTTTTGAAAGCCAGGTCCATTACGGGCTGGTCAGGGGATTTTTGAAAGCAGAGCCTCCACAGCGCACCATGATGAGAGAGCCTGCTTGCGGGGGACACTCCTTCACACAGGAGGAACCCCTCCCCCAGGATGTTCAAACAAGCTTCAGCCCACCAGACCTGCAATCAAGCTCACCGTGAGGCTGGTAAGTACTATACCAGGGCCCCAGGGAGTGGTGGGTGGGAAACTTGGGTCCGTAACAGCAGATCCATAATTTGCTTGGACCACTGTTACAGACTGGTACGGATTAATCCGTAACAGCCTATTTCGGTTAGTTACAGATTAATCCATACCCAAAATTGCCATCCCTAGTACTGGCCACTGACAGAGGGTGTTTTTAAATGAGACACATTCACGCATGGCCCCCCATGTCGCACGTCCAACTGCCCGTGTGATGGTGGTGTGTGGGGAGGCGTGTTCCCGTGACCCATGCAGCGGCCACTCATGACCATGCATGAAGCACTGCTGAAAAATCCAGAGCACCCTGTGTGGGCCAGCGCGCCCGCCTGCATGGATGGGGAAGCCATGATGGGAGATGCTTGTTTGAAGCACTTCCCGTGCACGTTGCATGCATGGGCACCTGCAGCCGCACTGTTCAGGGGCCTGGGACACACACACACACACCCCCATGGCGCTCATTTAAAAATACCTGGAGACAGATTGCTGGGCTGGATGGACCATTGGTCCGACCCTGATTAAATGACACTTACATTCTTATCTTATTAACTTAATGCCCTTCATTTACCTATCTCACACTAAATGCGACTAAATATACCCAAATAATTATGCTCTCCAGTCATGTCAATCCTCCACGCACAGCTCTCAGCTACAGTTCTCCAGCAGCTATAGCTCCTAACCACAGACCTTCTGTGGCTGCAGGGCTTGGAGGCAGCTCCCAACTGTCCTTCTTCTTCTAAGTTTCCCTCCATCTGAGCACCCTGATTAGCTGCCTCTGCCCAGGCACCATTCCATGCCTCGCTCTCACACCAGGATACTACAATCCTTTAGCAAACTGAGCTAATTCCTCAGGTATTGGATTTTAAACAAAGTAATAAGGGGCCAAAATCAGCCCCAATGACAGCAGATGCAAAAGCAAACTTATACTAAATTCAGTGAAAATCAGTTTTTTAAAAAATTACTTGTCTATGGAATTTAGCGCCTCCTTATCCCACAGAGTTCAACCTACCTACCCATCTGTTAATATATTACCTTTCCAGGACTGTGGTAAATGGAGGTAAGTGTACAAAAGTGATTTGCTTCAGACCCGATATTAGAACCCATTGGCTTAATTTTGAAGCTGAATACCACTACAGTTCCTGCCTGAAAGCATCTCTGGCAACAGTAATGCTCATCAACATGGGTAAGTGGAAGCAGCAGGATCCTGGAGCAGAACAGTGTGAGGATGTCAGCACATAATGAGGGCTAGACTCCAGGGTAAGAGGATGTGGGGGAGAAGGGAGACTCCAAAGCCATATGTTAAGAGCACACAAACTATAAGTTCTAGATATTGCAGTTCATAAGAAAGAGAGAGATATTAGAACTATTTGGTTGTAATAATAGGAATTACACCACTTTCACACCTGCGCAAGTCCTTAGAAGGTTGCACATGCAAACCAGGTACATCTTTGATCAGGTGGGAATGTCCAGAAGCGTGTGATTGAAGCTTTTATGTGGATTTACAAGGGCAATTGACTGAGCTGCAAAATCCAGCTCTGCCAGTCACCCTTGTAAACGTGCATAAAATCTACAATCACCCACCTCTGGGCATTCCCACTTGATCAGAGATGCACCTGAGTTGCATACATGTCCCCTCTCCCAACCTTCTAAGGATGCATTTGCACAGGTGTGAAAGAGGCCTTAGCTAAGGATGAAATTATCTGGGCCATATACAAACCTCAACTACGATCCACAAGCCACTTACTCCAGCATGTCCTTATTCAAACCCTAAGTGGCTTGTGGATTGTGGCATGGGTCTAAGCAGGCACAACTTCATTCATTTCAGTAAAACTAAATCTGCTTTGATTATGAGTGTTAATTGGATGTTAGAACAGCTCTGGGCAACTATTTGCTCCTTGCTTTTCACCATCAAGTTTTTCATGCAAAAGCCAAGGAGCAAGCATGTTGCATCTAAGCAGGCATGTACATACAAAGATAAAAACAAGATACAGAGCAACAACCAAAATGTAATATCTGGTAATACCCTAGGTCAGCTTTTGTTCCCCTGAACTCTCTCTCCTTGTGCTAGTGAATGTTTGTCCTCTGCGACATATTTTCCTGAACTTTGTGTTCTAGTTTTGTCTCCTGAGTGACGAGAGCTTGTGCCCTCTCCCTGAGAAAGTTGTTTTACAGTTTAACTTTGTTTTTGTTTTTTTCCTGGCTATGTTGATGACTAGTTTCATAGATATGAAACAATCCTCCTCTCTTTTAGATCAGGAGGTTAAACAGAGGGGGCCAAGTTCCATGTTACAATGCATGGGGCATAAATCTAACATGACATTCTTCTTACAGAGCACAGCAGGACTCATGCTGAGCTCAATGGGAGTGTACACTTTGTACATAGTAAATAAACGGCTATGTCAGTATTGGGATTTAGAGTTGATGCTCCAACTGGATGGATGGGACGGTTGAGTCATACCTCTGAATCCTTATTTTGGAGTTGGCTACAAATTTAGGCCAACATCACTGAATTGGCTATATGTGGTTTATGTTGGAAAGGTTGTCTCTGCAGCCAAGAGGGCTGAAGACTTCCTTTTCTGCAGAATCTCAGCATTTTTGGTGTGACTACTTATCACGGAAGCTGTATTTCTAACACATCTGCTTCAGATCAGTTCTTTTGCTCTTTGTTATGCCCACTTGTTCTGCCTCAAATAATTTTTCTCCCCTACCCCCTTTGTGCAATCAGTTATGGGTGTTAACAAACAAGACAGTAGCCCACACCAGGTGGGTGTCCACCTGCCTATTTATTAAGTGCTTGCCCACACCAGCCACGTGGCCACCACCCACCGGACATGCAGTCCGCACTCACAGCGGGATCCCGGAGCATGCAGAGCCTGCCGTGTCGGCTAATGTGTGCCCACTTGTCTGTGTCCCATCAATTAGGTTCTGTACAGCCTCCATGCATACAGGTCTGTCAGTGCCAAGGAGTCGAGGGTGAAAAAACCTAGAGCATTCTGAGAGGGGCCAGAAGTGGTCCCTCCTCTCCACTTTCTCTTTCACTGGTGCACATGTAACATCTGCCTTAAAAGCCCAATGTGCCATTTTCAAACATGCGTTCTCCCAGCTTGTCCTGGTTGGCAGTACGTTTCCACCAATGCTTCCCTGCTGTTGTGTTCTCAGGAATGGCTTGTGGAGCAACAACCAGCACTGCTACCACCACCGCACAATTGCCGTTGCTCTCGCCTACTAACCCATCTGCCAACACTGCATTCCCTGGACCAAGGAAGAGACCAAGGTGTTCATCACTCTGTGGAGGGAGCAGAAGGTCCAATATACCTTGGTGATGTACTACAGGAACAAGGTGGTGGTCCAAGAAATCTCAGTCCAATTGGCTCAGCATGGTTACACCCAGGACATGAACCAGTGCCAACTTGAGGTGCGGGTACAAGGAAATCCAGGACAACAGCTTTGCCTCTGGCCATGGGAGGCAAACATTACCCTATTAAGAGCTGCTGTTCTGTGTCAGTGGAGGCATTATTGCATCCCACCTATATGACTGCGCCTTCACCAGGGGCCAGAAGCGAGTGGAAATGACTCTTCCCCCCCCACCCCCGCAACTGCTCCTGGTCCCACAATAGAAGCTGTGCCCAACAGACATCCCTCCATGCCTATTCTAGAGCCCATGCCCAGAGCAAGCATGGGTCGATGAGGACATGGACAACGTGACTCTCATGGTGTAAACCCTCAAGCTAGCCCTTGTTCAAGGAGCCACCCGAGGTTCTGATTGAGGACCCGGAGGACCCGGATTTATTTATTTAATTATTAGCATTTTTACCCTGCCCTTCCCCAAAGACTGAGGGTGGAGTACAAAGATATAAAATACAATTTAAACATTGAAATACAATTTGGGGGGCAGGGAATGCCACCTTTGTGGAGGAGGCAGTGGAGGAAGAGGAGAATGGTAAGTTAGTGCACTTGGGGTGGGGCGGGATGTTTGCATTTACACAACTGCATGATAATGGCTTCTGTTTATTGTTATCTAATTATGATGGTGGTTGTTTACTGTGTTGACAGGTGGCCAGGAGAATGTGGACGAGCAACAGGAAAATCACCATGAAACAGCTCCACCAGATGGGAATGGTAGGTGTGGGAAGGCATGGGAAGTGGATGGGATGGCACCATGGTAGGACAGTGGGCTGGCAGAGGGGGGGAAAGACACCATGGTGGGATGCCTGGGGGGTGGAAGCCCATATTGCAGCTGGGGGTGGGGGGAGATGGCACGAATGGCCATGCTTGATATCTGTATGTTCTTCAATCCTCTGCAGTGACTACAGGAGGAGAGTTGTGTGACGCTGACATCTCGCAGCAGCCTCCTAGGCCAGGTACTCATTCCCACTTCCCTTCTGGTGGGGATAGGGCTGGAAATTGGGTAGGCGAGGGCCTGAAGAACCAGGGCAGGAAGCTCGGTGGGGTGGTTTGAACTAATGGCGTTCCTTGTTGCCTAGCTACAGTTCTGCCAGTGCAACAGCCATGGATGGGAACCCCCAGCTACAAGTGCCCAGCGGAAACAGGATCTGCAGGTTTGCAACCGGCAGCGCAGGGAGGATTTGGCAAGAGGGCTGCTTGGGAGACCATGTGATGGGCAGACAAGATTAGCCTGGCATGACCAGGGAGCACAGGCATCTGGCGGAGCAGAACACCACAGAATATAAGGCCTTTGCTGCCGAGGCCCACCTGGACAGCCAGCAGGAGGACAAGTACTCAGCCCACTTCTTGCAGCATGATTGAGAAGGCGAGCAAGGAGAGGAGTGAGATGTGGGCACGGACTCAAAGCAGCCTGTCCCTGTCCATTCAGCTCCAGAGCTCCCTGTTCAAGCATAACCGCAATTCTTGTTGCTTAGGGGCAGGTGCCATATCCTAACCCACATCAGCTGTTCATGCCAACTACTTGGAACCCTCCCACCTGCCCTGGTTCCCCCTGCACTCCACCCACCAGGGAAAGCACCTGAGCCCCCTCCACACTGTGCTCACATCAGGGAACTGGGCCAGGCATGATTCCTCCCGTCATTCCCACAAACACTGGTCCACAGCTGGATCTACAGGAAACAGATTGGGAAGAGGTCTCCTCACCAGTCCCATCGCCCAAGCACACATGCCAAGCTGCCCCCAAAAGGAGTAGTTGGAAAAAGAAGCAGTTTGAACAGCATAAAAAGCTGCATGACTACCCAGCTAGGATTGGCTGTGTGCTGCATGTGAGCAGCTATTGGCCACTATTGGTCATGAGTCCTTGAAGGACTGGCTGCGTGCCAAGCCTGAGGTGCTACTTGCTGCAGGCCGGCTATTGGTGAAAATGTTTTTGCAAAGCTTACGTTGCGGGGGTGTGCTGCTAGCCAGCACTGCCAATCAAGGTGACTATTATAATGCATAGACATTTCTGTCACAAGTATGTCATTGCACACACCAACTCATCTAAAAATGTTATAGATGTTAACACCATAGAAGCATGGCATTTTTAATCGGAATGGTGAATGGTGGGGGGATGGGTGGGCATCTGTGAGAATGCAATGGCAGGTGGGTGTGCACTCCCACACTCCACCCACCTCCACCCATCGCCCGTGCACAGAGCAACAGGCACCAATGCCAGATGTTCCATGCGTGGAGGTGGGTGGGGGTCCGTGGGAACGCACCCCCACGCACTGCTCGCCCACTTCGCCACCCACCCATCCCCCCACGCACCCACGCCTGTTAGAAAAAGTGCCTAAATTGGGACAGGGGGAAACAATGGCACTCACTAAGATTGTCTCACCCAAGCTATTTTTCTTCTTTTCTTTTCAGCTGGTCTTCCTTTCCCTTCAACTTTGTTGAAAATCTGGCCATGTCACATGACCACTACATATGTACTTCCCCAAACTTTCCCCCTCCTATATTCAACTTCCCCAAACTTTCCCCCTCCTATATTCAGCTCTTCTAGCCATCAGGGCCTTATGCAAATCAAGAGGCACTACTCAAGATTCATTTGTCAGTACAAAACATACTGTTACAGAAGGTACCTTTAAAATTAGGCCATCCTCTAAAAATAGAGTTATAGTTGAGAACACATCTGGAATCTATATCCAAAATCTTGGCATGAGCTTCACGACCAATTTCTTGATCCAAAAAGAAGACCCCCCGTGACTGCAAAGTTCTTGAAACAACTGACACTCTTTTCTGTCCTATAAGACACTGTGCCATAGTTTAACTGAACCATCAAATGTCCTACAGGGATAAAAAATCTTAATTCTTATTTGTGTTAAGTCATCACGACAAAAGCAGCACATTAAAGTTAGGAGGGAAAAACTTGGAATTCTTGAACTAAAATGTTTCAGTTTATCCACATAACACCGCTGCAATGTAATATTCTGGATTAGATACACTAACTACATTCTTTTCCACAGAATAACTGCTTTTATGTTCTGCATATGCTATTTCGTAGACATTTTATCATTCTTTGGAACTGCTGGGGCTGCTTTCGTGTTATTTAAAATCATAGTGAGCTCTTTATTATTCAGACTGCATTGCTAAGATGATTTGCATCATCACACAAATAATCTAAAATTTAGAGTGTTGTCAAACGGGACAATAGCCTGCTGGAGTCCAGGTTCGGTCTGTGCAACCCCCTCTCAGATGTTTTGCATGTCCAGCCTAATAAATGGGCAACCCCCAGTCTGTCTTTCACATGGTTGTGGGCAGCCTCCACTGGCAGTGCCAGCGAAGAGCCCTTTTCAAATGGGCCTCGGTGGTGGGATGGGTATGCGCCCGTGGTGGATGGAGGTGGGTGTGTGCCTATTCCTACAGGCACACACCCATCCCCACGTGTGGAGCAACCGGCATTGGAGCCTGTTGTTCTATGCGTGCGTGATGGGTGAAGGGGGGTGGAAATGTGTGGAGTGCGGGAGCGTGAATGCACCTGCCACCCATCACAGGTGCCATTCCTACAGGCGTCCCCCCATCCCGGCTGCACATACCATGGCATTCACACAGGCACCCCCCCCCCCCCCGCACACGTGTGCCGGGGTGGGGGCATGTGAAAAGGCCCTGAGAACAGAGAGGGGAAAGGAAGCGGTTGCTCCTCTGACGGTCTAGGATTTCTGAACCGAAAACCAACTGGCTGCTATAAAAACAGCACAAAATGATGTATAAACCAAAAGTGGTATTCACTGGAATAACAGTATATACAAAAAGATTAAAACCATATAACAAAATGTATGATACAACTAAAACAATAAACACAACGTGCAATCACCCTTCTTCAGGGGTACAATCAATATGTTGTCTATAGAACAAAAAACATAAAAACAATAGGATATTAATAATTTATACATCTTAATAGTATAAAAATATACATTGTATATTTCTATACAATAAATGTACTATATATATTGTATATAGACAAACTGTGCAAGAATTAATGGAATAATATGATTTACCTACCTATAAAGACTTGCAAACTTGAATGTCAACTCAAATTTATTTTAAAAAACAGCTAGCATGTACATGATTATCTCCAAGCTGAAAAAAACAAATACTATATTATATAATGTAAACATTGTCTAATAAGTTCTCTCATGAGTAATCTATTGGCTTACACAAAGTAGCCAATATGAAGGGGAAAAACGGGGGTGGGTGTGGGTGTTAAAAAAAAACTTGTTCAATAGATCCATTCTATCCTAAAAAAAAAAATTTGTATAATTAAACACAAAACAATAAATGTAAATCCTTAATCTTTCAAGTTGGATGGGGATCAGCTCCAAAAGTATAAAAAGAAAATCTCTTCCCCACAGAAAGTATGTAGAAGAGACTCTAAATTTGAGTTGACGTTCAAGTTTACAAGGCTTTATAGGTAGGTAAATAATATTCCATTAATTCTTGCGCGAACAGTTTATCTATATAGACTATATATTTTTACTTATGCTATTAAGTTTATCCTATTGTTTTTATGTTTTTTGTTTTATAGACAACCTATTGATTGTACCCCTGAAGAAGGGTGGTTGCACACTTGAAATGCATTGGGTTTATTGTTTTAGATGTAGCATATATTTTTAAATATGTTTTTATACTGTTTGTATATAATGTTATTCCAGTAAATATTACTTTTGGTTTAAACATCATTATGTGCTGTTTTTGTAGTAGCCAGTTGGTTTTCTGTTCTGTTGTTTGGTGCTACTATTTATTTTTTGCCCTTGCTTTTGTTGAGTAGCTCTATGAGTTCTGCTTGCGACGCTATGGTGCCGGTGGACCTCTACGCGCGGAGTCGCTGCCTGCAAGCTAATGGATGGGAGGCAGACACCTGGGCCTACATTAGCCCACATTCACCCATATGGTGCGGGATCCACATTCTCTGAGACCATGCCAAGAGTGGGGCTACAAGTTCGGTGCATGGTGGCCCCATGTCCAGTGGGGGCAAACACCTAATAAATGGACAGGTGGATAGCCATCTGGTGTGGGCTAACGTGGACTACCGTCTCGTTTAAAAACAACATATTCTTTATAAATGGAGTACAGATAGGGTTGCCTCCTGTGGTGGCTTTTTACCTGACACTTTCATAGAGTTGCCACCTTTGGTCGTTTTTTTACCTGACACTTCCATTTTGGCCTAAGTACAGAGAATCTAGAAATAAATTAGCCCACTTCTTCCTGAACTGAGGTCCAGTGGATAAGTTGGAAAGGCACTCATCTATATCTCTGAAAGTCAGGGCCATCTTAAAGGTTTGGGAGGCCTGAAGCACAGTATTGATTGGGGGCCTCTTACCATGGAAGATAAATAGAAAATATTATAGACTCTTCACTTTTGTATTGCAAGTCAAGACATCAATTTTACCTGTACATTTTATGATGGTTTCCTAAATTTTCCAGCAGAGAAATCATGAATTGTGTGTTTGGGTGCTCGTGCTTTGGTTCTCTCTCCATTTGGTGCCTCTAAACATTTTCACCCTGTGGAAAAATAAATCACACATATGTTTTGGTTCTGGCAGATGGATTTGGGGAGCCCTTTCAAACTGGGAGCTGAGTACTTAATATGGCACAGTTGAAGATCACAGGTTTCAAGTCCTACTTGGTCTCATACTGGACAGCTATCTCCAAGTCCACCCGGTTGTAAAAGGGTGCTTGTTCCAATGGAATAGGAAAGTCAAAGGCAATAGAACATGGTGCACCCCTCCCTTGTGTACTGTAGGCTGCAGAAATTGCCCTTACCCAATGGGCTGCATAGCTCAAGATGAACTTTGACATGACCTTTTTCTCTAGAAGACAAGATATTTTGCAGTTGTATTATAATAATAATAAAGTTTATTGTTTAGCTCCAGCTATTACAGGTAAGTAAATATACAAATATACCAAGTGTATATGATAAATAAATGCAATAAAATAACTCCGGGTCTCTTCTTATACAATAACCCAATACAAAAAGTAAAAAACATCTTGGAGCCGTAGCAATCCTTTAATTTATATCGCATAATTCACTAGTACAACCTACTAGGATTTTTGAGCGTCGGCTTGCACACTCCTGATTCGAATCACTGCCCCGCAGAATTTGGCCACAGCCCTAGTCAAATCTGAGTCAATAGGGTGCAGTAGTCTTAGCAGGGCACTCTTAGGTGTATCCCCCTTCTCAAGGTAACCCCCCAGGAACCTGAATCTTAGTCCTTCAAAAGCAGAGCAATGCATAATTATGTGCTCGGGGGTATCTACCTCTCCCAACTGACACATACAGCAAATTCGCTGTTCCCATGGGGGTCTTCGCATAATGTCCCTCGAGCATAGCAGAGGGGAATACATTTACCCTTATCCTAAAAAAAGCTACACGGCAGTTGGCATCCTGTCATTCAAACAAATAATATTGGCTGGGCCGCTGTATGGTATAAAAGGGGTAGTGAGAGTTGAAATAAGGTGCCACCTCCTGTGCCTCTCGCTGGGCATTTTCAGTTTGGGCAGCCTGATCCCACAACCGCCTTTTGATAAGTGTTTTACATGTCGCTCAACCCAGTCTTTCCAAATCTGTACAGGCAAACCCTAGCTTGGCAATTTTGTGCTTAACTCCCTGTATCCAGCTGTTTCCTAACCCTGCAGAAATTGTATCATTTAACAGCATATCATTGGGACAGGGGAAGAGCACCTTTTTAAGCCAGAAGTTCAGCCATTGCAAAGTGGCATGAACTTCCAGAGGTAGTACGAATGACTCTGCCCGCAAGATTACCTGAGGGGTTCCCCGGGGTGCTCCCAGAATTGTTTGCAAGAATATGTTCTGTAAGCTCTCCAGATGAGTAATATATTTCAAACCCCATACTGGAAATACGTACAAAAGCTGACTGATTACTTTAGCCCTGAAAAGTTGTAGAGCCGGTAAGACAAGACCTTTACCATAGTATAATTTCGTTATAGCTGCAACCGCTTTTTTTGCCTGCCCAACCGCTGCATCATAGTGGACCTTCCAGCTTCCGTTGGCAGAAATTATCACGCCTAGATATTTAAAGGCCTTAACCTGGTCTATCTGGGTCTCATCTATAACCCAACGATGGTTTTTGTGAATTCCTCTGGAGCCCACCACCAGCACCTTGGTTTTGGCAAAGTTTATCGCCAGCAGCTCTAACCGGCAGTATTCCCCAAAGACCTCCAGTGCACATCTCATCCCTACTAATGTCTGCATATAGCAATAGCGCTAATTGGTGACCACCAATGGTGGTGGGGTGTGTGTGGGGGGGATGCATGTTATACCTCTTCATAAAATGCACCACGTTATTTAAGTAAAGATTGAAAAAAAAGGTGCCAGAAGGCACCCCTGCCTAACACCTGATTCTACCTGGACCAGTTCTGAAAGTACTCCCTGATTGTTGACCCTAATCCATAGACGATTCCCTGTGTGCAACTTTATTATAAGAAAGAGGAGTCTAGGTTCCATATCCAAAGCCTTTAGCTTAAGCCAAGGCGCTCCCTGCATATGGAACCGAATGCCTTTTCTAAGTCAACAAAGCACAAAAAAAGGGGCTCTCCATCTTGCAATAGATCTAGTGATCAGGGCTGCCAACACAAAAATGTGATCCGCTGTCCCGGCTCCCTTTCGGAAACCAATTTGTTCTGGTTCTATTGTTTCCTTATCTAACCATTGTTGTCACTTGGTTAGCAAAAGCTGGGAGTATAATTTGGCGACGATGCTTAATAAACTTATCAGACGGTAGTTGCCCGGATTCATTGGGTCCCCTTTTTTATATATAGGAACCACCGTACTATGCAACCAGGCCCTGGGGAGCACTTGTATTATATAGTAGACCTCACTGTCACTGCTATATCAATGGAAGAATAGGATGAGGATGATAATGGAATTGATGCAACAACAAGCAATTTGCTCAACAGTTGCCTTTTTTTTTTAGTGGCAGTATGATAGTCATTTCTACCTGTGCATGTACCACTTTATATGAAATTCCAGCTTTTTAAAATAGCTGCCATGCTGCTGAGAATTGAAATTTCTGCCACTGTGCAATGTCTCAACTTCCCTAAATTGAAGTGGGTTATTACTACTTTTGAAAAATTGGGTCACTCAGAGTGCAGTTGTGGCTTTGCCAGGTGTGTGGAGACACAAACTGTTTCACAGCCATAGGTGTTGCCCCAAAAACAGATTGTGAGAGTCTGAGCCACAGTTTACCTGCTGTGCCCCTCCTATGCCACTCCTGTATGGAGGATGTCTCCACTGTGTCAATGCTATTTAAACACAGAAATAAGCATGGCTGGTATCTACGGTTGCATCCTCTCTTGGTTTCACCCTGAGTCGCTGAGTCCTGAGACATTGTCTCTGGGCCACACTCCTCCTGCCCCACCCCCCCAAGTTATCCAGGGGTACCTGGATAACCCAGTGAAATTTTTCCCCAGAAGGATATGGAGTTCATTCACAATGTCAGAAAGGGGGCAGGAGAAGCCCATTGCCCTGCCTCCTTTCTGACATGGCCCTGCCCCCTGCAGTGCGTTGTGACATCATGACGTTCTAAAGGAGGCGTGGCCATATTGGAAAGGATGCTTCTCAGAAGGTGGCAACTGTATTCCTATCTCAAAGAACAGCAATGAGCACAATAAAGATGGTGGTGTAGATAATGACATTATAATGTAAAACTAAAGCCATAGCTCAACATCTACCAGCATGGAAAAGGTGTCTTGAAATGCTTGAGAACAACTGCCACAGGCAGGGACCGTGTCTATGTCTATGTTCTGTACAGTGCCAGGTACATGACCGGCGCTATATAAATGTTTATAATAATAATAATAATAATAATAATAAGCCAAGTCTAATGAGAAACCTGGACAAGAAGGCAAGCAGGATGGCATTTGACTTTATTGAAAAGTTTATTCTAGGTTCTGTGCATCATAACTAAGGCGTATGCATTAAACATTTGGGGTGCGATCCAGCTCCCATTGAAATCAATGGTTAAACTCCCAGTGACTTGTATGGAGTTGTAGTGCACTCTTAGTACATTGAACCTAACTCTAGTTAAGTTCCCTTTGTGTTCAAAGGGAATTTTATTTGAGCTAAAAGTGGGAACCAAGACCTAGAATCTTAAACTGCTTCCTTTCAACCAATAAGACAAAGAAGTTACAAGCAGCTAGGAAAAAAAGAGATGACAACAATGCTTTTCTACCTGTATCCAAGTCTCCACAAAAAATTGAAAAAAGTACAAATGAATGGAGAAGGGAAAGCTTTTGTTAGAGCGTTGGGTATGTTACTCTTGTTCTTGCCAGCCAAATTTCATTACTGCCAATGAGCAACTATCTTTGGGATAAGTTAGCTGCAAGAAGTTTTATGGGGGAAAAATCCAGAGATAAAAAGAGCAAATTAATTTAGAGAAGAACTTGTGTGTTATAGATGATTGGATTCCTTTTACTCAGTCATGACTGAAAGTACAGGAGACACTGCAATGTTAATCTGGTAACTGAAATAACAGAAGTTACAGGCCCTTTGACATGGGAGATTAAAAGCATGTGACAATGTCTTGGAGAAGTTCAAAGAGGAATTCACACTGTACCACTCAATAGGTTGGTTTTTTGACTAGCTTCCTTTATTGGATTATGGTTATGAGCAAAAACATACTGCTGCTCTTGCTGATTAAGAATTTTCCATCATAATTGCCATGTTAGGTCACAGAAAAGGTCCATTTACCTGGTATCCCTCTCTTGATAGCAGCCAGCACCGGATACGTCAGAGGAAGTGCACAAAAATTGGATATAGAGAATAAAATGGGAATCATCTGTGAAAATGCTTTTGGGCTGCCTTTGGGCAGGAGGGGTGGGATATAAGTTTTAAATAAATAAAAATAAAATTAAATGTTTTTTACATTTTTGTGTGTTTATGGATGCAAGTGTTCCACATATAAAGTTAACATAAAAATAGATTCAATAAGGTAAGGTTGCACAAGGCTTTGAAAGCATTTCTTAAATCAATATCATGCTTGTCTGACAAGCAGTATGGCAATCTTTCCTTCTAAGTAAAGTCTGAACCTACAGCTTGTTTTGCAGCAAGAACCCTGCAAATCCATCCTGCACTACTGAAGCATATTATGCTGTCCAAATGGTAATTTAATCAACTTCAAAAAAAGTTCTAGCTACAAACTTTCAGTTGGCCTCCCCCTTTCCCTGGCCCCTCCTTTACAGTAGGGCAAGTCTAAAATAATCTTCAATTTACTTTTTCTAATAAACTTATCTATTAAGTTTGAAATTTGAGTTATAAATATAGGTTATAGGAGCTATTTAAAAAAGCAAAGCAAACAGAAGGCATAGAAAGCATCCCTCATTAGGCAATACAACATTTCCACCACTATATTAATCTCCTACAACAGTCAGCATCTTAAGCTTGTTCATATGTAAACAATTTGTATTATGCAATGAATATGTAAACAAAAAAACAACTAGCAAGCAGCAATGGAAACAAAACAATATGATAATTCCTTGACACTCTGTTTTGAGCTCCAAGAAGAAGGACTAAATAATAGTAGAGCAGGAATTAAATAATAATAATAGATTTCTTTCTATAGAATCCGCTGCCTCACTGCCAAATGGTGCTCGGAGCACTTCACAAACCCATACAATAAAGCAATATAAAATTCATTTCAAAACAATTTAAAAGGGGAAGATAAAGAGGGAGGACAAAATACATTAAGGGAACCAGCAGTGGGTCCTAAAAGCACTTGGAGAATAAAAAAAAAAAGTCTTCAGGTGCTTTTTAAAGATAAGGAGGGAGGAATTGAGCCAAACATCTGGCAAGAGCGAGTTCCACACGGTGGGACTTGCCAGCGCAAAGGCCTGATTGCCCACTCGTTTAAGGTGCTATGACAGCAGGCTCCCCAAACATCTGGAGGTTTCTGCATGCAGATAACCATCACAGCAAGATTCCAGGAGCAGGTCCCATAGAACCAGGGCTGCTGGCTGCAATCCATAAACCAGGTACTCGAGAGTAGTGCTACTAATCCCCCCTGCGGTTCAGTACTGGGTTTCAATGGGACTACTCCAGAGTAAGTGGCTTGTAGATCATGGTCAATGTCTATATGGGGGGGGGGGGGGGAAGAATGTCTTCAACATATGAGGATACAAAAGCATGTGACCTTTGTGAACATTGTTGCATCATGCTGCACAGGCTTACAAAGGAATTCAAAGTAACAATATGACTGTAAGGGGACAAGTTATAAATAGCTGAAAGACCCTTTGAGCGCTCAAGGATGTAATGTAAGATAGTACTGTTATGAACATTGAGAAAACAAACAGAAACCAGGCAGACTGGATACCAGAACCTGAAATTTAACTACAATAAAACCCAGCTTGTATTTTATTTCTTTTTTTTTTTAAAGTGACACCCATCTGAGAGCCTGGCTGCATAGACCTTTCTATTTGGAGTTAGCCTCAGAGCACAGTCTCATGAAATGGATCCCCATATGGGAGTAAGGTAAAGCTGCCCCACAGTAGGACTATGCATAGGTTAGTTTACCCCAAGAATAAAGCCATTAGGGTGCCTTCATCTCCACTCCCACCCCCCGAGCCCACGCTTTCAGTGCTTAAAGGTAGGAGGGACTGGATCCATGGACCAGATCCAGGATTTGGGAAGAGGCCAAATGAAAAACAGCTGTAGACTGCATTTAGCCCCCAGGCTGGACATTTCCCCCACCCCTGGCCTAGGTGTAAGTTGCCACATACTAATGGCAAAGCTCCATTTTTTGTGAGCATGCCCTGCAATGAATGGAGCACAGCCAGGAAAGCTCATGCACACACACACAGACACAGCACAGTGTTGTAATTTTCATTGGTTCAATGCTATGAATTCTGAAGCTGCCAGTTGGTGCATATATTAAATGTCTGCTATTATGTATGAAATGTTGAGAAGAGCAATGTCAGCAAACTATGTAGTGATGCTCTACACTGGGGTGGGCTGTGGCTCAGGTGGTAGCATGCATGCTTTGTACGTATAAGGTCCCCAATTCAATCCCCAGCTTCTCTGATTCAGGATCTCTGGTAGCATAACTGGGTGAGGCCTCTATCAGGGATCCTGGAGGGTCTCAGGTAGCATGCCTGGGTGACGCTTCTACCGGAGAGCTAGATTTGAAACCCTGCTGCTGCGTCAGGTTGTGACAATTCTGGACTAAGATAGACCATTGGTCTGACTCAGTTAGGCAGCTCCTTACATCCATCCCTTACTGTCAGCTGCTGTAAGTTTTCAACAACGTAGCAGATTCTCAGCTGATTGCAATGCAGGTATAGCACAGCCTCACTGCATTGCCCTGTGTTACGGCACAGGCAAAGCCCCAGCAATAGTGGGTGCTTTTAGATAGACAGTAACCATGCTTCTGTCAATCTGCTCCACCTGACAGATGTGCAGGAGGAGGCAGAGGAGAAGTGGAACAGGCTAGCGATGCTCCAGGACCCAGAGCAGGACATCCAAACCTGGAGCACCAGCTGGAGGTGGACCAGTAATCTGTCTACAACAAGCAAAAGGTCTAGATCACAAGAAGTCTTTATAGATTGCACTGCAACTCCATTCACTTAAAAGGAACTACACCAATTTGTCCCACCTGAGGAGCTGACCCTAAATTTATTCCAGCCAACTTTCCATTTATCTTTCTTGATTCCTAGCTCTTCAATCACAGGTTTGGGGTCCCTAGCTTACTCGTCAAGGTGTCAAGTTATTGACAATTGAGTGTGAAATGCAAGATGGGATACCAGCCCAAGAGAATGGGGAATGGTGCCTAGCAACTAAACAAAATGCCTCCACACCAGGGGCTGGCCGTTTGACATGCACTAGATGTGGGCATGTGCAGCGCACACGTGCATTTACTCCAGCATGGTTAGCATGCCATTTAGTAACACCCTGTGTTGTCATGACAGCATCTTGTACATATTTCCATCTCAGTGACTGGGTATATTATTGGGGCTGCATTTTATTTGCTTTCAGTTTGGGAGATATCAGCACTGCTGTAACTCCTGGCTATGGCTGCATTACAAAGTACCACCCTCACACGAGGAAGCACCAGGAACATGACCTGTGCAGAATTATCCCATGGGTGCTGCCACCACTGACATCAGAGTGGGGTTGTCTTACCTGGGGAAAGATATTCAGGTGGCCCAGAGCCTGATTATTTTTATTTATGGGTGAAAACAGACATGACGCTAATGCCACTTTAACATTTCTTATGCATGTTGCAGGGCTGCATAAGGCACCAATACAGTAGTAATCCTCACAACAGCCCTGTGAGATAGGCCCATGGTCACCTAGTGAGTTCATGGCTAAGATGAATCTTGAATCATGAAGATAATCCTACACGAGCCACATTTTTGTCCACCCCATCAGCAAGAACAGGAATGGACTGAGTATGAAAGGGGCTACATCACCATTTCCCCAGCATGTCTGAATGTAGAATGGGCCACCTTTTAAATAGTACCAGTTATCCAGTATTACTTTGTAGAAATAGTCATTTTCATAGTTGAAGCTGCAATCAACGAGCAACCTGACATTTCCATTTGATTAGAGAAAGCAAATATCAATACAGAAAAAATGAAAAATGCTGATGTCTAAAAAGCTGTTTACGTGGGACAATTAGCACTAATTTGCTTCATTCTTAATTACATGCAATTCAATAGTATCACTTCAGGGCAAAGCTAAGTTTACTTGTGTTTCCTAGCACATTTCTAGCTCCTTGAATAGTTAGATTTAACTCTGAGGGCACTTTCTCATTACATGGGGGTCGGGAGCGGGACAGGAGCGGGTTCCAGGATTGCAATCACAGCTCTGTTCTCACGGGAATTAGTGCACGTGAGAATGCACTATTCTGTTTTTATGCCACGAGAACAGTCACGCATCCCCACATGTAGCTCTTACAAAGACAGGTGTTTTCATGGCATAAAAGTAGAACAGTGCATTCTTACATATGCTAATTCCTACAAGAACAGAGTTGCAATTGTGATCACAAAAGTCCCCCTCGCCCCCATCACCTCTGTGTTATGTAATGTAAAAGAAGTGCCCTGAATTCCTTGGGTATGCATATGCTTGATATAGGAGTAAGTAATCGTTTATTATGGCACTAGCTTCCGCCATGGCCCATGATATAGGAATAAAACTAATGTTTTTGTAATGCCCATTAGCTTTAAATTACTAATATAGGTTCTTGACTTTATCTTCAAATTAAAAAAAAAATTTGTCTAAGATTTAACACACCATCATGAGAATACTGATTTAAATGTACATGGAATTTACATTAGTCATGCCTTTACAAGGCATATTTTGCACAGGTTACACATTACTTTGTATCTCATGCCCTTGATTCTGCTATATTAAGCTTCTGGCATGTCTTACAGTAGATTTTCATAAGTAAGCTGTAAGCAACAAATCAGTTCACCCACACTAGTTTTCTTTCTCCAATTTAATCATGTCAAGAATACAATCGGTTTTTCTTTTAGTATTCATTATATATGTTGGAACACAGCAGAAGCATCTGAAGACATCAAAGCTGCATGGGTGAGAGAGTCACCTCTGATCTGATCATCAAAGACCCCTAAACAGAAAAGCCTTCACAGCAGGATGTCTCAATGTCACTCAGCCTCTACCCTTTGCTTTGCCATACAAATGTAGTGACGCACAACTCACTGAGAACCCCAAAATGTTAGTTGCTTTCAAAATGTGATGTAGATTTTAAGTATAAACAGATTTAATATCTAATGCAGGGGTGGGGAAATATTCCCCTCCCAGGGGCCATAGAGAAGTTGGGAGCAGGGGTAAGATCAGGAAAAGGACGGTCTAAATCATGGATCCATGCCATGAATCCATCACTTATCACTGAGCGCAAGTCTTCATTTCCATTTCCTTCTCCTAAGTGAACTCTTTCAGTGCTTGATGGTAGGAACTTAGTCCATAGCCCAGATCCAGGAAATGAAAAGGGGACCATTTTTTTTTTTATTTTTTTTTTTTAAATGTCAGCCATGGGGCAGAGGTTCCCCATCCCCAACATACAGCAAAGGTTGCTTTCTTGCCACAGAAACTGTGGTTCTTCAGGTATTGCATCTATGAATCCATACTGTCCTGGGTGCATCTTCACAGGCTAACTACTGTGATTCTCTTTCCAAAGTCAAGAGTCACTGTTAAAATTCAAATTTGAAAGGAAGGATCCATGAAGCCAGGCATCTCAAAGAACAATTATTACTACAACAAATTACTACAGGAGAAACAAGCAGCAGATAACCGCTCACAGGGATTTTTCATCCTGATTTCGAGTGGGTGGTAGTCAACCCAAATGACATTTGTCACAATCGAGCAACTGTGTTTTCAGTTCCTTCAGTTTGTTTGTGTCATCCGTTTTCAGTTTTCCATTCGTTTTCCACAGGAACAATGAAAATGAGTGGGGTGAAAACTGGAAATGGCCCAAAGGGGTGAAACAAAGCAACCAACCCAAATGAGCAACACAAAAGTTTGAAAACATGTAATTGATATTTATATAAAAAAAAAATCAGATGGGCATCATTCATTTAAAGTCCTAACCAGTCTGGGCCCCACCTATCTGAGAGCCCACCTGTCCTTCCATGCCCCACTGCAGCACCTGTGATCAGCCAAGAGCGCCTTCCTGTGGGTACCTTCTGTTAGTTGTGTGTGCGATGAGGGCTCCCAGGGAGGCGTTCTCGGTTGCTGCCCTAATGCTGTGGACCCCTCTTCCCCCTGAGGTTTGTTTGAGCCCAAGCCTGGGCATCTTCTGGTGGCAGCGTAAGACCTTTAAGTTGGTTAAGGCATTTGGTGGGCAGGGATAGGAGACTGGTTGGAGGCAGGAGTGCGATGGGAGGGTTTAGGCAAAGGTGAGGAAAGGTTGGGCATTTTTGTTTTTTTCTTTTTATGCTGTTTTTATATGTATTGTTTATCTGTTTTATAAGCTGCCCTGAAACATTTGGGAAGGGTGGAGTAAAAACTGAAATAAAATTACTCAGGTTTCTTTTTGCGGGGGCAGGGTCAGATATTCAGATTTGATGGGTTTGGCATTTCAGCAGGTACCCATTTCAGTGCTACAAATTACCAGTTTGTTCATTCATGCATTACCTACTTAGTGCATATGGGAATGAGGTTGTTCATGACTGCAAGCAGCCCTCAGGAACAGCTGACTTATACCCATCTAGCACTCCTCTGAAGCTCTTTTCTCCATGATCTTGGCTTTCATTTTAAACAAGTAATGCTAAGCAACAGCACCTAGACTAACGAATCCTGGTTTCTTACAAAAGAAGCCATAACCACCCCACCCTTTCTTAAGTGCAAAGTATAGAGACGGATTCATGTTAGGGTGTTTTTTAATGATCTAGGTGAGGAGGGGGGCACATGGCTGAGTGGCACAGCTGCGAAGCACCCACTCAGGTGGAACACCTGGGAAGCAATTCTAATGCATGGCTCTCATGGTGGCCACTGCAGACACAGAGGCAGTGCCACAGGAGCAGGGGAAGCATGCTGGGCTGGCCCTTGCAAGTGATATGTCCCTAGTGAGGGCTAGGGACCCTGGCCTCCCTAGCTCGCCCAGCTAGTTCTATGACTTGCAAAGGCCACTCCCCCCCCCCGTCCCCCTAAAGTGCCTCTGAGCGGTGGCCCTGTTTGCTGGCGTGGCTGGTTGCTGCCGTTCATACGGGCAGGGGTTCGTCCCACATGGAACACACTGGATTTTGCTTCATAAGCAGCCATTAGTGGGTGCTACCGGGCTCAGAGGAGCACGCATCTGGCCACCCCACCGTCAGACGGACAGTCAGATAAGTGGCTGCTGGGTACCCATGGCTGATAGCATCTCATTTAAAGCCAGCCTTAGTCTGAAGTGAGACAGGAGAAGAGGCAGGATGCCGCCTTAAAGACAGAGAGGTGCATAAGCTTTCACAGACTGCTTCTTTAGATATGAAAGCTTATGCGCTTCTCTTTATTAGTTAAGTATTTAAGGTACGACCCTGCCTCCTCCCTTCATGAGCACTCATGGTTACAAAATTTGGGCTCCCCCCTTTACCTTTGAACCCTCCATGATGGTCGAAATGATCCTATGGAATTGAGTTACTAAGCAACATACATCACAACCATCATGGCAAAGTTCCATCTATCTGTTGTTTATGAGAAAGCCTCAACAAAGGAAGTCTTGAGGCTGCAGCCTGAGACTTGTGAACTGGTTCAATCATCATCTCAGAAATATTCACTCAGATACCCAGCTAATTTAATTATTTAATTCCTCTTGCAAAAGAGTAGCTCAGGTGGTGTGTTGAATCACATCTCTGCCCATTTTCCTGTCTTCTATTGATGCCCCACCTAGGATACACTTAATCTCCCCCCCCCCCACCATCTCAGAGCACGAAGCAGTTCTATAGCCATATGTGCATGTTGTTCCTGAAAACCATGTGCATACATCGTGCCAAGCCCTATGCAACCATCTTTTGAACATCTGCACCAGCTGTTGAAAATGGAATTTAATTTTGGTGACACCTTTGCAGAGCTTACTGGCAGAACTTTAAATATAAGCAAGTGTCTTTTCTTCACCCCTTGAAATAGGAAAGAATTTGCTATTCAGGTCCAAGAATGATCACCACAGGAAAGCCAAAGTAGGAGGCAGTGGAGAAAGAGTGCAATCCCTGGTTGACAGCTGTGTTCATGACTGCATTTGCCCCATTAGTTTATTCCTGGAACTAAACCTGCAGTCTTTCTAATGCAATTTAAACCATGCTCTATGTTCAAAGTGATACTGAAACAATTTCTGTGGAGCAAAAATCAGCACAGTGGGGTTTATTTAAAGTGGTTGATCCCTTCCTACAAAAAGTGTATTCAGTTATTTTTAAATAAAATGGTAAGTTTTCCATGAGCTGTATTGACTCTAGGCTCAGAATGAACAAGCTAGATGTTTACTAGCCCTTCATCTTTTTTAAAAACTGCTACAAAATATTAACTTCAAAACCCATCTGTGTACATGTTGCTCAGAGCAAGTTTCCTGCTTGCATCACAGAAGAACCTTGATTTATACTATGATTACATCATTTTACTGCAAGGGAATTCAAACGCCTTCACCAGCACCATGGACATGATTCTTTGACTGCTTACTTAGCACCAGCTTCTGCCCTTACTGCCAGGAGTCCCATTTAGGATTGCTACCTTTTGCAGTTTGACCCCAAGACTCCCATAGGCCAAAAGGGGAGGTTTGCCATCAAATTGCAAAAGGTGACAACCCTAGTCTCAACAAGCATAGAATCAAACTGTGCAGCCCCACGCCTGCATATTCCCATTCTAATTCTACTCTGGTAGCAACTCTCTAAATCAGTGGTTTTCAGTGGGGCGAGGAAGCTCCCAAAAGGGAAGCATGGAAGATATTTTCAGAGGCCATGAGTAGGGATAAAGGGCAGGAGGGATAAACAGGAGGATGGGAAAAGAGGGGAAGGTGCGTGGGGCAGGGCTTCAGCTACCCTAGAAGGGGTGCAGAATTCAAAAATATCCGAGTTACTGTTTAAAGCCAATGTTTTATCTGAGATATAGGTTTAAAATATAAATCAGTTATTTGGATATAGTAGCAGTTTTACCATTCAGCATTTCAGTCAATTTTGAAGAACTGTCTGTTTCCACAGAAACACATTGCAATTGGATGCCTTTTAAAAATCTGTTGCAAGGGTTTAGTCTTATTTAAGTTCTGTAGGCAGTGAAGATATTTCTTATAGTCAATACTGTAAGACTTCAGAATGGTACACTAAGGTTATGATCCTGAACCTTTCAGCACCAGCCCAAGCTGTGTGCGCCACTGTCATTAGCAGCCAGCACCAGGGGGGGGAAAGAAAAAAAAAAGTTTAGGAGCTGTGACAACACTCTCACTTAAATATATCCCAGCTGCATAGTTCCAATTTACTGCATCATAAATGAATGTTTATTACATACTGGACTGTATGAAAGGATAAAGCAGTAAAGATTCACATCCATCAAATATTTCCATTTATCCTTATCTACATATCAATTACTAGCCACTATCAAACACAAGTCACTGAGAAAGAGCAGACCGGGGAACCTTTTCACACCCAGGAGCCCTTGATAATTAGTACAAGCTCCAAGGCTACATACAGGTTATAGACACGGGTACACTCAGGAAGGAGTCTGCAACTCATGAATCTCTGCCATGGATCTGTCCCACACCCTTGTGCACCCACCCACGCATTTACTTACCCTGATCTCACTCTCTCAGTGCTTGGAGGTAGGAACTAGATCCAGGAGCAACATAGAAGCTAGCCATGGCTGCATTCAGCACCTAGGCCCGAGTTAAACCATTAGTATGACCCACTATAACAATTACACTCATGTTCATTGCAGTTCAATCACCGAAGAGTTATCAAGACTCTAGGATTCAGCAAAAATGAATGGAAAAGATGGACAGATTTTGTTTCTAGTCCATTAACACAAACCCACACTGAATATATTCCACAAGCCAGATACCAAGCAGGCAGAATAGTCACAAAAGGCTAGTTTTAATCATGGCCCCTTTCCAGTTTATCCCCAAGCGCTGAAAAGACTGAGCTCAGGGTAAGGAAGCAGAGCTGAGGACATGCACACACAGAAAGGAGGCAGATCCATGGTCTAGATCTTTCTCATCCAGAATACATCCCTTCTAACTTCTATGTGGCCCTTGAAGCTTGTTCTAATTTTCGAAGCATCTCCTGAATAGGGAAAGGTTCCTCACCTGTGGACTAAAGGCTTTTTTCCTCCCCACACTCCTAACCTTATAGGATACTCAGCCTCAGGGAGGACCACAGATTGTGTTGCCCCAAACCACAGAGAAGAAGTCTTCACCTGGTTGGGGGGGGGGGGGGGGGGGGGGGGGACACAAAGAAATAGGATTTGGCGCTTTGTAATTTGGAAAAAAGCAGAACTAAAAAGGAATATATTTACATGAGGCTAAAGGTTGAGCTGTTCAGAAGATCACAGGCCATTCACCAGAATGGTTAAGCTTTATCAGTGGGGAGCAGCAGAGGTAGTCAGGGAAGATGTTGGTTAGGTTCAGAGTATTCCATATGCCATCTCTGATCCAATTTTGTATCGACACTGCTTTCCTTACATTCTGAAAGCTTGGCGGTAAAGTAAGGAATGCTTGCAGGGAAGATTGATAGATGCCACTTGATTTTGTTTATTTTACTTAAATTATGCAAACTGCTATAGACTGAATCTAGGAGGTAGCTACCACAGCAGCAGAGAAAGGTAACTAGTTATGCCGCAAAATGTTAGCGCAAGAGACAAAACAAGGGGAACTCCATGGGCAGTATGAAGGGATAGCCATGTTTGGACAAGTCCAAGTTGTAACCTCAGATGCTTTTATACAGAAGTTCTTTGTGACAGGGCACTGAAAGCCTGTTTAGCTCAGTCTTGCCCTTGTACAAACGTAGCAATTTGGATCTGTAGCTCAGAACAAAATGAGCACGCTAAGAGCAGCAACCTGTTACAGTAGCTTATTACTAATGGAAGGTGAAGACAGAATTAACTTGTAAAAAAAGTAGCCAAAAGGAAGACGTTTCAGTTCAGCGCTAGGTGTTGGTGGAAGACAATCTCAATATCTAGTAGTAGCATTTNCCCCCCCCCCTGCATCTGAGCAGTGGCCTTGGTCACTGGCATGGCTAGCTGCCAGGCTGTAGGGCCTTTTTGGTTTGTCCCACATGGAACACACTGGATTTTGCTTCATAAGCAGCCATTAGTGGGTGCTACCGGGCTCAGAGGAGCACGCATCTGGCCACCCCACCGTCAGACGGACAGTCAGATAAGTGGCTGCTGGGTACCCATGGCTGATAGCATCTCATTTAAAGCCAGCCTTAGTCTGAAGTGAGACAGGAGAAGAGGCAGGATGCCGCCTTAAAGACAGAGAGGTGCATAAGCTTTCACAGACTGCTTCTTTAGATATGAAAGCTTATGCGCTTCTCTTTATTAGTTAAGTATTTAAGGTACGACCCTGCCTCCTCCCTTCATGAGCACTCATGGTTACAAAATTTGGGCTCCCCCCTTTACCTTTGAACCCTCCATGATGGTCGAAATGATCCTATGGAATTGAGTTACTAAGCAACATACATCACAACCATCATGGCAAAGTTCCATCTATCTGTTGTTTATGAGAAAGCCTCAACAAAGGAAGTCTTGAGGCTGCAGCCTGAGACTTGTGAACTGGTTCAATCATCATCTCAGAAATATTCACTCAGATACCCAGCTAATTTAATTATTTAATTCCTCTTGCAAAAGAGTAGCTCAGGTGGTGTGTTGAATCACATCTCTGCCCATTTTCCTGTCTTCTATTGATGCCCCACCTAGGATACACTTAATCTCCCCCCCCCCCACCATCTCAGAGCACGAAGCAGTTCTATAGCCATATGTGCATGTTGTTCCTGAAAACCATG
This sequence comes from Sphenodon punctatus, assembly GCA_003113815.1. Taxonomy (NCBI): domain Eukaryota; kingdom Metazoa; phylum Chordata; class Lepidosauria; order Sphenodontia; family Sphenodontidae; genus Sphenodon; species Sphenodon punctatus. The sequence continues at coordinate 5,694,529 of QEPC01013002.1, read as the reverse complement.
TGCATACATCGTGCCAAGCCCTATGCAACCATCTTTTGAACATCTGCACCAGCTGTTGAAAATGGAATTTAATTTTGGTGACACCTTTGCAGAGCTTACTGGCAGAACTTTAAATATAAGCAAGTGTCTTTTCTTCACCCCTTGAAATAGGAAAGAATTTGCTATTCAGGTCCAAGAATGATCACCACAGGAAAGCCAAAGTAGGAGGCAGTGGAGAAAGAGTGCAATCCCTGGTTGACAGCTGTGTTCATGACTGCATTTGCCCCATTAGTTTATTCCTGGAACTAAACCTGCAGTCTTTCTAATGCAATTTAAACCATGCTCTATGTTCAAAGTGATACTGAAACAATTTCTGTGGAGCAAAAATCAGCACAGTGGGGTTTATTTAAAGTGGTTGATCCCTTCCTACAAAAAGTGTATTCAGTTATTTTTAAATAAAATGGTAAGTTTTCCATGAGCTGTATTGACTCTAGGCTCAGAATGAACAAGCTAGATGTTTACTAGCCCTTCATCTTTTTTAAAAACTGCTACAAAATATTAACTTCAAAACCCATCTGTGTACATGTTGCTCAGAGCAAGTTTCCTGCTTGCATCACAGAAGAACCTTGATTTATACTATGATTACATCATTTTACTGCAAGGGAATTCAAACGCCTTCACCAGCACCATGGACATGATTCTTTGACTGCTTACTTAGCACCAGCTTCTGCCCTTACTGCCAGGAGTCCCATTTAGGATTGCTACCTTTTGCAGTTTGACCCCAAGACTCCCATAGGCCAAAAGGGGAGGTTTGCCATCAAATTGCAAAAGGTGACAACCCTAGTCTCAACAAGCATAGAATCAAACTGTGCAGCCCCACGCCTGCATATTCCCATTCTAATTCTACTCTGGTAGCAACTCTCTAAATCAGTGGTTTTCAGTGGGGCGAGGAAGCTCCCAAAAGGGAAGCATGGAAGATATTTTCAGAGGCCATGAGTAGGGATAAAGGGCAGGAGGGATAAACAGGAGGATGGGAAAAGAGGGGAAGGTGCGTGGGGCAGGGCTTCAGCTACCCTAGAAGGGGTGCAGAATTCAAAAATATCCGAGTTACTGTTTAAAGCCAATGTTTTATCTGAGATATAGGTTTAAAATATAAATCAGTTATTTGGATATAGTAGCAGTTTTACCATTCAGCATTTCAGTCAATTTTGAAGAACTGTCTGTTTCCACAGAAACACATTGCAATTGGATGCCTTTTAAAAATCTGTTGCAAGGGTTTAGTCTTATTTAAGTTCTGTAGGCAGTGAAGATATTTCTTATAGTCAATACTGTAAGACTTCAGAATGGTACACTAAGGTTATGATCCTGAACCTTTCAGCACCAGCCCAAGCTGTGTGCGCCACTGTCATTAGCAGCCAGCACCAGGGGGGGGAAAGAAAAAAAAAAGTTTAGGAGCTGTGACAACACTCTCACTTAAATATATCCCAGCTGCATAGTTCCAATTTACTGCATCATAAATGAATGTTTATTACATACTGGACTGTATGAAAGGATAAAGCAGTAAAGATTCACATCCATCAAATATTTCCATTTATCCTTATCTACATATCAATTACTAGCCACTATCAAACACAAGTCACTGAGAAAGAGCAGACCGGGGAACCTTTTCACACCCAGGAGCCCTTGATAATTAGTACAAGCTCCAAGGCTACATACAGGTTATAGACACGGGTACACTCAGGAAGGAGTCTGCAACTCATGAATCTCTGCCATGGATCTGTCCCACACCCTTGTGCACCCACCCACGCATTTACTTACCCTGATCTCACTCTCTCAGTGCTTGGAGGTAGGAACTAGATCCAGGAGCAACATAGAAGCTAGCCATGGCTGCATTCAGCACCTAGGCCCGAGTTAAACCATTAGTATGACCCACTATAACAATTACACTCATGTTCATTGCAGTTCAATCACCGAAGAGTTATCAAGACTCTAGGATTCAGCAAAAATGAATGGAAAAGATGGACAGATTTTGTTTCTAGTCCATTAACACAAACCCACACTGAATATATTCCACAAGCCAGATACCAAGCAGGCAGAATAGTCACAAAAGGCTAGTTTTAATCATGGCCCCTTTCCAGTTTATCCCCAAGCGCTGAAAAGACTGAGCTCAGGGTAAGGAAGCAGAGCTGAGGACATGCACACACAGAAAGGAGGCAGATCCATGGTCTAGATCTTTCTCATCCAGAATACATCCCTTCTAACTTCTATGTGGCCCTTGAAGCTTGTTCTAATTTTCGAAGCATCTCCTGAATAGGGAAAGGTTCCTCACCTGTGGACTAAAGGCTTTTTTCCTCCCCACACTCCTAACCTTATAGGATACTCAGCCTCAGGGAGGACCACAGATTGTGTTGCCCCAAACCACAGAGAAGAAGTCTTCACCTGGTTGGGGGGGGGGGGGGGGGGGGGGGGGACACAAAGAAATAGGATTTGGCGCTTTGTAATTTGGAAAAAAGCAGAACTAAAAAGGAATATATTTACATGAGGCTAAAGGTTGAGCTGTTCAGAAGATCACAGGCCATTCACCAGAATGGTTAAGCTTTATCAGTGGGGAGCAGCAGAGGTAGTCAGGGAAGATGTTGGTTAGGTTCAGAGTATTCCATATGCCATCTCTGATCCAATTTTGTATCGACACTGCTTTCCTTACATTCTGAAAGCTTGGCGGTAAAGTAAGGAATGCTTGCAGGGAAGATTGATAGATGCCACTTGATTTTGTTTATTTTACTTAAATTATGCAAACTGCTATAGACTGAATCTAGGAGGTAGCTACCACAGCAGCAGAGAAAGGTAACTAGTTATGCCGCAAAATGTTAGCGCAAGAGACAAAACAAGGGGAACTCCATGGGCAGTATGAAGGGATAGCCATGTTTGGACAAGTCCAAGTTGTAACCTCAGATGCTTTTATACAGAAGTTCTTTGTGACAGGGCACTGAAAGCCTGTTTAGCTCAGTCTTGCCCTTGTACAAACGTAGCAATTTGGATCTGTAGCTCAGAACAAAATGAGCACGCTAAGAGCAGCAACCTGTTACAGTAGCTTATTACTAATGGAAGGTGAAGACAGAATTAACTTGTAAAAAAAGTAGCCAAAAGGAAGACGTTTCAGTTCAGCGCTAGGTGTTGGTGGAAGACAATCTCAATATCTAGTAGTAGCATTTTGCTAAAGTTTCTCACAAGAGCAAGCTCTTTTTACAGTGCTCTTCCAGGATGCAAAGCTAGTGCTCCCGTAGCTGGGCAACATGGCCAGGCCGTTAACTGGCTCTTACATTACATTGAGAGGACTTGTGCTTACTGTTTTCCCCAGTGCCACCAATGGGTAAAATGCAATAAGCACAGCTCCCTGTAAATAAATGGAAGTTACTGGCCATCATCTGAAAAGTCAATGCCACATCTTTATCCATGGGTTACAAATGGCTCTTGGTCACACAGCAGTTAACTTCTCAGCTCATCTTCATGCACCCTCTTCCTGTAAAAAGTCAACACACATTTAGCCAAACTCTTTATTAGGTATGTAGACGTATACAAATATAAGAATCCATTGTCAAAACCTAAAAGCAAACAGAAGGTGCTAAGTTTTTCAAAAAATTCAGTCATGACTTCATTTTTCTTTTAAGACTGGTTAGATTGGCAACCAGTCATCAGATCTAGCACTGTAGTCTCAGGCCAAATTCATTGACTTCCTCCCTGTGGGGGGGGGGGGGGAGAGAAAAAGGACATTGGTTTAAATGGTTCCTAATTGCAACATTTTTAGTATCTATCCAACAGAACAGGAGAACATGCAACTGCAATAACTGGCATCAAATCAAGATGAAGATTTAGCAGTCACATTATGCTGTTCCATAGCAAGATAGACTATCCTTACATTTATCAAGCAGCATTTTGTAACTTATCTCTACCCTTCACCTGCCATTAAAAAGGACAGTAACCAGGCCACAATAAGTTCATGTTAGCAACTGCAACTTGTCATGTGTCAACACCTGGAAGAAAGTCTTCCTTGACTTAAGGCTGCTAAACCAGTTATATATGAACCAAGATTTAAGTAAGTGTCCACACAGTTGTATGCGATTCCCTCAAACTCACCATTATGTGCATAGCAAAAGGCTATTTCCAGCTACCAAGTGCTGGCAGGTATAAACTCAGATATGAACCTTTGTATAGTGTGGAGCTAGCAGGCACTAGACTGCCTCCGAGTCATAACAGCCTGGACCCATTAGGCTTGTCACACTAAACCTGTGAGTGGGGGCTGCCTGTACAGAGGGATCTGCCCACTTATTAGGGTCTACATGCTAAACATGTGAGTAGGGGATGCATGGACTGCAGCCAGAGTCCAGGGGGCTATCCTCCCATTTGTTAACACAAGTCATTTCAGTTGTGTTTTCCCCACCTACTTATATGATTTTAAGCATCCCCCTCCTCCTCAAGTCCTGCAGAGAGGTGGCAATGTGGTCAACAGAGCAACTACACTCTTGACTACTCCTTAGTAGTTACCAAATAAGAGAAGGAAAGGCCTTTGGAAGTTGATCAAGCGTAAGAGCTTAACCACCACCCAGTCCAGTCTGAGGCTCCTATTTGCAATATGTACCTTGGAAATCTATCCTTCTTCAGAGGTTCTTCTCAACAAATCCATGTGTTCTTCAAAACAAGGAATCTTTTGTAAGTCTTATGCAATATGTCTAGGCATCTGTAAAAAACAAAAAACCACCACAGGCCCAGATGAGCAAAACCTTCACTGGATTCCAACTCATTCTCTGAAGAATAGTTTTACAGCTAAATGAAACAGTCTCACACCAACACAAGTGAACCTAAAAACAGACCTAGATTTTCTGGATGAATTTCTGTGCTCCATATGATTACATACTACAGTACCAGGATTGCATTACTTAATATTTTTAAATGCTGAATTTAAAATTTGTTAGCACTTGTCTCTCCCGACAGGATCCAAAGAGGAGTTTTAATCTCGCCTCTGGGTTTAAGAGAGAATCGCTATACCCCTCTGTGTTGGCCACTTAAAGCACAGTCAGCTTCAAGAGGGCAAAGCAAAAAAGGGGAACCGTTATCAATCATAGCTCCTTTAATATTCGCCATGATGGACTCATTTCGATGATAGAAGCATTACTCTACTTCTCAAGCACTGACGGCAAACTACTGAACTTCAATCTAGCAATCACTTACCTTCTAGAAGAGACTGTTCTTCCATAAGAACACTTTGATGAGTTTCTTCAGGTCCAAGTGTAGCCACTTGGCCTTTAATAGATATGTTGCAGTTATTTTGCAGTTTTAAATTGCAAGCAGGTGTTGAAAGTTTAAGCCATCCTCAGCCCTAGAAGAGCAAAATAAAAAAGGCTAAGTCATGATTTTATAGTAAACAGCCAATTGCTTTTCCATCATTTTTACAATGAACATATTTGTCCTTAGGTGGGGCAAGAACATTCAACACAACTTAAAAATTCTAGAAGTGTAAGTTTACCCTTAGTTTAGAAGATACTACAAGTCAATATAATTTGTTACAATATGCATCTAATATGTATCTGATAAAGAAACCAAATAGTGAGAAAAGGAAACATTGTAACAATTATGGCACTGTTTAAAGTATACTATGTTCAAAAATAAAGGTCATTTTTCAAAAACTAGGTGCACTCAGAAGAGAATTCCAACAAGACTATCCTTTCAAGATAATATAGGCAAGACTTCATTAAGCCATTAATGCCACGAGTATTTTCCATGAACGTTAGTTTTCATGTTCACGATCTTTTCCTCAGAACAGGACTCAATCAAAGCCATCCCTGGAAAAATTACTGTAGCACACATCCAAGACCCACTGCAAGCTAAGACTCAACAGCACCAGGATTGTGCAGAACCACAAATGTACATCACTAGATACAGCTTAGTATCGGGTTTTATCAAGGTTGCATTACAAGAGAGCTGGAGGGGGAGCTTTTCTAGCACTAGATTTGAGGGGGAAAGAATATGGGGATTATCAGGACTTTGAGGCAACAGGCAGGGTTTAAACGTGCAGCAAAAGGTTCAGTTAGGCAACTGACAACCTAAAGATGCAAAATGAGCTTTTGTTATAGTTAAAATTGTTTAACAGAATAAAAAGATCTGAATTAAGCAGCTTAAGGATTTTTAGTTCAAAATTCTTGTTATATATAATATGCAATACATAACCACTACTATTTAATACGAAGTTATTACAGTAACTATGAAGCTTGTCTCTTTAGTGCTCTATAATGAAAGAAGAGCTTCATAGTGTAAATACCAGAGGGTGCTTTTTCCTGGTTCCGGCCACATAGGCTATATTATAGCCAACATTACAATCGGAAGGCTTTTCCCTTTCACGCTGCATTTTTGGCAAGGCCTAACAGGCGAGGAGAAGCAAGTGTCTTCGGTGCAGCTGTGGGAGAGGAAGAGAAGGAACATATGAAACGGGGAACGCAAGAAGCCAGATCAAGTTTATCGAAACCCCCTGTAGGGCGAGACTGGATAATTCACACAGGTAAATGGAGCAAGTTGAACCAAGGGAAACTCGGGCCACATTCTGATGAACAGAAGGGACACAACCCAAAATAACTACTTTGATTCAACTAAGGGGGCGCGGGATTGCTAACAAAGGGAGTTAAACGCAGCTTCCCGGGGAGACTCGTCTCCGCCTAACGCCCAGCAGCAGCAGCAGCAGCAGCAAGTGTTTCTCACGACAGGATCCAAAGCAGAGGGGCGGGCTCTGCTCCAGGTTTCAGTGAGAAGAGGCTCTTCTACCCCCCTGTGTTGGCCGCTCTCAAGCACCGGCAGCTTGAGGCGGGCAAAGCTTAAGGGGCTCCCTAGGCAATGAGGGGAGAGCGCAGCGCACCCCTCCCCACCCAGGCCGGGGTAGCTGCCTGCCCCACACGCGGCCCGAGCGCCACTCACCAGCCACAGGGTGAGAAGTGAAAAAGAGAAAGAACCCGCCCTCCCGGTGGGCATTTAAATAGGCGCTCGCAGTTCCCGCGAGAGCTCCGCAGCAGGCGCGCGCAGGGGGGGCGGTCAGTCATTGGACTAGACAAAGAACCCGGGGTGGGAGGAGGGACGCATGGGTTTCTAGCCCAGCCATTGGTAGAGAAGGAGGCGCGTGATTGATCAACGGGGAGGGGGCGCTGTTCCAGGCAGAGCCATGAAGCCGCGCTGGCGCCTGTGGCAAAACCAGGGCAGGGGTGAAATCCGGGCTCCATTGAAATCAATGGCAGAAGCTCCTATTGAGTCAGGGGGGGCTGGAACCGACCCGCTTGTGAAGGGCGATGGGCGGCTCAGACACAGTGGAGTGTGGCCAAGGCGCAGCGGGGCGGGGGAGGGGAGCCGCTGCCCCTCAGCGCTGTGGCAGGGGCGGGTACCATGTAGCTGGGCTTGGGGGGGGGTTGCCCCCACTGTTCAGGAGTCATTACAGCGCCATTTCGGATGCAGACGAGTAGCAGGTTGCTCCCGAGCAGGATGCCCACCCTCCCCTCCGCGCATGAGACGTAGTTTCCCCGAAGACAGACAGTCCCTGGCAGAAGGGCAGTCGCTGCAAGGCGATAATGACGCTACTCGGTAACCTCTGAGATCAGCCCAAGGGAGTTGTTAGTAGGTAACCGACGGCAGATGCCTTTGCTGCTGTAGGGCCCGGAGTGAGACTTGCTTGCCTCCGTGCCACGGCCACTCCACCATGGAAACCTGATCATGTCAACCGGAGCCATTCTTAGCTATTATGCCATACTGGACAAAATAGGTTTTTGTGCATGCGCCCGCACAAACCGGGGCTCGAATGATGAGGGAAAAGGTAGGGGGCACTCAATGAAATCATGCCCCCCCTTGCAGCTTTCTAAAGTCGGTAGCTAACTGCCTGTCAAAAAAGGTGGGGGGCTGTCAAAAAAGGTAGTGGGGCTGGCCCCCAGCAGTGACACACCCGCACACCTTGCAGCTCAACTCCTAGCCCAAGGTTTGCATTAAGGGATGCACCTACTCCCTACTCTGACAGGCAGGAAGTATGAGTTCCAAGAATGGTCCCCAGCCTAATCTTCTGGGGCAGCACTGAGGGTCATATACCCTGCACCCAGACAAACCGAGAACCACACAGACCCCTTATTGCTGCCCCAGAAGTCAGTTACCCCAGGCATGATTTACACCATAGGGTAGCTCCCATTGACTTTAATGATGGAGGATTATGCCCTTACTTCTACTACTACTCATTTCTATAGTGCACACACAACCTTTAGTACAAAGTAGTACACTGTACTACTGTACTGTACTACTAAGTACAGTGATATATTTTATTGGACCAACTAAAGTTGGTGGGGGTATGCAAGCTTTTGGACCTTGAGCTAATATCACTGTACTGCTTTGTCTCTATTGCCTATATTTGGGACCAGCATGGCAACCTTGCTTTCTCTATGCCCTTAGACATGTTACACATGTAAATTATGTGTAAATGCTTGTGCAACTAGGATGCTAAAGGCACAATCCTTCATTTATTGAAGTCCAGAGCTCAGCTCTCATTGACTGTAGAGTTGGAACAATGCACTCTAAAGGTGCAGTCCTGCTGCCTTGTAATCACTCAGTGTTTTCCCCCTGATATCAATGGATTTCACACTAAGGGCGCTTTTAGACGATCCCGCTGAGAAGCGGGATCGTTAAGTGCCGGCATATCCCCCCCGCCTTTCTCTCTACGCCGGGTCTGATGCTCTTCTGAGCATCAGACCCGGCGTAGAGACTCAGTGCGCATGCGCACCCTTCTGCGCATGCACACTCAGCAAAATATCTGGGAAGTGTGCCGTGAAGCCGGCACAGCGGCGATCCACGTCGGAGGGGGCAGGATCGCCTGCCCGGTCTGACGCCGGCTTAAATGTAAGTTTGTAATTTAAACAAGCGCAAAGAAATGCGGCTGATCAATGGATCAGCCGCGTTTCTTGTCTCGTTTAAAAGCGCCCTAAGTAGCTGAGGAATGGCGAAACATACATAAACTTTCAAAGTTACTGAATCCAACCCAGGCTGTTTGTGTCTACAGCCTGGACTGGTGAGCATACAAACAGGTAACTAAAAACATTTAGACTGTGATTCTCTAGTGGGATACCATGTATGCTAGGCACTGCTAGTAGTTAGTACACCACACAATGCACCTTGTGTGTGTGTGCTGTGAAAGTGTGAGCTATCCCACTCAGGCAAGGGTGAAGCTGTAATGGGGACAGATGGTGTCGCTGTACCATGGTCATATCCTGGTGCAGATGCCTCCCCTGCCACTCATAGGAGGCCTGGGGTACTCCATCCTATCTTCTTCACCAGGGCCCATTCCAGCCTGACTATGCCCCTGAATTGAGGTTCATCAATGTTAAGCTGCAGTCCTAAGTGCAGCTGTGCTGCTGGAGTCATTTTGTCACCAGTGGGGGAATTTACCAGTACAAGTAATACATACATTTACTGCACAGTCCTCTAGCAGATAATGCATATGCTAGCAGGTAGCATGTGAGAGACCCACTGAAGTAAATGGGACTCACATATAACTGCTATTGGGGGTTACCTGATGGAGAACAGGATTGCTCAGTGCAGCCTTAATTTCAACAATATGTACTTCTACTGAAATAAGTGGAACAATGTGCACATATGTGTGGTTGCCGACACCCCCCCTGAAAGTAAGACACTGAGACTTAACATGGATTGAAATGGCTGCACTCTTTAATAAAAAACACAGTGAGAATGTTGGTGGGATTGCTGCTAAGCAATCACGGGTTCAGTATTTTATCTGCAAACATTATCAACCTTTTAAACAGGTGTCTGGCCTGGATCTGCCCTCCAATGCCAGCACCAACTCAGTGTTAACTAACTACATTCCCCTTCAAACAGCTCCCTGGCCAAGGCCGAAGGGGAAACGCCCAAGTGGGCCTGAGTAAGGAGGAAGATGTCATTAGGGGTTTGCGGGCCATGCATGCCCTTACCACCTCGCTTGACACCCCACCCAGGGGGACGATCCTGTTGTTAGCCATGCCCTGCTTATCACCAGGTATCCCCCCACCCCACCCCCATCTCTTATGGAGATGACTCTTCTATTCCTAGCAAACTACCTAACGGAATACCTATTAACCATACTGGACCCCTGCAAGAGTGCGACTTTAATAAATGTCAGTAACCAATTACCTCAGCCAAATGGGTTGCCAAATCACTTACGTATCCTGAACCGTATAAAATTAAAAGGCCAAATCACCTCTTACCTAATTCCAATTCTAGCTGACTTGTATTATATACACATTTCAATTTATGCCAATTGTTCGGATTAACCTTTTGAATTGTTAGCAAAGTAAACTAATTTATAACCTATACTGACACTGTGAAGAAAGTAAAAAATGAAGGCCCTTCATAATGGTTGAGTTGCCTTCCAAAAACCCTTCTTGGTCCCCTAACGGCAACCAGTATAACCCACAGTATTAGAGGGATGGGTGGGTGCTGCTCGTTCGTGCTTCAGGTGAAAATGGTGCCTCCCAGAGGATTTGCACGGGCAACAGCCCCTCCACCCCTTCCTGGTAAAGGGGAGGGGCTGCCCCCATGCCGACCAATCATGTGGCAGCAAGCATCCATATGACGCCCGGGCAACATCTCCAAAGGCTCCCAGATCGAACCTACGGGGCTTCCCAAGTCCTTGCACTTTTCCCGTGGCTTTTACCTCCACGCTCCTTCCGGGAAGAAAGGGTGCAGCAACCCCCTGCCTCCATTTTGGGGCGGAGGGTCCGTTGTTTGCTTTTTTCAAGACCACAGAGTGAAAACCTGATCTCACTGAAGGAGAATAAGATTTAGGATTTCATTGCCAAATATGCTATCAATCTAGGCCCCTATCCTGCAGTCTTAATTTTCTTGTGATGCCCATATTTTTATTTATTTATTTATTTATTTATTAAACACATTTATATCCCGCCCCTCCTGCTATGCAGCCCGGGGCGGCTCACAGCATAAAACAATTAAAAACAATAAAATACATTAAAATTCTAATAAAACAGTCAAATCTTCAATATAAATATTAACAGGGCTTAGAAAACAAAGGGATGGGGATTAAAAAACCCTCCCTACCCTCCCCCAAAGGCCTGGGCAAACAGCCAGGTCTTACAGTTCCGCCGAAACGTTAAAAGGCTTGGGGCCAGGCGAGCTTCCTCCGGAAGGGAGTTCCACAGCCGCGGCCCCACCACCGAGAATGCCCTCTCCATCGTGGCCCCCCGTTTAACACGGGGGACCTCCAAGAGGGCACCCCCGGCAGACCGCAGGAGCCGTCCTGGAGCGCGAAAGGCGAGGCGGTCCCTAAGGTATGAGGGGCCAAGACCGTATAGGGCTTTATAGATCATCACTAGGACCTTGAACTTGGCCCGGCACGCTATCGGCAGCCAGTGCAGAGTTTGGAGCACCGGTGTAATATGCTCCCGGCGACCCGTCCCCGTAAGAAGACGAGCCGCCGCATTCTGCACCAGCTGCAGCCTCCGGGCCAAGAACAAGGGAAGCCCCACATAGGGCACGTTGCATATGAAGAGATGGCTGGATAGTGTTAGTAGGGATGGGCGAATGCTGTTCGGAGTTCGGAGCGAGCTCGGTCTGTTTGGATGTCCGAACCGAACGTCTGAACTGAACTCTCAAATGACCAAACAGTTCGGTTGTGTTCGGGGGAAGGAAAAACATCTTTCCAGGGCCAAAAATTAGGTTTCGGTTTCGATTTCATTTTCGCTATTTTTGAATGTTCGGCCAAACCGAACTCGGCTGAAACGAACCATCAAACCCGAACTCGGGTTTTGAACCGAACGACCGAGCATCCAAACCGTGTTCTGTTCACCCATCCCTATTAGTCAGGAAAGCTGACATTAATTTTTATTGTTGTTGTTTTTTTAACCCTACCACTTTAGGGTTGCCAGCTCTTGTGATTTATTTTTTCTTGAATTTAAAGGTTTTAGGTATTTCCCTAAAACTCCAGCTGCTGAAATCAGGACAATCTCAGTTTCCTTTCTTCAGTAAGTTTCTAGTCCCTTAGAGTTACAAGAAAACAAACAAAAAACTTGAAAATGTTATTTAGGTGTAATGTATCTGAAATAATTTAAACCAAAGATAAACAAGAACCACCCAAGCTTATTTTCCTAAAAATCTTGTGGTTTTTTTTTTATTTGCAGGGGTTTTGAGGGAGGTGCAGGGGGAACATGCTTTTGCGTGTTGGATTTGGCAGTCTTGACAACCTGGAAAGGGCATAGGACCAAGATCTGCAATGACGACGTAACCATGAAATCGTCCTGTCAGAGTTTTCCAGACAATTGGGTCAGGGAGACCACAAGTGGGGTGGCACCATCCACAGAGAGAGGTCCCAACTCTGAGATACACTTTTCATATCTTTGTTGCTGTCTGAGGTTGCGGGATTATGTTTAAGCTCTTCCTTCAGGAGAGATCAGGAGAGAGAGCGAGAGCGATGAGGTGCCTCAGGCACCTCCTTCCTGGTTGCTTCCCAGGAAAAGCACACAAGAGGACCATGGGGAGATGATGGAATGACAAGAAACTCAGTGGAATGATAAACATGAGAGTGTCTGTCCCTCTTTTTGCACTTTGAATGTTGGGAGGTAGGGGTGTGTTGGTGTAAGTGTATGTGGGACAGAGTTTATTAGCTGAGGGGTGGGGTTATTGGCCATGGGGGTGGAGCTTGTCCTTTTTTGGCCACTGAAAATGTTGGGAGGTATGGCATTATATTCCCGTCCTCTCTAGGTATTTTTAAATGTTACGATATCATGGTCAACCACAGTGAACCCCCCCTGTGGTGGCCATGGTGCTGTAACGTCTGGAGTGCGTTCCGCCAGAAGTTCACCATGGTGAACCTCTGGTGGGAAACACATTGACCACGGTTCTGGACCTCCGACCGCTTGGAGGTCCAGAACCGTGGTTAACTGGACCACGGTCCGGAATCAGCAGAAAGTAACATCTGTTACCTCCACCGGCCCAGATCGTGGCCCAGACCTCGATGTGGGATCGGGTGGGTGGGCAGCCAGGGGAGCGCGGTGGGGCGGGGCTGTGCGGCCACACGTTGCGCCGCGCAGCCCTGCCCCCTCCCTGATCCCCTGTAGGAATCAGGCCGGCACGTATAANGCAAGCACCAAGGGAGCGCGGTGGGGCGGGGCTGTGCGGCCACACGTTGCGCCGCGCAGCCCTGCCCCCTCCCTGATCCCCTGTAGGAATCAGGCCGGCACGTATAAAGGACGGCTGGCCTGATTCCTGTCCGGGATCCGAAATGGATCCCGGACCGTGGTGATTTCACATGTGAAATTACCCTCTGTCCCTTGTTGCATCTTGTTTCAAATTAGATCATTGCAAAGTGGAGCACACAGGCATCACCCTGCACCTGCCTAGTAGGACACAGGAGTCCTCCTACACAGATTAATTTTCAAGATCAGAACCTTAAGATGGTATCCTCCATCTGATTATTTAGCGTGAGTGTCACCTGCTGCAGTGCAAGGGGCTAGTGATGATGCTAAACAGCCAGAAGATCCCACCGCCTGACACTATGTTGGTCGAAGTCTTCTGAAGTACATGGGGCTTGTATTGGTGTCTCTCTCTGAGGAATCCTGAACCCACTGGTATCAATGGCAAAACTTTCACTGGCTTTAGTGAGAGAGAACTCCACACAAATTCTACTTGGGATAGGGACCATGTCTACTTCTATGGATGTTTTTAAACGAGCAAGGCTTGAGGAAGGGTCCGGGGCTGCTGAGTGGCACAGCTGCAGAGCACGCATGTACATGAAGTGGGAGAGATTCTAGCCATTCCCTCTCTCCCCCTGCCTGGCAACACCCCCACCCCAAGTCCTGGCCAACTGCCCGCCCTCTGACACACAGCTGCGGACACCATGGAAACATGAAACCACAGCAGCCAGTAACCACTTCCTGCCCATGATCCGGGGAGCCACTGCAGCTGCTGGCAGTCCCAGGCAACAACAGTGGTGCATACTGAGCAGGACACACAGGAAGCTACTGTCCTCCATGGCGTTGACTTTTCTCTTGTGCATCATGAGGGGATGGAGTTGTTGTGCTTTGAGCAAACGTAGTGTTGTATTTCATGTGCGTGTCCTTTAAGAGTTTCCAGCAAGGCTGTGGGTGGGATGAGGGAGGCGGCCAGGCCATGGGCCTGTCTGCTGGCAAAGGTGGGCACCCCAGTTCATACAGGTAGGGGATACATGGGTGCCTGTCCCCAAGCACTTTTTGGCTTTCCTGCATAGGGCACTCTGAATTTTTTGGCAGTGCTCCATGAGTGGGTGCTGCGTGGGTCATGGGAGCATGCATGCCCCCGCACCACCTTCACACGGGCATTCGGATGAGTAGTTGATGGGTGGTCATGCATGGTAGCATCTCGTTTAAAAACATCCTATGTTTTTACAAGAAGTGGTGCCATGATCTTGATTAGAACCTGGATGTAACTGCAATAAAATAAGAAATGGATGAATTTCTACTAGTTAGCATTTAAATTTAAAATAGACCAAGTTCCATTCACAGCCTACACCCTGTCATTACACCCCCCTTTGGTCAGTTTCTAAAAATGCATATACAATTAATACGTATAGATTTGAATGAAAAACTTTGGAGGAGGTGAAAGGGTAGACAGAATTACTATGTTTTGTACTAAGACACAACCAGCATTTTGCACTTCAGTTATAGGCTATTTTTGCATCTGTATATGCCTTTTCTTGTTTGATAAATTGTATACTCTGGTGAATTTGAAAAGTGTTTGGATTTGGCTCATCTTTTTGCAGAAATAATTAACAGTTAAGATAGCATTTCTCCTTTTCAAAGATCTTTGGATATTTAATAAAAAGCTAGTATAATTCATCAGCTTTCCTTAAAAAACAAACAAAAACAAACAAAACCTGTACCAGCTACTAAGTGAATAGGTCATTTCTACAACTTTCTACATTGAAAACAGCAGGGCATATTTTAAACTGGATAGAGCCTTAATAAAGATAAATATTATGTAAACGGATGAATCTCAACTCCATATGTAAAGGATTCCTTGTTGCTACTGTTTGTACAAAGATACTAATTTACATAGGGAATACAATTGTAGGAAATGTAATTAACCAGCAATGGAGAAGCGACAGTAGGTATATTAGGAGATAATCACATTCCTAGGGTGTTAAGGAGCATCAAAGTCACTGAGAAAGCTGCTCTAAACAGATTGTTTATGGAATAAGGCCCATAACAGAAAACTATTAACCCATTTTACCTACTCAACCATGCCTTGTTATATTTGACAGTGAGATGTTTTGTACCTATTTCCTGTTACTTGATTTGTCATTTTAACTACAGAAAACTAAATCAGATACTATGGCTTTATTTTCCTTTCTTACTGAAAGCAGCAGTCTCTAAAGGAAAGAAGAAAAAGAATGATTACTTCAAAAGTCTGTCAATATTCCTCATTACCAAAACACTGCAAGTTCTTTGCCAGCAGCTAAAACAAGATTAATCAGATTCAGCAATGATTTTGGCACAGTCAATGCATTCTATGCAATTTAAGCAAAATAATAAAATACCCTAATACTTTGTAGTAGTTGATACCTGCAGTGAAAGGATAACTAGCAGATAACTAACAATGGGTATTTTCAGACGTGACGGTAGCACGGATTAATCCATTTTAGTGCGGATTAATCCGGGTGCCACTGTCACATTTGAAAATGGCTGCCAGATGTTACCACAGTCTGCCTCCTGACCATGGTGGAGTTTAGCCTGGGCTGTGTCTCGGGGAAATCCCCAAGTGACAGCCCAGGTTAAGCTCCACCACGGTTGGTCGGTCGCCAGCTGGAGGACCTGGAGTAAAGTCGGCTGTCACGTCTGATCACCCGCTTTGCTTATCATGGTCCAGAATGGTGCCAGGGGATGGGTGCCATGGTGGGGGGACAGGGTGATGCATGTAGTATGGGGGTGCATGGGGTACAGATGCAAGTCCCACCCCCTCCCCAGCCCAGGCTGCTGTAATGCTTCTATGGCAGCCTGGTGAGTTCTGGCCAGAGTGACGGCTGCCTCCACCTCCCAGAGATGTCTGTGATGGTGACGGTGGTGGCAGCCTATGTAGGAGGAAATAGATCTCTTTTCTCAGTCCCTTTAATAAAGGAAATGGAAATGAGTGTCTTGAATTTAAGATTGTGTTACTGGTTTCAGGGTCCTGAACAGTACAGGCCCTGGCTATATATATTCCAGACATGCTCCCTGGTGGTTATCTGTGCTCAGAAACCACCTGCTGATTGCAGTTCACACCAATGACTCTCTAGTCAATGGGCAATAGGGCCTTTGCTGTAGCAGGCCCCACAGCATGGAACTCACTCTCTCCAGATGTTTCTCAGTTCCTTTCTCCTCACCTTTACAAAGCCCCTGAAGACTTATCTATTCCCCAGTTGCTTTTAGGATCCACTCCTGGTCCCCTCAGTGTATTCTATCCTCCCTCTTTACCTTCCCTTTTAAAAATGTTTTTTAAATTGATTTTATATATTTTTTTATATTGCTGCTGTATTTTATGTTTGTGACATGCTCCGAGCAACATTTGGTGATGGGGAGAGCTATAAAAATAAAATTAATTATTAATTATTAAGCTGGCACTTTCCCCTAAAAGAACTGGAAACGTCATAAGGGACACAACACAGATTTTCCTCTTTTCAGTCCGGATTCCTTCCTTGCCGATCCCTCTGACCTCATCTGAACAGAGGATGATCTCTGTTTCTTTAAGATAGAAAATAGTCTGAAAATTTCCCCTTGACTTCAATGGGATTAAGAACTAAATCCAAACTGAGAGCTTCATAATTCCATTTTAGAAGTCGTCCTTGTGTTGGAATTAATGATTACATTTCCTTACAACTGGGATACACAGCATGATGGCAAGCCATGCTCCTGAGTAAGGTCCTCAAGATTTGGTTCGTTTTATTTAATTAATTAATTAATTTTATTACATTTATATGCCGCCCTCTCATGCCAATGGCATCTCGGGGCGGCTTCCAACAAATATATTTTTTGAAGTTGAAATACTTTTACCTATGAGAAAGAGATAACATACATTTTTATTTTAAGAGCAAAACCAAGAAACCCCGTGGATGATTTTGTGCTACCAAAATGTTCTCTGTCTCGGGGTCAAACTGCAAAAGGGTGGCGACCTTATCTCTGACCCTGTTTCTCAACTGGGGAGCAGCTGTAGCCAGTCTACCTCCTCCAGAGCAAGGGCCCCTCTGACAGATTTTGTGGGTATTCATGGTAAAGTAATAGGTAGATTTCAGAAAGCATCTATATTATGACCTTTATATTCTAAACATCTCAGCTTAAGTACGTATTCAGTACTACTAGCACTTCAATCTGTATAGCTATTCCCTATATGATTTTAAACAAACCCAAACCTCAGCTGATTGATTTATATGACACGCTAAATGAGGCATCTGAATAACTTTAATTCCCCAAACACTTTTTCAATATTTTTAATACCGAAAAAGGTGAAATTCTTGTTGGAAATGCAAGGACTGTGAGATCATTGCATCCATTTGCCCAATGCAGAGTTTACAGAGGAGTGTGAGTAGCTAATCATCAATAAGCAGGCAGGAAGCATACTTAAGCTTAAGTAGCTTTATTAGGAAATACATGTAGGATAGGAAAGGCCTACATCTATACTAAGTTCTAAGACTAGGTGTGTTCAGGAGGGAGGAAGGAAGCTCTCTGAGACACAAAGAAATGAGAAATCTCCTGGGGGAGGAGATTAACCAATCAGGTCCTGACAGGAGTAGGACAGATAGGATGGGGGAAGGGTTCCCTGATCTGTCTGTCTACTCCTGGTGTTTCTAGCAAACAAACAGGATGAGGTGCTTAGGGGGGATGCAACCAAAGGAATGTATTTCCAACAATTCTGACCCTATTGAAATCAATGGCGAAGCTCCCACTGACTTCACTGGTGTCAGAATTTCATCCCTCATGTAAATGTATTTTTACTTCTAAATTGGAGGGCATTGTATATAGTTTTGGTTGCTGGCTCCCAATAAAATGTCCTTTACCCAGGTGCAAATTATGTTTATTCGCATTTATTTTTTTAGCAAAGCTAGATGTCAAGATCCAGGTTTTGAACTATCACCTGGGGTTTGTGGGGCAAGGGCTGGGCCTAGAGTCACTGCATCTCCTTGCCTCTGGCACAGCCATTCCCTCAAGGAAGGCTGCCCTGGCCACACCCCCTCCTCTCGTTTGTCTCGAGCCTCTGCCACATGAACATAGACATACCTGGCTGGTGGCATCAGGAAAGTGGGTGGAGCAACTCATGTTCATGTTTCCCCCCTGCTTCTCTGCTAGTCCTTGCCTCTTGCCCTCTCCTTAATCTTGTCTCCAGTCCTAGCCCCAACTTTGTGTCCCATCCCCAACATCTTCTCCTGGTCTGGACGCCATGTCTCTTATGCTAGCAGACTGATGCTTGCCCATTTTCATATATTTTATTGCAAGAAAAATTAAAAGGTTCAGATTTGAATTCTCTTCCTGGTATATAGCCACAGATTACTTGTATAGATCTTCTCTATTCCGCCCCCCCCCCCCACCTTCAATATAAGACTAATACTTACGTTCCTCACAGGGAGGTTAAACTAATTTTAGGAATGTGCTTTGAAAGCCTGTGGAAGGTGTTGTGTAAGTCCAAAGCAGTAATAGCCAGGTGAGATGGGTTCTGTTGGCAATTTGTTTTACCAGCATGATTTGTTTTACCTCGCACTACATTTTTATTAGTAGTGCTGTCATCAGAAGGCCAAGACTAAACTAAAAGGAAACGCAGGGTTTCTTTGACCTATCAACAGAAATTATATAAGCACTGTTAGGTTATAAATAGTTGTTTTGTTTTACAAGAGAAAGGAAACACAGGCTTTGTTGTATGTTATGAAGAGATACAAGGGAGCAATTGTTCACCACTCAGTTTTCAGGCTGTTCAGAAACCAGCTTTTGCTGCTTCCTTTAATTTAAAAAAACTATCAAAAAGCCATAAAAATAAACTTTTCTAAATGATCTAAAACAACCAACTACCACAAGTAGCCCAACAGTCTTTGTAATACTACATTTGCTTTGCTTTTTCTTACTTTAAATATAATTTTGTTGCTTGGAGGCAATAGATTCCCTGAAGTTAAGTTAAAGTTCTCTGATGTCCTGCAGTGAAAGTTAGATTACCTGTCTGAAGACTTGATCCTGTACAGGGGAGATGCAACCTGGGCTCCACTAAGCAAGTAAAATCTTAGGGTACCAGCTTCCAGCTTTACAAGTGCCAGGGTGGTGGCCATGCAAAGAGAGAAGATGCACCCGTACCCGTGCATATCAGATGGCAGACATAGTGATGAGCTTGTTCATATGAACACCAAGGTTACCCTCAGGGTACTTTAACACAGCATGTTCAACAATTCAGAATAGTGCTACCCTGTAGTTGTCCCAGGTATATGTTTCATATGAATACACAGGTGAGTGGAGCATTTGGATAAGGACACCTTTGAAGACTTATTTCCCTGTAAATGAGTGCGCAGCGCCAGGCATGAGGTTAAAAACTAAGCTATCTAGCACTTTGTGTGAACATAACAAGCCCAGGTGCTTTACCATGGGACACTTTTATGTGGTAAAGTACTCCAGCTCACTCACCATATCCATCTAACATGTATCTATTGCAGTGGGTTCAGTATTTTTGCCTTTGTGACCTAGATATGATCATGTTACTCACAGACAGGACTGTGACCCCATTTGTAGATGACACAACCCCACACGGTGTTGTGACCCATAGTTGGGAGCCTCTGTACTAGGGATAGGAAGGTAGATCTGCCTCCAGAATAATTCAGTCTTTGTTTACTGCTTTAGAGATGGAGAGGAAGTAGTTCAGACAATATCTTATTAGACCAACTTCTGTTGTTACATCGACGGGCCCTGCATAGCCTGAAAACTTGCATACTCTCACCAACAGAAGTTGGTCCAATAAAAGTTATCTGCACTACTTAAACTCCACCTCTTTTAGACCAACATGGCTGTCACGCTCTCTTTTGCCTATTGCTTCAAGACTCTTAGACTGCCAAGTATTGCCAAATTTGACAGTAATTTTTCTAATGTAGGTACCCATCCATTGGAAACAAAACATAGACCAGCAAATTAATTTTACATAGGTCACCTAACAGCAGTCTTATGGTAATAATTAAATTTCTAATCTCTATTAATTAATGCCAGATTGTATTAGTAATGTTTTAAGTAGAGCTGAAACTCGGTCCTTGGAAAACCTCGGAATCCACTGGGGATTCCGGTCCTCAGTTCCGAATTGCTGAAGTCTGAAGTTCTGAGTACCAAGGCCAGTCCCCAGAAAACATCAGAAGCCTCTATCAAGTGCTGGCACCATTGCACAGGTGACTGGACTGATTCAGATGGTTGATCCCCTAGTTTCTCTGAGCTAGGAAACAAAACTCAGGGCCTTTTCGCATGGATGCCCCCCCCCCCTTGTCTATGTGTGCAGGGAGGTGGACCATCCGTGCAATCGCCACGGCCGGTGGGTGGGGGTGCATACGCGCTCCTACGCTCCACCCATCACCTACACACGGGCACCAATGGCAGATGCGTGGAGGTGGGTAGGCGGGTCTGTGAGAACGCATTCCCACACACCGCCCACCCATCCTCCACGCACCTGCACCCATTTGAAAAGGACCTCTGTGCCATATTTGGTAGGAGAGGTGTATGGGAGGGGAGAGTTGAGTGATGGACATGTCACATGGCAAGTTTTGATTGGCTGGCAGGGTCAAAATAAAAGTGACTGTACAGCTATTTTCCATTCTCTTTGGTGAATTTGGTTGTGTGCGCTACACTGCTGATCTGTAAGTAATTGGCTTGAGGGCGTTGTGGAGGGGTGCCTGTCCTGTCCTGTCCATAGGGGCAATGCTGGGGGACAGGAGTTAGTTGTTTCCACCATGACATGATTTAAAAAAAAAATAAATAAGCTGCTGCCTGCTGCTTAACACCATGGAGGCCAGAGGTAGCTCTGCCTTGGCCCACTTCCCCTTGCCTGGGCTGTCCGAGTTACCAGTGTCACACCAATGCCATGCCTTTTTAAAAAAATAAGCAGGTGCCACTGCTGCCTGCACTAATTGGCACCATGGTGGCCAGAGGGATCTGCCTAGCTCCACTTTTCCTGGATTGGGCTGTCCATATACTAGGGGCAATGTCCGGGGTTGCCACCAGTGCCAAATATACTTAAAGTTTGGGTGCTGCTGCTTGCACGGCCTGTTGGCAAGTTGGCAGCACCCTAGAGGCCAGATAGGGATCATGTTTGCTGTGGGTTTTGTGGGCACTGTGACTGTACTTTGTCTGTGGGTTCACCTTTGCCAACATGTGACTGACCACCAGGGCACAGGACAGATATATTTTCTTTCTGGTTAAAATAATATGGTGTGTGGGGAGGGGGCTTGCCTTGCATAGGTAGGCACTTGGCAGGCACAAGGGAGGCTTGTGTGCGTGTGAATGTCTGGTTTCTTTCTTGTGTGGCTGTTGTTATTATGTCTGCTGGTCCGGCTTTTTTTGGATTTCTGCTCGCCGTTGCACTTTTGTGGGTTTGTCTTCTTGAGCAATTATCCCACTCTTGCTTTCCTGATTTTCTAGGTACTGCTTGGTTGTCATCATGATTTTACATTGCTGATGGTGGGCCATGCTGTGGGTACACTGCTACTGGATTTTGGGGGGGATTTCTGCACGCAGTTGCACTTTTGTGGGTTTGTCTTCTTGAGTGAGTGTCCCACTCTTGCTAGCCTGCTTTTCTGGATGCTGCTTGGTTGGCATAATGATTTTAAAGTGGGTGCACTGCTGATGGTAGGCAATGCAGTGGGTACACTACTGCTGGGTTGGTTTTTTTATTAAGCAGTTGCACTTTTGTGGGTTTGTCTTCTTGAGCAATTATCCCATGCTTGCTAGCCTGCTTTTCTGGCCACTGCTTGGTTAGCATAATGATTTAGGTGCACTGCTGATGGTGGGCCATGCTGTGGGTACACTACTGCTGGATTTTGTTTTGGATTTCCTCCCAATTCCCACCTTATTCTCTCCCCAAGTGTGTATGTGTATATATATAACTATATATTTATTATCCTCCACCAGACCCCTTTCCTCTCCCTCTCCCATAACACAAAGAGGCACTGGGTTGCGGCTGGCCTAGTGGGCATTTGGGGGACAGCCTAGAGAGAGGGGGGGGACCCCGATCCTGGTGACAGAGAGCATGTGTGTACTGTGTCTTAATGATTGTGTGTATGATCAGTTAGAATGAGTGTGTGTGTGAGAGATGAGAGCACATGTGTGAATGAGTATGTGACCTCTTTTACATGAAATGCACCCACGCAGTGGCATGGGTGGGTGTGTCACGTATGAAAGCAGTCGATTGTGCACTCCTGTGTAACACGCACCTCCACCCATCACCCTTGCACAGAGAAACCTGAGAAAAACCAGGTTGCTCCATGTGGGGGATGCGGGGGGATGGGTGAACGCCTGTGTGCACCTGCAGTGTTCTTGTGTCTGGGGCCAGCTTATGCATTAACAAAACTATTAAGTTTCAAAAGAAGGGCAAATTACCTACACAAAAAAACTTTGGTTTAAGAAGCTTGTTAAGGCGGCATTACAAATTATACTCAAACGTTAACATGACAGTAAATTGTATGTTAAGGCAACTTAATTAAATATCAGACCAATCTACATTTTTCTTATTCATTAATAAAAAAAATATGACAACTGAAATTAAACTGTATACATTCCTCATCACGTATAAGTATTGTTCAATCACCATACCACACATATGCAGCTTAATTTCAATTGTCATAAAAAAAATTTTATTAATGAATAAAAAAAGGGAAAAGACTAAAAGAAAAATATCAAATAAAATACTAACCAGTTTAAAAATATTAATATACAATAAAGACCTACAAAAGACATCAGGTGACAGATCCCCACTCCCTCACCACTCCCTCCCCCTTCCCTCCTGCACCTGTCCTCTCGACCCAATCCCCTCCCGTCTCCTGACCTCCATCGCTCCCACTGTTGCCCCCCCCCTTTACATGTCATTAATTTCTCCCTCTCCATTGGCTCCTTCCCCTCCACCTTCAAGCATGCCACGGTCTCTCCCGTCCTCAAAAAGTCCACCCTCGACCCTTCTGACCCTCTAGCTACCGGCCGGTCTCCCTCCTTCCCTTCCCTTCTAAACTTCTAGAACGTGTTGTCTACTCCCGCTGCCTAGATCTCCTCTCTGCCAACTCCTCCCTGGATCCTCTCCAATCTGGCTTCTGCCTCCTTCACTCCACTGAAACTGCCCTTGCCAAGATCACCAATGATCTACTTGTTGTGAAATCTTAGTGCCTTTACTCCATTCTTGTCCTCCTTGACCTCTCTGTTGCCTTTGACACTGTTGACCACTCACTCCTACTGGACTCTCTCCGCTCCCTTGGCTTCTGTGGCTCTGTCCTTGACTGGTTCTCCTCCTACCTCTCTGACCGCTCCTTTAATGTGTCTCTTCCCAACTCCAACTCTTCCTCCCTCCCCCTCTCAGTTGCGGTTCCCCAAAGCTCTGTCCTGGGCCCTCTTCTCTTCTCTATCTACACCTTGTCCCTTGGCAAACGCATTGCCTCCCACGGCTTCCAATATCACCTCTATGCTGACGACACTCAACTCTCTCTCTCCACCCCCTCTATCTCCCCCTCTGTCCAAGCTCGTCTCATCAACTGTCTCTCTGATATCTCCGCCTTGATGTCCCGACGTCAGCTCAAGCTCAACATGGCTAAGACTGAGTTCCTTATCTTTCCTCCCTACCCTTCCTCTCCCTCTTCCCTGTCCATCTTTATTGATGGGGTCACCATCTGCCCCGTTTCCCAAGCCCATAGCTTGGGCTTCGTCTTCGATACTCACCTTTCCTTTAAACCTTACATAGACTCTGTTGCCAAGACCCATCGCTTCGCCCTCCACAACTTTGCTCGGATTTGCCCCTTTCTCTCTGTCTCCTCAGCCAAAACCCTTGTTCATGCCAGGGTCATCTCTTGCCTTGACTACTGCAACCTCCTCCTTACTGGCCTCCCCCGCTCTCACATGTCCCCCTTTATCTCCATCCAAACCTCCGCTGCTAGGGTCATCCACTCAGCCCGTCGTTCGACCACATGCAGCCTCTCCTCTCCTCTCTTCACTGGCTCCCCCTTCCCAAACGCATCCTTCACAAACTCCTGGTATTTACATATAAATGCCTTCACAACCTGGCTCCCCCTTACCTCTCAGTCCTAGTCTCCTTACACACTCCTGCACACACTCTCCGCTCCTCCTCTGTCCCTTCCCTTGCTCTCCCTCATCTCCCCTGCTCCCCTAACCACCTTTGCCCCTTCTCCCTTGCTGCCCCCCATGCCTGGAACTCCCTCCCTGCCCACATCTGCCTTGCCCCTCCCTCTGCACCTTCAAATCCCTCCTCAAAACCCACCTCTTCCTTGTCGCCTTTCCCGATGCCTGTTAGAACTTTCCTTTCAATTTTTACTGTCTGCCCTCCCCGCAGACTCCTGCCTAACTGCAACCAAGCCAAGCATGTGCACCTGAGACCTCGCATCCGCTTGAATGTTATTTATCCCTTGTCTCCCCCCTCTGTGTCTATTAGATTGTAAGCCGTAGGCAGGGACCGTGTCATTCTTATTGTTCTGTAAAGCGCCAGGTACACAGCTGGTGCTACACAAATGCTTATAATAATAATTAATAATAAATGTAATGTGGGTAACCTAGCCCTGACCTGTTCAGTCTTAAAAGCAAACAAGGCAGGATTCATAATAACCCTTGGATCTTTGCTTTGAAGGAGTCAAATTAATTGCTCCCATTTGTTAAATAAAAGGTATTGCCTCGATATCAAGGTATTTAGTTTGCGGTTTTAAAAGAATGCATGACTGGCTTTAATGTGCAAAATGTCGCATCTAAACCCCACTTGTGGGATTTTTACACGTGGCGTGATTTTATGCATGTGTGCACTGTACACGTCTAAAAGCGGCCTTTGTTCGATGAGTGTAATTGAGGATACTCTGCATTATTCTATGAAGTGCCTTCTCTGTCAGGAACTAAGAGAAATCTTGATTTACCCTCTGTTAATGAAAATTTCTTTCATTACCTTGATATCGAGGTATTTAGTTCACGGTTTTAAACGAATGCGTGACTGGCTTTAACGCACAAAATGTCACATCTAAACCCCACCCATAGCATGATTTCACACCATGTGTGCACCGTGCACATCTGAAAGCAGCCAAAGACAAAGTCTCTTGGTCCTAGGGATGCCCAAGCGTCTTCCCATAAGTAAAGTGGTGGACATTTGTTCCAGAGCAACCTACACAAAGTGATCTTCTTTAAACCTTTGTACCACTAGAGATTTTTCTCGAGGAGAAAAAAAGTGATTGTCATCATAAAAATAATACCCCAATCCAATAGTAGACAGTGAGTGCTCAACAAACTCAACCCAAGATATGGGTTCTGGTTAAATCCTCCAAATAGCAGAGCTTAGGAAGCCTTGGGGATGAAAAACTAAGCAGTTTAAACCAATAGTTAAATAGCAAAATCATGACCGTAACTCATAAATCATGAGTTCCTGTTTCAAGTCTAAGAAACGGAGCAGTAACAGATGGAGGAAGACCCAGAAAGAATAGTAAAAAACTATTAAGGAGTCTATTGATGTTGTCAACTGCCAAATAGTCCCAAATCTCTGCACCAAACAAGATACATGAACAGACCTGCATGTTAAATACTTTGATAGCAGCGACTACAGAATGCTGACCAAAAGAAACAAAAAAAATTCTAACTATCCCTTTGGATTTGACACTTACAGACTGAGAATTCGGCCCTAGGGGACTTGATAGGGCTATAGTGAGATTTTACCTTGACCACTCTAGCTAGGAGGCTGTACAGAGCGAGAGGAGATAGGAAAACCTTTCTCCTAATGAACACAGAGACCAAGTTCTCTCCACCGTAGGGTGGCCAGAGAAAGTTCCCTGAGTTACGGCTGGTCTGGGAGAACAAAGGGAGGCGTTTCTGGGGATGCGGACCTCTGAAAGTTCCCTGATTGTGGTGAGGGTTTCTGATCACTTGGGAACCCACATAGGCACAGGCAACTGGGTTGCAGCTGGCCAAGTGGGCATTCGGGGGACAGCCTAGACAGAGAGGGGGGGACCCTGATCCCGGTGACACTCTCATCTCACACATTCATTCAAATTGATCTCGCACACACTCATTCATACACACTAGTACACACACATGCTCTCACCTCACACACTCATTCAAATTGATCAGTCACCCACACACTAGACCAGGGGCATAGCTAGGGTGCAATGGGCCCCCTCTTTGTGTCCTGCCGGCAGGCCTAGGGGTGCCACCTGCCTCAGCAGGCCTGGGGGCACTGCTATCAAACACACAAGACACCCAAAATGCAGCCATGGCTCCTGGAGGGGGAAAGGGAGCCACCCCCCTGCCCAAGGAGAGGCCCAGCAGAACGTTCCTGCTGTCCCCTCCTGCTTAGCAGCCTAAGCCTGTCAGCCTCCAGCCCGGCTCCCAGAAGACCCAGGCCCAGCAGCAGCAGCTGAGGTAAGGGCCACCCGGCCAATACCTCTTCTTCCTCTTTCTTGATATGAGCTCATTTGTGCTGCTACACGCATCTGTGGGGCTTTGGGAGTAGAGTGGGGCCATCTGGGGATGGTTTGGGAAGGGGCTGAGGTGCTGTGGTCGTGGGGGAGTTGTTTCGTGTTTGATACGTTTAACTGGGTTTTTAGTGCTTTGGTGCTTGAGACCCTTAAATCCAAGAACTGGGAAGGGGTCACACTGACAAAGTTTTGCTGAGAGCTGTTTGGCTGCTCTGGGCCTGAGGTTCAGTTCCTCATCCCTGTTTTCATGGGGGGTGCTGTGTCCGTGTGGGGGTTGTTTGATCTATGTTTGATCAGCTGGATCTATGTTTGAACTCCTGTGTTGGGAGTGTAATAGGAATATGCTCCAGAGAAGCAGGGTTCAGGCCATGGATAATCTGTCCCTATCCGTTGTGTGCATGCCCTCCTGTGTTTTAAATAGTGGTGGGACCCTGGGCCCATTACCGGCTACCGGATTTACCGGTTACCGGTTCCACGAAAACCGGATTCCCGGATTAAATCCGGTATGCCGGTACCGGATTTATTCCATTGGTTTCAATGGGGCGCTGTGTCCCCATTGAAACCAATGGAATAAATTCCTCCCCCTCCCAG
>QEPC01013002.1:5585368-5667170 GCA_003113815.1 Sphenodon punctatus | reverse complement strand
GTAGGCGGGTCTGTGAGAACGCATTCCCACACACCGCCCACCCATCCTCCACGCACCTGCACCCATTTGAAAAGGACCTCTGTGCCATATTTGGTAGGAGAGGTGTATGGGAGGGGAGAGTTGAGTGATGGACATGTCACATGGCAAGTTTTGATTGGCTGGCAGGGTCAAAATAAAAGTGACTGTACAGCTATTTTCCATTCTCTTTGGTGAATTTGGTTGTGTGCGCTACACTGCTCATATACACATCTAGATGTGTATAAGAGACAGGTGCATGCCCTCATGGTTTTAAATAAGAGTCTTTGCCTATTAACCACATCTGTGTCCTGGGCTTCCTTTCATCTAAACCAGATTTTTATATGTTCTTTGGAGCACATTGTAGAGACAAGTTAAAAATAACTTATATGACAATTCTCTAATTGTCAAAAGGAAGTGAGTGGGGCCTTGGAAACTGGGAGGGGCCACAAGAAAGTGGGAGGAGCCATGGGGAAATGGGCAGGCTTTAGAAAGCACGTGGAGCTGAGGGGGCCCCCACATTTTGTGTTCGCTCAGGGCCCTGCAATTTCTAAGGCTGGCCCTGTGCTCTTGGCTCTTTGCCCACAATTATGATGCTGGCGGACCTGTACATGTGGAGGCATTGTGCGCAACCTAATTGATGGGACATGGTGATGTGGGTGCACCTCAGCCCGCAGGGTATACCTCATCTCACATCATTCCCCATGCATAAAGAGGGAAAGAAGCTCTCCTGCTTACCTTACCATTCCATCATCTCCCCATAGCCCCCTCAACTGCTTTTCCTGGGAGGCAACCAGGGAAGAGGTGTCTGAGGCTTGAATGCTGATCTTTTTGTCTCTCTCTCCTGAAAGCAGAATCTTAACCCCCCCCCCCCAAAAAAAAAGAGGGACAGTGGGATTTACCACCCAAAGGGACTGTCCCTCCTAAAGAGGGGCTGCTGGGAGTAGGGTGGCCATATCTCCCCTTTAAAAGACCCTTATGAAAAATACATGTTGCAAGGCTGCATTGGTCCCAGAGCAGCCCTGCACCATGTATTTTTTATAAGCATCCTCTTTTTAAGGGGAGGTATGGCCACCCTAACTGGGAGCCGGTATGAGATTAGATGACAGAGCAGGAACAGTTCCCAGGGAACAAGGCGGCATTTCAATTATGCACAAAAAGTCAAATAACTAAGGGCGAATTCACATGTGCAGCAATTATCTGGATTTTTAAAAACTGGTTCTCAATAGTTCGCTGTTAACAAGTCCTGTTGCATTCACATGCATGCCATACCGTTTTTAAGTACAGCGAAATAATGCATTCAGACCTTCTTGTAGTGCGCGCTTACCCGGCTGCTCAGTGCGGTTCAATTACAGGAAGTGGCCTGTGGGGAGCCAGAAGGTTGCTACTTTGTAAACAACATTCTTTGAGATGGCTCTAAACATTCTCACAACACACAACCTTCCAGCCAACATGGATTTTTTTTCCTTGTATGTTTAGAAAGGGTTGGAAGGAATGGTCATTCTGAAGGGTAGAGTGCTTTTTATACTAGAGAAGCTGAGACCATCATGTGGTCTATTATTTGAATAGGGTGAACATGCACAACCCAGTTATGAGAATGTTCGGAGCCAACTCAAAGAACGTTGCTTGCAAGGTAGCAACCTTCTGCTTTATCTCGCAGTCCGATCGGAGGGGGTGCCCCCTGCTTTCCTGCACGGGACTTCTAGACTGGGGGGCGGGGGGGGATCAGGGAGTAAAGAGGGAGAGCCTGAGGCTGCTGGAAAGAAGCCCCTCGCATAGTGAGGCGCGCTGCTTCTCTCCCTGGTTTCTTTCCGGTATCCCGCTGCTGCTACTGCTGCAGCACTACGGTAGAGGCAGAGGCAGATGATTGAAAGTCCCTTGGAGGGAAGAACTTTTTTGGGGAGAAGCATGGAGGGGAAACATGGAGGGGAAGAACTTTTTGGGGGAGAAGCTGGCTGCAGCCTGCACCCAGCGAGGCAACTACAGGGCTCCAGCTGGTCTCACTGCTTCCGGTAGGGGCAGGAGTAAAACAGCGCACTTGGAAGCACGGTTGCATTCACATCAGAAAAGATTACACACTAGTTAAAACCAGTACGATGTTGCTTTCACACTGCTGTTAAGTGCGGATTTATTGAAAACGGACAGCAAAAAGGTAGGTTTGAGTAGCTTTTCAACACGCATTGCTTTAGTGCGATATTGACTCCATTTAATCGAATTTAAGTGTTCAGACAGGCATGAAACATTCGTTTTTTTAAAAAAATCGCAAAAATCAGAACGTCTGAATCCCCCCTAAATATACTGCGTCCCTCCCTCTCCTGTGTTTCTCTCGGTTTTATAAGGTAGTAAGTGTCTGTGCACTGTGGGGCGGGGGAGAAGGGTGGACAGAGCGCTCAGCCCAGCCGGCCAGTCCCGCAGTGCACAGTAGGAGCAGCCTGCTTTGATCTGTGAACAAGGCCCCGGCCCCCACTGCCTGTTGCGTGCGGCAGCTCCCTGGAAGCACCGCCCGGCTCAGCCGCCTGATCCCTGAGCTGCTGCCACCGCCGGGCGGGCGAGGGAGGAGCCTCTCTCCTCTTCCCCGCACTGCATTGGCTGCAGCCCGGCGGCCTCCCCGGGAAGCGCTTTGTTGGTTGGCGGCTGTAGATGCCACTTCCCGGCGCTGACCTTCCCTTCCAGTCGCTGTCAAAGTTGATCACCGGGCGCCGCGCTGCAATGGAGAGAGGAGCCGGCGCTGCAGCCAGGGAAGCAGCGGCAGCAGCAGCAGGGGAAGGAGGAGGAGGAAGACGAGGGGGATTAGCACGATCTCAGTGTGGGGAGGAGGCGGAGGAGAGGCGCTCGCTGCTGGCCGCTCTCCCCTGCACCATGCAATAGGCAGCAGGGGGGCGGAGTGGCTGAGCCCACCCGGGCAGGGATGCTGCCGCTGCAGCGCTGCTAAATCCGTGGGTCAAGCCGGTCTCCCAGAGCCGCCGCTGGGCTGGGAGCGGGCAGGGAGGGGTCTCGATGCTTTCTCTGCTCCCCGCCCCTCTCCTGCAGAGGGAGACTTAGAAGCTGATTCTCCTCCCCCCCCCCTCCTCCTGCTGCTGTAATCGCAGCCTCCTCCCCCCCCCCCAGCCTAAACTCAGCCCCCTGCCCGCGATCCTCTAGCCATGAGCGTTTCTGTTTTCACCGTATAAAGATGGCGGTGCGGGATCACTGCAACCTTTAGACTCATGACTGTCAGAAACATCGCCTCCATCTGTAATATGGTGAGTACCCGCTGTCCTGCCTGCTGGGGTGAGGGGGGGGGCAGACCTATCAACCGCCCCCGGGGGAAATCGGAGTGGAGTGGGGGGTCGGGCAGTGTGACTCCCAGTCCCTAGCCCTGCTTAATCCCATATCCGGAGGCTACTGCGATCATGCGTCTGGACTAGGGAAGATAAACATGGGGTTCAAAGCCGGGAAGCCAATTCCCTGCCCAGCGACTGAAGAGTTTCAAGCTCGGCTGGCTGCCACTCACCCCAGGGTGCAGGAGCAGCAGCGGAGAACCCCCAGTCTGAAGACCAGGTCCTGCCCACATGCCTGGCTTTTAATTGGCCCCTTTTCGGTTCCTGGATTTGGTACCCCCTTGAGCATCCTTATCCCCAACTCCTATTCCTGGATGGCAGAACCCAGAGCAGTGTTGGGGTTTACTGTGTGTTGGGGTGTTCACCAAGAATGAGCTAATTTGAAGATGTAGGGAGTTTGCAGCTCACTGTTTCCTCCCACCCCAAATACACTTGAGTCAGGATTGTCAGATAAAAAGATCAGACTCTTAAAATTCATGCTTCAGTCTTTCACCCACTGAAATCAATGGCAAAATTGACTTTAATTGACCAGAGTGGCAGAGGCTTGTACCCTCAGAGTTTGGTGATTAATAAGTGGCCTGGTTTTCAAAGGTTAACAGGATCCTTGGCAGCGGTGCTGCATCTGGAAAAAGTTGGGGCCCTGTGCAAAATGACCAGGCCGCAGGCTCCCTCCTAACATAGGGCTATTAGAAGAATACAGACTGGCTTGCCTGTTAGAAGAGAGAAAATGTTACTGTAATCACTGTTTGAAATTCAGTTAAACATTACATTCCCTTTGGGGACTGGGCTCCCTGCACTACAGGCCTGTATGTTACATATATGTGGTTTCTGTTTTATTAATGGGCCTTCCTGAATTGCCGTGGCCTATACATGTTGAGGCTTCCCACATTTGAAGCTCTGTGTGCCTGTACTTTATGCCAGTGGTTCTCACACTTGTGTTATTATTTCAAGTTTATTCATAGCCCCCATGAATTCCCCCCTCCACAACACACGGGACCCTGGGGAGTTGCACAGTCTGTGCCATTCTGGATCCGGCCCTGCTTGGGAGCTTAGCCTCTCGGAAAAGCGGGCCACTTGACTCCGCCTAACTATGGTGCCCAAGTCAGGTCCCCACTTTGGAAAATCATGGCTGCTTGGTCAAAGTCAGTGTTGCTTTTACAACATTTTTAATTCCAGTTGAGTCTGTAATAGACGTAAACCAGCACTGAATTTGGCCTGCATGGCTTTTAAGGCATTTTTTTGAAGCACGATTTCTGCCAGTGGCTGTCTAAAAGATTAATGACAAATTCAAGCAACTTCTGTCTTGGCTCTTCCTTGCTGCTTTTGCTCCCGATAAGATCTGGAGGGAAGACTCCTTTCCTGTGTCTTTGAGTAATAGGTTGGTTTCGACTCTACCTACTTTGTTGGTCTGTTTGGCCATCTTGCCTCTTTAAGGCTGGTTTACTTCTGTTCTGGTTAGGTGCTCAACTTCATTCAACAATATGCAATGGTTCCACTTAGGGATAAGTGGAAAATGCCTCAGATAAGTAGGGCGAGACTCGCTTCGGCACATTTTGTTGTTTTAGTTTATGTTTTTTCCCCCTTGTTTTCAGGTTCTACAAGAGCAGTTACATGCAGTCGCCAGCTTCCCTCCATCCGGTGCCCCAGCATGCCCTTTGCTGGTGATGTCAAACCCACCATTAATCTGCACTGGAGAATGGAGCCTGCCTATAGGGTAAGGCAGTGGTTCTCAACCTGTGGGGTCATGACCCCAAGGGGGTCATCAGCAGTTGGTAGAGGAGGGTGAGGGGGTTGTGAGACTGCTGCTACTCCCTATCTCCAGTCTTCCATTGAAGTGGGTTTGCCCAGCCACTTGCATCCTTGGATGCCAGCAGCACCCCTGAAAAGAGGCCTGGGAAGGTCCATCTTGCCATCTTGGGGGAAGTGATTGTGGGGTGCATTTTGGAGGACAGAATTTTGGGTCACGTTATTATGTGAAAAGAAAAAGGTTGAGAATCTCTGGGGTAAGGTAATCAGAGTGCCTTTATCCTGTCTCCCTGGTATTATGTGGTTTTAAGCTTTAGATTTTATAATTTGAATACCCTATTCGCCAAGAAAGCAAAGAAATATTGAGGAAACCATATAGTATTTGGGAGAAAACCTGGACCAACTGTCTTACCTTACCCCCTAGGCAGGCTTGCTTCATGATGGATGGTGGTTCTGATTCCCCCAGACTGCATGCTAGGGCACCACATGAAGAGAAACTGGAGATTGTTAGGAGGTTACCAGAGTTTAAAATTGGCATGATGTCAGTTCCATGGTTTATTATTCCACCATTCATGGATTCTTCCACAGTGTTCCATTGTGTTCATACTGCTGCTTTTGCAGGCAGCACTTCCTCAGGTAGCAACAGCAGTGTGTAATCACTGAGTGTTTAGAAAGTTTTCATTCTCTTGCTGTCATGCAAGTGTTTTCTTTGAGAACAGGATAGGTGTGACATTGTATTGCTCAAGAAAAGAAAAGAGACTTCCATTTCCCCCTTTTCTTTGCCACTGTTCATTTGCCAGCACAGAAATGGATTTGTATTGTCTCTTGAACAGCACACTTTACTCGGGGGCTAAAAAGGACTACAAATGACTAGGTTTTAAATCAATTGTTCTCTACTATTGACCAGGAAAGAGAGGCACTGACACAAAGGATATGGGTGAAAATAAATGCATTAGTTCTGAAGGAGAGCAGAGAGAGAGAGAGAGAGGAAGATAAGCAAATCTGACAGTACTAGATTGATTCAGGTTGTCCCCGGAGATGTACCAGTTCACATTTCAATAAGACTCATTCCTTTCCAAGTTCTCACCCCATGCTATTGTAGTTCAGTGGCTGAAAGAGATTCCCATTCTGTGGCCGTTCTCACATGGGTTGCAGTGGGTGGGGGGATGGGTGGAGGCGGCAGTAGTTGTGCGGACTGTGGACGACTGTTCCCACGGGTACATGCCCATCTCCACCCACAGAACAACCGCTGTTCCGGCCAACTGCTCGATGGGTGGAGCGTGCGTGCACCACCCACCACCTGCGGTGTTCCCACGGATGCCCCACCACCACACGCCTGCCTGCTGCGGCGTTCACATGGGGGCCCCCACACGTATGTGTGCCGGGCATGGGGGTATCCGTGTGAAAACGGTCTGTGTTTCTGGCCCAAGAATTGCCCAACTAAATCCAGTATAAATTTGGAATTTAGTTTAGCTAAAAGGAACTTGAAAGATCTCTTCCCTTTCTACACTTAAGTTCCTTGGCCTTTTGAAAATGGGTGTGGAACTATGTCCCTTATGGTGTGTTTTGTTTTCTTACCTGATCTGATGTAAGTTTTTATGATATTCTAGGGTAGATATTGAATGGTTTGGATTCTAGCCTTCTATTGATCAAGGGTTTTTTGTTTGGAAACTTCAGTGTTCCAGTTGAAAATGAAATGCATAAATTGACAATGGTGTGTAATTGGCTGAATCTAATTTGGTTAGTCAGAACACTAGAAAAGATGCTTGTTTTGACGTAATTGACTGCCTGAGGATATAGAGTTTCTTTACTTGTCAGTCTGGTATTCTGTTAATGACCGGGACTTGACCTCTTCCACGGGAAGGTCAAACACATCTTGGGAAACAGGAATTTCATGGTCAGTATTTTAACTTTGCCTAACGAAATTAAAACCTAGTCCTGTATATTCAATAGATGGGTCCTCATTTGATGAGCCAAAGCAGAAATAATGCAGTAAGGGAACAGCTTGGCAGGTAACCAGATTCACAAGTTCTAAAGCCAAACAAAAACACAACTTCCAAAAGAGACTTCCTTTAAAAAAAAAAAAAAAGGGGGGGGGGAGGGGAGCCTTCCTCCCAATGTCCTGTCCTCACAGTTAAAACACCATTTACAATTCTTATAAATAAAGACCAAGGCCTCGCTCGTTCTGCAGTAATTAAACAGGACTGGAAGATTCTTCTATCAAGTTCCTTGAAGAAAACCAGTATAGCAAAATCACAGAAATTTTGGTCAAAGACAAATCGGTAGGCTGTAATTTTGAGATTGTTACTGACTGAAATTCTCTGCAGTGAATTTCTTTATCGCTGATGATCTTCTCATCCAGCCTAATCTCATGCTGCAGCTGCAGTCTAGAGAATGTAACAACATTTATAAGAATTACATTTTATTTATTTATTTTTGTGTGTGGATAGAGGGCGCTGATAAACTCAGTCAGCACCATTTATTCTCTGAACAAGAAAAATATATACCTTGCAGTATTGTTCTACTAATGAAGGCATTAAGTTCTCTTTTTCAGATATTCTGCATAGTATATTTATTTATTTATTTATTTGCATTTATACCCCGCCCCTCCTGAAACAGCTTGGGGCAGCTGAGCTGTTTCAGGCCGAGCTGCTTAATACTGGTTGTATGAAGCGACCAGATCTTCACTGTAAGGAGATCTGCTTCAGTTTAATGTATGTCAATCTGACATAACTTGCAATGACATCTGGTGATACACTGTATCGCATGTGGCTTATATTGTAGTCACTGACTTCATATTCTCTCCATGTCCTTCTCAGTTGCCCATGGTATGAGGAAGCCCGGGCCAATTTTTTGTCGCCACATTTGAGTAAAAATGTGGTTAGATCAGTGGTTGAATTGATCCAGTTGTTACTATCGGATAAGTCTACTTCTACGACCTAAAGGGTGGCCAGTTTTTTTGTTTCAGCCAGTAGGAGGAAGGCAATATTTGCCATGTCTGGTAATAAAGGGCCGGTGATTTAGCAATCCTTTTCAGGACTAATTACCTATTTGAATTTTTTTGAATTTTTCGCTTATTGTTGTTCCTTTTCTTTTTTGCATCTTTTTTGTCATCTGGAGTGATATTATATGATATGATGTATTGTTTTTATTTTTTCCTATAGCTTGATTGCTTCGCAATACATTTATTACTTACTTCGTATTCTCTACAAATGTGGCTTGATATTTTTAAACCAATTTATCTAGAGGCAATTTAAAAAAAATAAAAATTAGTCTCTGGCCCAGATTTGGTTCTCTGTAGCACTTGGGTGATTTCAGACATTACGGGGCCCATTGGCCCCATACCGAAATCAACCCATTCATTCCCCGCCGGGATCACCCCGTCACGCCGCAACAGACGTGCCAGAGGGATCCCGGCGGGGAATCTGGGAGGGGGCGGGGCCGCGCGGCACAACGTGCAGCCGCACAGCCCCGCCCCCTCCACGCTCCCGCCGCCCACCCTCTGGGGAGACAGGCGGGCGGCGGGGCCAATGCGGCCGCCGCGTCCGGCCAGATTCGCCACGACCCGGGATCCCGCCGGTGATCCCGGGCCGTGGCGGCCGGCCAGACGTTACTTTTTTTGGGTCCCCGCTGGGGATCGCTTTGACCACGCTTCCCGGGACATTCCCCCGGCTAGCCTGGGAAGTGTGGTTCAAGTTGACCCCATGTGGGTATTGACCGTGGCGAACTTCTGGCGGCCGCCAAACAGACGTTCGAGACACATTGACCACAGGTGGGTATTCACCGTGGTTCACTGTGATCTCGTAACGTCTGAAAATACCCTTGTTTTCTTGAGGTTCATTGCCACCGTAAGCTTTAAACTTATATTGTAAATGCACTGAAAACCCAGAGTGGTTGCAATTATTAGAGGAAAGTTACCATTTGAATTTTCGAAGTGTCTTTCTTGTATGAAGGCAAACCATGTCCGCACAATAAACTGCTTGCCTGAAGTTAGGGATGATGGATTGTGAAGACCTGGAAATGTATGAATGTGAAACTATAGACACTGCCCTTGAAAACATGTGGTCTGAAGAATTAGTTGTTTCTATATGTATGACCTTTTTCTCTTGATGATTTTACTTCAGCCAAAAGAAAATGCTATCGGTCAGTTATGTCACATAACTACAGTTGTGTACTGTACATAACTTATGTGTGCTGCTATTATTGTATACACATTTTAAAGGCACTCCTTGTTGTAACATCTGTGTACTCTTAGGGAAAGAATGTGTTTTTGTGTTTTCTGCTTTCAAAGCTTATTTACAAAAAAGTTTTGGGGCACGGTCAGCGTTAAAGGATAAGGCTTCCATTCAGGCAACTGCTTTCAAAACAATCTGTGTGGGCTAGTTTACAATGTGGTGTCAGATTCATTTTTTAGAAGTAAGGAGCTACAATGGCTAAAGAGTCTAGTGAAGCCAATAGTTTGAAATCATGGGGTCAAAAGTAAAATGTTTTACCTGTGCAGTCAGCTTAAGTTATTGGGTTTCCTAGGGAATAAATGAATCCCACGTGAAGAATATTATTCATGGTTTCAAGCAAGGTTCAGGGACTTCTGGTTCTAAGAGGAAATAGTATGTAGCTGCGACTTGAAAGATACAAGTATGTGCAAAATAGTGAATTGTGTCTTTTAAATATTTTTTTTGACAAACATCAGGGCTAGCCTGAGGTTTTTTGCTGCCTCCTGACCCCCCATTGCAAGTCTCGATTCAAGGCTTGCAATGCAGGTTGGGAAGCTCTTGGTCCTCCTCACTGACTTTTTTTTAAAAAATCCATCAATTTGGGAACCAAAATTTCTATTCGCTCTTCCCATTCTTGGCCCTGCATACCTTTAAAGATTAGAGAATCTTTGCCAGGGCTGGCTCACCCATTGGACAAGACGGACTCCCTTTCTAGGGTGGTGCCTTCTTGGTGCAGCCCCATGAGAATGGCTAACGATTTAAAAAATGTTTCAACTTTGTGCACCTAAAAAGCCTTGGTTTTCAGGATGAAGGCACTCAGAATTGCACCAGCCTGCACAGGCTCTCATCTGGGCTTGACTTGGGGTTAAAGTCTTAGCTTTCCATTTCAGCAGAGGGTGATGGGAAGAAGACATGGTTCTTACTGGGGAATGAGGGTGTGTAGCTCTCCAGGAAACCTTTGTCTCTGGGCTTTGTAAGGAATGAGGATAGGGAGCACAGGTTGTGCAGGGAAAGGGAAGGAGCTGAGCTTTAGGGTCCCTAGCTCTCCACATAGATGCATTAGCATGTAAATGTAATCTGAGGCTGCAGGGGCAGCACAAAATGGAGTGAAGGATGATTTTCAGAAACTGTATGCAAATGACTATAAATAGGTGAAAATATATGCGAATATGTGCATACAAAGTGTCTTGCATTGTCTCAGTTTGAATCAAGCTACCCTAGCACCGGTACAGCTATACTGATTTCTGGCCATTTATTGCTGAATGCAGGCTGTTTCCAAGTGCTGACAAGGCTTAACTCTGGAGATAGTTCTGATTGGTACCTTGGGCACAGAAGAAATTGCTTGAGAGTAAATCAAGGTTCTCTCTCTCTCTCCCCTCCCCGCATCCTCCAGTGTTGACTCCAGGAGCGGAACCCTGACTTTACACACCATTGCTTCCCCTCGCCCATTCTAGTGCAGTGCCATTAGCTGTCCAGGCTGGTTTGCTACACAGAGATGTAGGTCACCCTCTTTTTGTCTTCCAGTTTGCTACCTCTGTCAAATTCAGAGCTGCTGGCCAGCCCTGGAGCTGTCTCTATTTTTATTCTAATTTCTCTTTACCAGTTCTGGTCGGCCTGAGTTTGCTTCTAAGCTTCATTCTCTTCCCTCAGGAAACGTCTCTATTTCGGGCATGTTTCTCTCTAGTGAACACAGAACATCACAAAATTGTTTAGTTTCTCAGCCTTGTCATTCTTTCTCTCACTTCTCTTTCACTCTTCTCTTGTTTCTTAAATATTTGTAAAGTCTTCGTCTTCTTCCTTCGGTTTCATCCTTGCTTTTCTTGACTACTTGCTTACAGGTTGTTGTTGTTTTTGGTTTTTTTACAAGCAAAAGACAAAGCAGTTCAGGTGATATCTTTTATTGGATCAACTGTACTTGATGAAGTTGTAGTTTCTTTATGTTTCACCTCTCTATTTATTATTAATTATTATTATTATTAATAGCACTTAAGAATAAAAATATTTCTGTTTAATTGACCTGACCTTTTCCAACAACTGTCACAATATTCTGTCTAAGTCACTGCAAATTTGCTGTGGTCACAAAAATTGGTTTGAGAACCACTAGTCCAGGAGATGATTTAAATGACATAAAAAGTCTGTCAAACAGGTAAAAGGAAACTTTAGAAAAATGCAAGGAATGATGGCTAACACTTATAAACGTAGAGAAAGCTTGCAGTAGAGTTCCTAGAGCACTGATTTGGTGGGGTCATCAAGCAAATAGTATGCCAGAAACATGTGTTCCGATAACCATAGATATGTACAAATGTAGCGCAAGGGTAGTTAGATACACATGTAGCTTACACAGTAAGCCACCATTCCCTGTGAGGATGGGTCTGCATCAAGGTTCAACATTCAGTCAATTTTTATTTGTCATGATAGGAGATGCCTTAACTTAAGATATTACAAAAGAAGCCTCACAGGATATGGTATTATTTCTGTGGATGATGACAAG
This sequence comes from Sphenodon punctatus, assembly GCA_003113815.1. Taxonomy (NCBI): domain Eukaryota; kingdom Metazoa; phylum Chordata; class Lepidosauria; order Sphenodontia; family Sphenodontidae; genus Sphenodon; species Sphenodon punctatus. The sequence continues at coordinate 5,655,384 of QEPC01013002.1, read as the reverse complement.
GACATTCTTGAAGAGGATTTGGTAAAACTGAGAACTCCTCTAGAAGATAATGGGCTATTAATCAGCTGGGGAAAAAAGAGGGTGTTTTTAAAACAAGCAAGTTTTTTGGGGGGGCGTGTCCATGGATTCTGAGTGTCACAGCTGCAGAACAGCCACTCAGGTGGAGTGGGTGGGGAATGATTATAACAGGCGGCTCCCAGCATGACTACCCTGGAAGCCGCCTCGCGCTCCCCTGCCACGGACCATGGGCAAGCGGGAAGCATGATGGGCTGGTCTGTGACATGTACTGGCCATGAGCACTTGGAAACCAGGCTCCACAGCACTCTCAGCCAGTTCCTGTGACTTCCAACGGCCGTGTCCTTTGCCCACGGTGCCTCTGAGAGGGGGAATCTGTCCGCTGGCATTGTAAGGGCCAGGGATGCATGGTCACCTGTTGCTATGCACGTTTTTGGCACTCTGGATTTTTTGGCAGTGCCCCGTAAGTGGCCATGAGTGGGTGCTGCGTGGCTCATGGGGGCGCCCATCCCCCCCGCTCCACCTTCAGACAGGCCCTGATGAGTGGTTTCTGGGTGGCCGTGTGTGGTAGCATCTCATTTGAAAACAACCAATGTATAGGAGATGCTTTGGTATATTTATTTTATTTATTTATTAAATTTCTACCCCACCCCTCCTAAAACAGCTCGGGGCGGTATGAGCGCCAGCAGGTCAAATTAGATGATTTAAGTTTGAGACTGATTAAGCAATTTTTAAGTATTTTGGTTCAGTGCAAAGCCAGGAGGAAAAACACAAAGCTAATCATAAAAAAACCAAAACGAGTTGAAAAATAGTTGGTGTAAGTAGAGAATCCACAGCGACTCTTGATGATAAGAACATTCCACTTAAAGTTAAGGGCAAGTTTACAAAACAATGCAAAGGCCACTAATAACCTATGGAACTCAATGCTGGCCAGGCAGAAAGATGACTAACAGCTTCACAAAGCAGAATTGGGAATGCTTACGGGGACNATGGGGGAGACAGTGGCATGTTTAAAGGCAGAGGGGAAGGAGCCGGTAGAGGGGGAGAAGTTGATGATGTGCAGGAAAGGAGGGGCGATGGTAGAACCACCTTCTTGCCTCACATTCTGCACGTTCTCTTATGGTTCTACGGTAGAGCTGAAGCAGATAGCTCATTCGCTCCCTGTGGGTAATACCTGCAATTTTGAGTGCCATGGCAGGTACTCAGCAGGCTACCCCAAAAAATGGTAATTTCCAGTACAGGTTTTTCAAGTTCTTCCCCTCGGTTACCGAGTGGTAAATAGGAACAAATTGGGACCTGAAGCTTACGTTCCAGGACATCAGGTAATTGAATCAGGTCAAAATCGTGTTCCAATCAGTATCCAATATTTTTGAATCAATCTGAGTACCAAATATTTGACAGGTATACCTGTTTTTGCAGGAACTCATTTCAGCTGTGCTCCCTAGCCATTCATACACGGTTAATAGTTTTAGCATATTCATTTTTTAAGAGTACCTATTTATTGAACTCTCTGTAAGTACTTGGAATACTTTTCATTGTCTCTCTGTTTTAACTAGAGAGTTAATACTGCTTACTATTCCCTACTCCTGCTTAACCCTACTCCTGCTTAAACTGAAGCACGTACATGTTTGTATGGGTAGTGGCCTAAAACTGCATTGTCCACTTTTAAAATACCTCTGTTGCGTTACTAAATTTGTTTATTTTCACAACTTAGTACCCCATCCCCTCCTCCCAAATGGCAGCTCAGCGCAGCTCCCAGAACATACATTCATAAAACTCTAAAACATATGCATACAACTATAAAACATAATAAAATACAATAAAATTCATATCCCTCTGGAACAACAACCACAACCCACCCCACCTGTTTCCCCCACCAAAGGCCTGGCGGAACAAGCAGGTCTTACTTCAACAGAGAAAAGAAGGGAGGGCCGGGGACAGGTGGACCTCCACTGGAAGGGAGTTCCACAGCTGCGATGCTGCCACCGAGAACGCCCTCCCCAATGTAGTCACCCGAGAAACTTGGGGAACGTCTAGAAGGGCTCTCCTGGCCAACCGCAGGGGTTGATCCAGGATCCGGGGGGGTGAGGCAGTCAAGAACCAACACCTTGAGCTGGGCCCAGAAGACTATAGGTAGCCAGTGCTGCGAATGAAGCACTGGTGTTATGTGCTCCCAGCGGCCCCTCCCCATAAGGAGACGGACCGCCACATTCTGCACCAGCTGCAGTCTCCAAACCATCACCAAGGTTAGCCCCATGTAGAGTGCTTTACAGTAGTCCAGTCTTGAGGTGACGAAGGCATGGATGATGGTGGCAAGTTCAGAGTCTGAGATGTACGGCCAAAGCCGTCATATCAGATGTAAGTGACAAAAGGTGCCCCTTGCCACAGCCGCCACCTGGGCATCCAAGTGGAGCTGCGAGTCAAGGAGCAGCCCCAGGCTCCGAACCTGATGAACCAGGGAGGGGCGCACTCCATCTATGATGGGGGGTCTCCAACTCTCCAGTCTTCCCCACCAACATCACCTCTGTCTTGTCAGGATTCAACTTCAGTCGACTCACCCTCATCCAGTCCCCCACAGCTGCCAAACACTGAGTAAGCAATGACACTCCTGGGCCTGGGACAGCTGAAAACGGGAGGTAAAGTTGGGTATCATCAACATACTGTTGACAACAAACACCAAACCTTCTCATGATCTCCCCTAAAGGCTGCATATATACAGGAGAGGGGACAGAATGGAACCTAGCGAAACACCACACAGGAGGTCCCGGGGAGATGAAGAATGGTCCCCCAGCACCACCCGCTGTGTCCTCCTGGCCAGGAAGGAGTGGAACCATTCAAGAAAAATTCCGCCCACCGCAGCACAGTCCTGCAAGCGAGTCACCAACAATTCGTGGTCAACAGTATCAAAAGCAGCTGATAGGTCTAATAGGACCAAAAGAGTCGATCGACCCCAGTCTAACTCACAGAGGAGGTTGTCGACCAAGGCCACAAATGCAGTTTAAAGTGCCATAGCCAGGATGAAAGCAGGACTGTCAGGGATAAAAATAAACCTGATCCCCTCCAGATGCCCCTGGAGCTGCTGAGCCACCAGCTACTCAATAACCTTCCCTAAAAAGGGAAGGTTAGAGACTGGCTGATAGCTGGCGAAGGAGTCAACGTAAATTATGGCTGTAATCCTTAAACCACTCATTCTGGAGTAATCCCATTAATATCAATAGGACTACTTTGGAGTAAGTGGTTTGAGGATTGTGGTCCATGCCTAATTCCTCAAGAATTTTCCAGATTCTCTTCTTTTTAGTTCTCTCTCTCTCTCTCTCTCTCATATGGGGTATCTATTTTGAATTATTTTAGCCTAGATACATTAATACAGTGGTTCACAAACTTTTTGTGGCTGTGTACAGCTTTTTCAACTTTAGCGAAGAGCCAAGTACCCCCATTAATTTGCATAGATCTACACAACCAGGTGACTTGCAGCAGCTGGGTCATGGTGCGGACCCCCAAGGAATGCTTCATGAACCCCAAGGGGTCCGTGGACCCCAGTTCGGGAACCACTGCATTAATATATGTTTTTCCAAAACCCATATTCTTCTTGTTTTGTTTTTTTGCCCATGGTTATCGTCTCATTACATCCTTTTATGTTGCTTTTCTGTCCTATTACTCTCTCTTCTAGACTATTAAAGGAATAAATCCATTAAATTCAGACCTAACAGAAATTCTACAGAACCAGACCAGATGTTCTTTCTTTGCCATTTAATCCAAAGGGATCTATGAATCTACTTCCATGGGCAGAGCTTGCCTTAATCCTCTTCTTGAGATTCGTAACTAATTGACTGCTCAGACATACATGAAATAATAACCCAGACTATATTATTTTTAAAAAAACCAATGTTGTTGTGCCTTGATGACAGCAAATACATTTGAAAATAAACTCTGTTAATTTAGCACTTTTCACCCTTCAGTGTTTCTGTAAATTTGACAGCACCTTTTTGGCCCCTTTAAGATAATAGAGTCCAGGCCAAAGTAACTCCTAGTGCAAACTGGCACCACTCCTTATTATATCAATGAGAGCTGTTCTAGCTTTCCTAGGCTCTGAACTTGGCCATCCCTGTCAAACTGTCTCCAGAGTTGACATACCATACCATGCTGTGCTGTATAATTGCAATTTCCAAGCCTGCTTTTGAAATACAAGGTGTAGCTCTATATTGAGAGACAAGCTATTACTCACTACCCATCTGTTATTTCTACAAAGCATGCTTCAGACAACTATTTTGCAAAGAGTTTGCATTAGTATCAGTTCCTATATTTAAAAGCAGTTGTAGTCCAGATGTTTAAATACAGGCTGTGATCAGATGAAGTCATTGGGCTCTGACATGGGAAGCACTTAGAGGATTTCAGCAGTGCAGCCAGCCAAAATGTGTACGTTTGTTTACAATGGTGATTCATGTAATAAATCTTGATTCTTGCAATTTCGTACACTGTCTAGGCCAGTGATTCTCAAGTGCGGCCAATAGGGATTTCGCACACAGCCACTGTGACGTTTGTTACACAAAAATATTAAATAGTGACAATTCTGTAGCTTTTTATTATTATTATTATTAATAGCACTTAAGAATAAAAATATTTCTGTTTAATTGACCTGACCTTTTCCAACAACTGTCACAATATTCTGTCTAAGTCACTGCAAATTTGCTGTGGTCACAAAAATTGGTTTTAGAACCACTAGTCCAGGAGATGATTTAAATGACATAAAAAGTCTGTCAAACAGGTAAAAGGAAACTTTAGAAAAATGCAAGGAATGATGGCTAACACTTATAAACGTAGAGAAAGCTTGCAGTAGAGTTCCTAGAGCACTGATTTGGTGGGGTCATCAAGCAAATAGTATGCCAGAAACATGTGTTCCGATAACCATAGATATGTACAAATGTAGCGCAAGGGTAGTTAGATACACATGTAGCTTACACAGTAAGCCACCATTCCCTGTGAGGATGGGTCTGCATCAAGGTTCAACATTCAGTCAATTTTTATTTGTCATGATAGGAGATGCCTTAACTTAAGATATTACAAAAGAAGCCTCACAGGATATGGTATTATTTCTGTGGATGATGACAAGGACATTCTTGAACAGGATTTGGTAAAACTGAGAACTCCTCTAGAAGATAATGGGCTATTAATCAGCTGGGGAAAAAAGAGGGTGTTTTTAAAACAAGCAAGTTTTTTGGGGGGGCGTGTCCATGGATTCTGAGTGTCACAGCTGCAGAACAGCCACTCAGGTGGAGTGGGTGGGGAATGATTATAACAGGCGGCTCCCAGCATGACTACCCTGGAAGCCGCCTCGCGCTCCCCTGCCACGGACCATGGGCAAGCGGGAAGCATGATGGGCTGGTCTGTGACATGTACTGGCCATGAGCACTTGGAAACCAGGCTCCACAGCACTCTCAGCCAGTTCCTGTGACTTCCAACGGCCGTGTCCTTTGCCCACGGTGCCTCTGAGAGGGGGAATCTGTCCGCTGGCATTGTAAGGGCCAGGGATGCATGGTCACCTGTTGCTATGCACGTTTTTGGCACTCTGGATTTTTTGGCAGTGCCCCGTAAGTGGCCATGAGTGGGTGCTGCGTGGCTCATGGGGGCGCCCATCCCCCCCGCTCCACCTTCAGACAGGCCCTGATGAGTGGTTTCTGGGTGGCCGTGTGTGGTAGCATCTCATTTGAAAACAACCAATGTATAGGAGATGCTTTGGTATATTTATTTTATTTATTTATTAAATTTCTACCCCACCCCTCCTAAAACAGCTCGGGGCGGTATGAGCGCCAGCAGGTCAAATTAGATGATTTAAGTTTGAGACTGATTAAGCAATTTTTAAGTATTTTGGTTCAGTGCAAAGCCAGGAGGAAAAACACAAAGCTAATCATAAAAAAACCAAAACGAGTTGAAAAATAGTTGGTGTAAGTAGAGAATCCACAGCGACTCTTGATGATAAGAACATTCCACTTAAAGTTAAGGGCAAGTTTACAAAACAATGCAAAGGCCACTAATAACCTATGGAACTCAATGCTGGCCAGGCAGAAAGATGACTAACAGCTTCACAAAGCAGAATTGGGAATGCTTACGGGGACAATGGGAAATAGAAGATCTGGTAGGGACCCCAATGAGATGGTAAGAGCTATGCTGAAAATAGTTCCCACAACCAAAATGACGAGGGAGCAAGCTATGAGATGGATGGGTCATGTGATCTGACAGGATCCAGACTATGCAGGCTGAAGAGAGCAGAATTCTGAAGCTGGTCAAGAAGGCAACCTTCCCCTGCCTCCCATACATCCCCTATACCATACCATCCAATGCAGCCTGTGGAGCTGTGATCAATCATATTATACCTGCCCTGTGTTCTCTGCATTGGCTGCCTGTAAAGTGGCAGATTTGAATTTTAAGATTGCACTGCTGGTTCTCGGGGGCCCTGAATGGTATAAGCCCTGGCTGTATTCAAGAACTGCTCCTGGAGTCTTACCATGACGGTGATCTGTGCCTGGAAACCACCCACTATTTGGGGATCCTGTTATCACATTTTAAGCCAGTGGCTGATCAGGCCTTTGCTACGGCAGGCACATCAGTGTGGAACTTGTTCCCTTCAGATGTTCATCTCCGTTCCTCCCTGTTCCCCACTCTTCTCCATAGACTTAGGGAGCCATACAACATTAACAATATAAAACACAATAAAACGCATTAAAATCTCTTGGAACTCCAACCACGCACTCAATCCTTCCGTTATCATCCTCAAACACCCCTACCCAATCCCACCCAACCCTATTCCTGCCTCTCCAAACAAAAAGGTCTTACATTTCCTCCAGAAGACAAGCAAGATCGGGCTTAGACGGACCCTCCAAAAGGAGGGAGTTCAGTAATTTGTGGGGCAGCAGCTGAGAATGCCTCCCGGCATGCCCTCGTAACAACTTCACGGGCAGTGGGCACTCACAATTGGGCACCCTTGGCCAACCTCCGAGGCTGCGATGGGACATAGGGGAAGAGGCAGTGTTTCACATACCTGGAGCCCAAGCCGTTTAGGGCTTTATAGGTTCAAACCAGCACCTTGAATTGTGCTTGGAAAGCTATTGGCAGCCAATGCAGACTCCGGAGCACCGGTGTAACATGCTCCTGGCAACCTGTCCCCGACAGAAAGCAGAGCCGCAGGGTTTTTATGAGTAACACCCGGCACCTATTTGTTCTCCAGGTGCTTTTAGGTACTGGTTCCCCTTAATGTATTTTGGCCTTCTGCTTTGCCTTCCCCTTTAAAATTGTTTTAAAATAGCTTTTAGATTGTTTTGTTCTCTTTTATGACTTGCACTCTGAGTACTATTTGGTGAGGGAGCTATAAAAATAAAATAATTACTATTACTAATTTTCAAAGTGATCCACAGGTGGGAAAAGGTTTTCCACCCCTGGTTCAGCCTACTTAAAGGAACATGGTCAACTTGACCTGTACTTTTCTTTAAACAAAAATTAAATGTAGTTTCAGATATTGCAGTTGCCCTTGAATTCCCATGCCTGTTTTTTCTTTCTTTCTTTTTTGGCTTTACAGTCATTTGTTCTCATTTTGTAACATTATTGTTCCTTTACTGTTATTTCGTGAAAGAGCCACACAAAAGAAACCCTTAGGCTGGCTTCACAGAAAGTGCTGACAAAGACACAAACTGGGAATGATTTCTTTTTTCTTTAACTCCTTCGTTATCACTGGTGTTACTTTTAAAAATAGGAGGCAAACACATTCTAAGATAGAAGGGCATTTTATTTTTAACCCCATAACTTTTTTGGAAAGATTTGGGTGGAGAGAGACGAACAGCCGAGTAAGCAGCAGAATGTATATGTGGGCTTGCATGTAAAAGACCATTTAAAATTTAATAGTCAGGAGTTCCCAGACTATGGGCCAAGATCCCAAGTGGAGTAATAACATCTGAGGTTGGGGTTGCATTTCCAAGTGATATGGCCATTGATTTAGCAGAGTGTGAAGGAGGAGAAGGGATGGAGATTATACTAAAATCTCAAAATGGGAACACAGGCATAAACTTATAACTATTCAACTTCCAAGTGAATTGGAAATCACTTTGTGATTTCCCCCTCATGGTTATGACAAACAATGTACCCTTCTCTCTTTACTTCAAGGTAAAGGGTTCACGCTACAGTTACTTTGAAGTAACAAGTGAAGGAGAGTATGTACTCCTTTTTCAGGGGCACATACTTTCTACTTCTGACTAACTTCAGTTTAGAGCTGTTGCCATGTATGGGAATGATTCCACAGTAAAAGTGATTTGAGGCTTAACTACTTTGAAGTATCTTTTCTTTGCAATGTGGCTTTTAAAACCCAGGGCCAGATACTCTAGGTCAATATCTTATTCTTGGCAAAGCACCAGGTACATCGCTGGTAAGCTCTCGGGCAAGGTCTGTGTCTATCTTATTCTCTGTAAAGCACCAGGTACATCACTGGCGCTATATAAATACTTATAATAATAATAACCACAATAATAATTTTATGCCACCTAAGTAGCCTGAGAAGAGCGAGGGTTAAAAAGCAGAGAATGTCTTTGGGACAATACCAGAGCTCTCCAGCAGTGAAAGGCTAGCATAGGTGTCTCTGTCCCCAGTTACCCCCAACATCCAAAGGAAAGGATGTGTAGTGCTGAGGCCATGGTGGGGGTGGGTGGGTAGGAGAGCAGGTATCGGCTTAGAACTCTACCACACCTGGTCTTCCATTAGTATTTCGCTTCTGAACCAGTCAGGAGATTTGGAGTAGACCCCTGCAACTTTAAATTCCCCTGGAGGCGAGCCCCCAAAGACCAACAAGACCCAATCAGATCACTACATCCCTTTATTCCACTGCCCCCCACATTCTGTTCAGTCAGAGCTCCAGTGGGCTGGAGAATTGAGTTTCTGCGCAGCTTGAAGATATAAAATGCAATTGTGTGTTTGTAGTTGGTTAATTTATTTACGGCCATTGGCAAAGAATACTGTGTTTGTGGGTAGTATAAAATGGTGGCATGTTCAAACACCTACTATAGCCTGGAGTAAGGTTGAAAGAGGGGAAAGGTTCTGCAGGTGATATGAAATGCAAAATATACTTAAAATTTCATTAGACTGCTACCGTCAAGCAAATTGTTTTACTTTTAATGTTTGCAAGTGTCTCTCTCTACTAGCATTTCTGCCATTTTTTCCAGTGCTGATTTAGTCCACTGAGTGAATCTGCTCCTTCCACTGAGTAACGAAAGAGATGAATCCATTACAGAAGAAACTGGCTAATAGCAGGAGCAGTAAGAAAATTTAAATCAGACTTTAGAAATAAGAAGGTAGCATAAGAAAGCCCTGAAGTCTACAACCAGCTTGTTTAGTTTTGAGTTTTAGAACAGCTGGGGAATGGACTGTGTGCTCTTTCAGGATGAATTATTAATAGGTATGGGTGAAAGAGGGCTTCTTAGGTCGCCGCTTCCAATTGCCTGCCTCAGAGAGGCAGAATCCAGCATTCTGCTTTCATTTTGTTATCTCAGCTTAGATACAACTAACAAATTTGCTGCAACTAGATCATTGGGGATATTATTCTACTGACTCTTGTACAAAAAGGGAACGGTATATGTATGCACACCAAGGGTGGGGGATTTCTGGCTCATGGACCAAATCCAGCCTGTGACAGATTTGGGGGGTTGGGCTCCGGGGCCTTTCCAATTCCTGGATCTGACCCATGGATATAATCCCTACCCTCAAAATACTAGGATATAATCCCTACCCTGAAAATAATCCTCCAAGTAGGAGCCATGCTCTGCCATTCTCACTGCTGAGAGTCAGCTGCTGAAACCTGGGTCCAATGAAGTAAGACCATGATGGCGATGTAGGGCCCAGGATTAGCCTTGGCCAAGAGCCAGAGGTGGCTCCCAAGCCACAGCTTGGCTACCTCTGATGTAGATCCACAATCTGGGTCCACTTCTTCTTTTCCCGATTCTGAGCAGACCACTTACTTATTTGGCCTGTGGAGTTTTTGCTGATTTCCAAAGTGGCCTGTGGGAGTGAAAAGGTTCCCCTCCTCTGGTTTATACAGAAGGTTTTGTGGCCTTTGTACATTACAGTAAGTGAAATTGAAGGGACCATGTTTGTAGAAAAACAGAAAGCCCATGCCTTACTTATTGCACTGTGGCACTTACCCAATAAGCTTACAACTATATTTCTTGCTTGTACTACTGTAGGTGAACAGAATCCTCCTACCTCAGAGCTTTCATATCTCCTTTCCCCATTATTATTACGTAGAGATTTGACATAAGCGAATTCTCAAGGGAATTGTTTTTAAAATCAAAACAATTTCAGTGCTGATATTCTCATTCCCAACCTCTTTCTTTTAGTCGGAGAGTAAGGAGAGACAGAAGCTACAAAAAGGTGTCTGATTTTGATCACAGACTTCAGCAGAGGCTAGCAAGTGATTTTTTTTTCAAGAAATAGAAGTATAGAGTCCATATAGATGAGATTTGGTCCCATGGTTGTGGTGTGAATAGCTGGATAAGGGAGCTGCTAGCACCTTGCCTCAGTGCAGCCTTCCTGAACATCTGCATTCATGAAAGCCGTGGTGGGGATGCTACCAGTGATTTGCCATGCTTACCTCAACTATTATTGGAGTTGCTGGATGCAGGCCACTCATCAAGGCCACTATGTAGACCAGGAGCTGCCCAGATTGTCCATTCTAAAGCCAACTGTGGCTTTTAATCCTTTTTGTCATTTGTCATTTATTTTGGACTCTGAATATGAAGAGAGAATAACTGGCTGTTTCCACCCCCCTTTAGGGCACCAATGCCTCTGCTCTGGAAAAAGACATTGGTCCAGAGCAGTTTCCAATCAATGAACACTACTTTGGATTGGTCAATGTAAGTATTGTTTTTGCTGGGTGTACCTTTTTTATGTTGAACTAAGGCTCTAACTGCCGTAAATGTCTTTTACATTTTTAATGCAGCTTTAATTTGGGTTGCTTCCACTGTCAAAGTAGCTTGCATTTAGCTACATAGAGTTGAGAAGTGTTGCTGGCAACAACAAAAAAAAGGAAAAAAGAAAAAAGTGTTGCTGGCATTACAAAGAGATTTAGGATCAATCTATTCTCGTGAGTTGTAGATACTGCAACAATTTAAAATTAGTTGCCACGTAATGACAACTTCTGTTGTTTCTACAATTAAGTTGTAACCACTTCTGCATGTAGGCTTAAACGGTCTCTTTTCCTAATCTTGAAATAAAATTAAATACTACAGTAACTTTTTCTAGATGTAAAATCAAATCTGGGAACGCTATTGTCTGCTGGACGTTTTACATTGGGATGCTGAAGCCAATAGCACTACATACATGCTTAAACATAGGGATGTGATTTAAGTATCTGTTGAGGCAGAGGTCAGAATCACAGTCAAGACTGGGAAGCAGAGCAAGATCAAAGTTGGAAGTCCGATTCAGTGATAAAGGGCAACCTGAAGTCATGGTAGTAGAAGCTTTCAGAGTTGGGAGACGGGGTCAGAGCTGGAGCAAGGCTTGCCCAAGGCAGAGTCAAGGCAAAGGGAAGATTAGAGCAAGATGGCAAGGCAGTAGCACAGGCAAAGAGCAGGGCCTATGCAAGTGAGGCAGCCATCTTATTGCTCAGATGCTTCCTGTATCCTGTGTCCTCCTTATGTAGCCCCATGCAGCCAATGGGGAAACAAGCTGTGCTGACCAATCAGGGCCTAGGAGCCTGGTGCTGTTGTAGGAGAGGAATGCACAGTCTGGATCTGCACTGGCCCCTTGCTGAATTCAGGGTTGCTGTAGAGACAAACAGCCCCTGACTGGAGGGAAAGAGAATGAGGGAGATCATCCTTTCTGAAGGTTATTTTTCATGTCCCAAAACAAGGCTGTCCAGCTTCTTGACCAGTGTAGGCCAGATCGTCTCACAGCAATTCGCTGCCAGGCCAGACTGCACAAAACTCCCTCATCATGCAGTCAGTGATCGTTATTTCTGTAGTGCATGGGGTAATCAAACCCTCTTCAGGTATAAACTGTGAAAGTTAAAGATGCAGGGTTTGGAGATGCTATTGCATGATTTAATTCTGGGAATTTATATTTGATTAAAACAATTCTAGATTGGATTTTAAGGGTGTGGACCGGATGAAACCCTACCACGAACCAGATCTTGCCCATGGGCCAGCACTTGGACAGCCCTGTCCTAAAAAATGCTTGTTTCATTTAAGTGCCACTCCTGAGGTCTAAGAAAGTCCTGCCATTTAGTAGGAATAGGATTGGGCCCTGTAAGACGTAGCCCACATTGGGCAACCTTAGCCCATGATGCAGCTGACTGTCAGGCTGGCTCTGCCAAATGTTCACCCACTTCTGCCCCTGGGCAGCCGACTGGCTGCTACATGATGCATCCACCAGAGAAGGCAGGTGATGCATCATGGGCTACTGTTGCTCCAACCCAGGCCAATGTGGGTTAACGGCCTGCCTCCCATCTGTGCAGCCCTGCTGGAAGGCGAGCTCTGGGAATGGGGCCCAGCGGAGCGTAGTCTCCCCTCTCTTCCTGCCCACTTAACAGGTGATCGGGAGGAAGGGCCCAGAGGTGCGTGTGTACTCTTCCTGCCCACTAAACAGCTGATTGGGGGGAGGGAGGAAGGGCCCAGAGGAGTGTGTGCACTCTTCCTGTCCACTAAACAGCTGATTGGGGGAAGGGAGGGCCCAGAGGAGCGTGTGCACTCTTCCTGCCCACTACATAGCCTCCTCCAGAATCATCCTCCCCATGATCAGCTGCGGAGAATTCACGCTTCTCTGAGTGCTTCCTTCCCCAGTCAGCTGTTTTGCTGCGCTGCAGAATCGGGCCTGCTGCCACAAGAGTCCAGCCCCTTGGCTGGATGGCTACGGGGTGTGCGCTTATTTGGACTGGTCTCCCCACTGGTCTGAAGTGTGGCAGCTATGTTCGTCCTCCCTGGGTTGGGCGAGGTATCTGTCCGGCCCTGTCTCATGCAGCTTTACCCATAGTAGCTTACAGGTATGGTTATTAACATCACATATTGCAATGAATGTTTAAAATTATGACTATTACTTCTAGTTAAGATGATTTTACTCCTACTGAGTTAAGAATTAATTGATCTCCCTATGTGGCAACCAATAAGGGTACTAAATAGATATGTACCAGGGCTGGGCAAAATTCCCAAACCCAGGAAACCTTCATATGTCTGAGCTCTACAAGACACATGCATATGCCCCCTGGAAGTGTCTCCCAGCAGGCTGAGCTCTCCTGCTTGAACTGGCCAAGAGCTGCAGGTGGTACCTGAACCACAGTTTGCCCACTCTTGATCTACGAAGTCGAAAACTGCGTACAGCTGATAGTGGTATTCTATGGGAGGTGCACATTCCAGAGGGTGGATGAATTGTATTATTCAGCATAACAATTGATAGTGTTCTGCTTTATTGAACATTGGCAGTTTGGGAACACCTGCTACTGTAACTCCGTCCTGCAGGCGCTATATTTTTGCCGGCCATTTCGGGAGAATGTGTTGGCATACAAGGCCCAGCAGAAAAAGAAGGAAAATCTCCTGACATGCCTAGCAGACCTTTTCCACAGTATTGCTACTCAGAAGAAGAAAGTTGGAGTGATTCCACCAAAGAAATTCATTTCAAGGTTACGAAAAGAAAATGGTGAGCATGAAAACATGTTCCTTTTAGACAATTTCTCAAAGGCTAGGAGCAGCTCTTGATATTTTCTGTTTCTTAGATATGAATTTATACATTTATAAATTCTGTGTGCAATATAGACAATTACTGCAGTGTTGTGTAGCTAACATCCATGTTCTCTAGAGGTGCCCAGTTTATCTAACGCATGGAGACCAGGCTGTAGAAAGCCTACACAAAGGGGAGGACAATGCTCAGTGGTGCTCTGTACTGGTTTCCACTGCAGGATCATGGAGATGTATGACAAGGTTGGCTTGGCGAGGAAAGGAAGCATGGCCAATTAGGATTTCAGATGGTACAGATCAACCACCCCAATACATACACACTTACTCTGAAACTCTGAAATACTTGCTCTGGATTAGGATAATGGCCACCTTGCACCATATCTGCTACTCCATTTTGAGGAATAGAGACCATGGCCTAGCTTCACAAGAACATGCTTTGTCTCTTCCTGCCCTGCCGCCATGCTCGTATATCTCTGCAGTGCTAGGCAAATACTATAACACAATCTACTTATGACTGTTCTTGGAATCCTAGTGGAGTGATCCCAGCAAGATCATATATAGGCTCTTCCCATTTGTTGGTTTTAAGCATTCAGCAAGCAAGAATACGAAGCGCTGCTTTTGAATAGAAGTGGCAGCAATCCCTGCTACATTTTTAAAAAAACCTCTGCTCTACAAGGATTCGAAGGGCATCAATGAAAGGTCTAGTCCAGCAGTAAAGTTCTATTCTGCTTGGGAGCTAGATAAGTGTGAGGAGGCCTAGGAGTGGGATGGGATCAAACCAAGCCAACTCATAAAAGATCTCAATTCTTTAAGGGGAGCCTCCCAATGGCCTGGCCTTAGGGTGGGGCAGTTGCCCCAGGCTCCACCCCACATCTGCCACTGCTGCCAAGGGGCCTTGAGAACCCACTGCCACTACTGAGGGGCCCAGGGAGCTTGTACCTGCCACCTCTGTCAAGGAGGCCCCAGAAGCCACCTTCCAGAACTGCTGCTGCTGAGGGGGCCTGCCCTATATCCCCACTGCTGAAGCTCATAGACAGGGCCTCTCTGCAGCAAAGGTGAGTGCAGGATTCCCATGGCAGTTACTTTCTGCCAGCCTCTCCACTTGCCCCCGGGGCACCATCCAGGCAAAGTCCTGGCCACTTGTGTTTCCTCACCACATCTGAGTTTCATACTGGAGGGGGAAAAGTTAGTTCAATGTTTGAACTTTATTGGACAGGCAAACTATCTTTTCTCCTCTGGAGAAAATGTACAGTAATTGCCAGATTACCAGAGGCAAACAAATTGCTTCCAAATAGAAATGTGTTTCAAGCAAAAGCCTAATTATTAATACTAGGTTGCCACCCACACCTCTTGACCTTAGGAGGACTTCTCATGTGCTTAAAGCATGTGCTGAAGTAATTTGAGGAATTGGGGTTGAGATGTATTCAGGCACAAATCTTGAATGACAAGCATGCCTTTTTGTAAAAATGTAGCTCGAGGAACTGAGAAAGTCATGAACTTTCTTTTGCAGATCTCTTTGACAACTACATGCAGCAAGATGCCCATGAATTTTTAAATTACTTACTAAACACCATTGCAGACATTCTGCAGGAGGAGAAGAAGCAGGAAAAGCAAAACGGAAAGCTAAAAAATGGCAACATGAATGAAGCTGAAGAGAACAATAAACAAGAGCTCACCTGGGTGCATGAAATTTTTCAGGGAACACTGACTAATGAAACTAGATGTTTGAACTGTGAAACGGTAAGCATTCCCCTGGTTGTTTTTATACCTCTTTGTATGTTTATCTGTACCTATATTTAGCCACCTCAGAAATGTGGATATTTTTGTAAAACCTTATTTCTTGAAGTGAGTATATTTATTCGTGTTGCGGTGTGGTGTGTGTGTATTATCTTTTCTCTGTACGAGTATTGTGGCTAAACTATCACTCGCAGCTGGGAGAGAGATCTCATTATCAAACTGGATAATATCTCCACACCATTTTGTTTAGAAAGAATTAAGCATTTAAAGATGCTGCTGTCATAGCAATGAATTTTACTTGTTTTTCCGTAAATTGGGAATAACCGCATAATTCACACGTGGCAAAGTTAGGATTAAATGGTGCCGATTTATCCCTAGTGATGTTGTCATCAATGTAAAACAGTACATTTTCTTTTTACTTCAATCGTTTACAAGAGCATGTTGACCTGAAACCGTGTCAGTTTGAAAATAACACACACACACACGCACCCTCCTACACAGTTAGAAAATGGAGTATGTAATTTGTCTGCAGGGTGCTGATAGCTACCTACAGCAAAGTCTAGGGTCAGTGAATTTAGGCCATCCTCCTAAAACAGATTTTTTTAAATGGCTCCATCCTCCACCCTGAGCTGCACCTACTGCTGGCTCCGAGTAATTCAGAATTTAGCCCTGCAGGCCAACCTTTATAGATGTTTCTTCTCCACTTTCCAGCACTTGGGGGGTCACTGAAACTACAGAAACACAAATACTTTTGCATAGGGAAAAACCCCACAGTTCTGGGTAGGCCCAATAAAACATGGGGCTCTAGGCGGCTTCCTTGTCTTAAGGCTTGCCCTGGTTGGAGAGTGCTCTCTCCTTCATGGGTCTACTCCAATCACTGTCCAGTTGTAACCCTCACTGTTTGGTTCACCACAGCTGTCAAACTCAGAGCCACGAGCTGTCCAGTTTGATGGCTGTAATCTCTTCAGTACTTCCCAGTTCAGTCTCACAGCCTCCTTTCCTAGGGGCTTTGAATCTTCAGAAGCAAATCTCTATTTCAGTGAATGAGGAGTGCTTTGAGGAAATGAATCTAAGCTTATAGGCCCTGATCCAAGCTCTGCATGTGTGCATGGTATGCATCCAGTGTGCACCAGGCTTGCACGTTGTTCATACATTGCATTCATATACTGAGCCCCTACACCTGGTACACTAGTTACTCTTGCAAACGACTTCTGTTAAAGCTAGTTTTGGCCCTTGCTAAGCAAAACTTTTTAAAAAATAAAATAAAAAATCCCCTATTTGTAAAATCCCACGACTGCAATAGTTTGTGGGAATTGGCTGCTTGGGATTGTTATTGTAACACAAGTTGCTTCAGTAGCTTTGTGTGAGGACAGAAAAAGTATTGGTCGGGCATTTTGTCTAACTTTTATTACATAAAACTATTGTTCTCCGCTCTTATGTACCTTTTGGGAAAGAGCAGGATGGATTCACAGATGTGTGTTTACTTTTTCTATGGTGCAAATACATAATGCACATAACTGCTCTTACACAAGTATCCTTATTCTCACTAAGGAATTATGGAGGTTGAATGCACTTTTCCAGCTAACATTTCATACGGTGCACACCCAACTCTCTGCAGTGTTTTGATTCTACTCCCACTGAAATATATGGCAAAATTCCTAATCTTCAGTTGGAGCAGAAGCAGGTTAAGACTTGCCTATGTTTTGGCATTTATCCTCCTCAACATTTGGAAAGGCAGACAGAATTTAGTTTTTTCTTGATTCCTAAAGCAGAGACACAATGTTCCCTGAAATTTTGTTGCTCTGTCCTTTGAATTCTAGCAGTGTATTTACACTGCATTTAGCTGCTGCCAGCTCGGTGGTTTCCTGTGCATTTTGGATTCAGTTGTATCTCAGAAAATATATTTGTTTGAGCTGATAGTTTTATTTGGATATATAGTATAGCTACCAGCATCTTTGAGACTATGCAATTTTCTCCCAGGAGAAGTGTTCCTATGGCTTTGTTGACATAGACTGAGGGAAGGGGTTGACTGTATCAGTGATTTTGCTAGTTTGCTTTACAGATGGGTCTAAGCCAGAACACTGAGTCCATATCTCCTTGACCGTTAGAAATTTGAATATTTACTTCTTCGCTTATGCCTATCTCTGTATCCCAGAACTCTGGAGCCAGCCAGCATCCAGTTCTGGATGCAGGTCTGCATTTGAGCTTGGCTTCTCAGTCCCTTTCCTAATTATGCCAGGGAGAAGCCATCAACAGAGGCAGCATTACTAAAAAGTTGGAGAGTTCAGTTAATGTAGACTATGGTCTCAGTCTACTGAGGTTGATGGGACTATTCTGGAGTATGTGATTTGAGAACTGCAGCATATAAACTTAGGGCACAATCCAGCTCCCAATGAATCAATGGAAGTTTATCTATTAACTTCATAGGGAGCTGGATTGCACCCTTAGATGTCTATTAAACTGATCGAAAATGGCTCATGTAGTAATCCTGCTTGTCACTTGCAAGAAAAGAAAGGAAAACCACATAATATCAAGACTGAGGAATATTCTATTTTTCTCTGCATGCTCATTTTTTATTTACTCGAAATACAATATTTTTTTGCTGTCTTGCTCAGTTTTTTATGTAAATAATGTTGGTCAATAATGTTAAGCAATAGGCAGGGTCTCATGTATTCTGAGTTTCCCTCGTTGGTGGCAATAGTGGAAATGCAGAATACACTGTAGACATAGGCCGTTTGTACATGAACGGGGGTGGGTGGGTGGCTGTTGTGGCACAGCGGATGTAGGTGGGTGTGTGCCCATTTATATGGATGCACACCCACGGCGCATCCTCTGTTCTGTCGGAGGGCATCGTGGGTGGAGGTGGGTGTGGGTAGGTGTTTGATGGGTGTGTGGTGGGAGTGCACACGCACAAACACCCGCTGCCCGTGATGTTTACATGGACTGCCCCTCCGCCGCACACCCATCCCCCCCCACCACCGGTGGTCTTGTACACGGACTGCCTCCCCCCGCCGCCGCACACCCGCCTGAACACTGAGTGGCAGGGAGAGGGGGGCATCCGTGTAAAAACGGCCATAGAGTGCAGTAGACTACATGGCAGAGAGCCAACACGGCTCGGTTACAAACTGCATTTGAAACAATTAAAACTGGCCCTAGTATTTCCAGATTGTTTTAAAGATCTCTCTAGAACAGTGCCATTAAATTACAAGAGTGTCTAAATGAGGCCATATGATAAAAGATTTATTCTCATATTCTGCATAGTTAAACCAGTTATTTTTCACCTTGCTGTTAATTGGATAAGTCACTCAAGGCTGCAGCTGAACCGAAATTTGGCTGTTCCCAAAGTGTGGTGTCAAGAAGCTGTGTCATTTTGAATGAATGGAGAAGAGTGGTAGCCATTTGATCACAATGATCAGTGAGCTGGGAGAAGTGTCAGAGCCAGCATTAGAATGGTATGAAATTGGGATGAACTGGCGTGACCATGGAGATGATGAATGTATTGACCTTTCCATTAGCTGCTGTTGTACAGTTTGTATGTGTAGCGATCACTTAAATTTCAACTCTTGGATAGAGGTTTCCGCTTGTTTTGGATGTGTCCCCTCTAACTGTGTATTTGTCTTGTCTATTTACTTATTGCTGCAGGTCAGTAGCAAAGATGAAGATTTTCTTGATCTTTCAGTTGATGTGGAGCAGAACACGTCAATTACTCACTGTTTAAGGTATGCATATTGTTGAGAAAATCTCTCTTTCTGCCTCTTCTAAAACATGCTCGCTTTCTGATCCTGTTAGTTTAGCAGGGCATGAAAATAAAAGTTCTAAGAGAGCCCCTGAGTAAGGAAATACCGGTCAGATTAAGCAGGATAGTACCAGAGTAACTGCTAAGTGACAAACATGTGAATACATTTGAATGTTCATGTTGGAAAGGAGTTTCTCTAAAACTAATGTGTCGTGCTTCATTCTATGTATCAGAGGGGAGCAAGAGAATAGTTACCTGCTGGGAGGAAGCAATCAACCATCTGTCAAACTGAAGGACTTGCTGCACAATAAGATGAAGCATTCCGTCCCAAGGGGACCTTTTGACCTTTATTCATTAAAGCACTTAACTACATGCTTGCTTTTAACTTTAAGCACCTGTTGAAGCCCTATTAACTTAAGTGCACATCTAAAGTTAAAAAACACGTATGTCAGTGCTTTTCTGACTAAGGATGGACTGATGTACATGTTTAAAGTTAAGCATGTGCTTAAGTGATGTGCACAGTTGGGGTCAGGGGCTTTAGAAAGCTGTACAGGAGTTACAAAATCTATTTGTTATATAATTGACTGTCTGCTTCTCTACTTTTCAACCCAAAGTTAAAGTGGAAAAGGAGTTTGGGGTTTTATTAGAGACAAAATAATTCAGATGATTGATAACTTTTATTGGACCAACTTCTGTTGGTAAGAGTGCAAGCTTTGAAGCCATACAGGGCTCTTTCTTCCTCTGGTAAAGTCAGAAGTATAATTCTGTGGAAGGAAGGGCCCTGTGTGGCCCAAACACTTCCACACTCTTACCAACAGAGGTTATTCCAATAAAA
This sequence comes from Sphenodon punctatus, assembly GCA_003113815.1. Lineage (NCBI taxonomy): Eukaryota > Metazoa > Chordata > Lepidosauria > Sphenodontia > Sphenodontidae > Sphenodon > Sphenodon punctatus. The sequence continues at coordinate 5,635,361 of QEPC01013002.1, read as the reverse complement.
GATAGTATCTGAATTATGGGTGTTAACAAACAAGATGATAGCCCCCTGGAGTCCGGGTTCGGTCAGTGCAGCCCCCTCACAAGTATAGCATGCAGAGCCTAACAAACAGGTAGGCCCCTGTGTGTATTTCGTGTGTGTTCGGGCAGCCCCCACTGACAGGTTTTGCATGACAAGCCTAATACATGGACAGCCATTTTTTCCCCACCGTGCTCTGCCAACCACCCCTCCGCCCTTCTCAGTATTCCTAGCGGAGCAGCGCATAGCCGGAGAGATCTGGGACACCTTGTGCCAGCATATCAACCACAATGCTAGCCAAAACACCCACCATCAGTGACGGTTTATTGAGCATCGGTGAACTTTATTGACAACACAAATGATCTTTTTGTGTTATCAATAAAGCCTTTACAAATATTTCCTATGTGTTGCTGTGTTGTCCTCTGACTCCCCACTACCAAGTATTCGAACAGAAGACTGTCCCTCCGCGCCCCTCATGTTATTTCCTGCCAGGTAGCCATTCCCTGTGTGTTCCTATTGGCATTCACAGGATAGCTGGATCTAGGAATGGCAATAGGAACTTGGAAGTGCAGAGGCACAGGTGTGCAGCCAGCTACTCGGCAACTGGCCAGCTCCTGACCTTTGCCTGAAGCTTTCCCATGGTAGTTTCCTTTGCACCCAGACTTTTCCCCACTGGGCTACTATGCTCCTCCCCCCCCCCAAGTGCATGGCCAGCAGCCACTTCACCCCCCATTTTCTGTGCACCCGCCACCCCCCTTCTCTTTCCTTCCAAACCCCAGCTCCCAAATTAGCTTATCACTGTGCCATACCACCATTCTCCAAAGCCTCTCTCCCTCCCCTAAACTTCCCTCCTTTCCCAGAAGAAGCACAGAAACCATGGATTATGAACAATTAAAGAACTTTAATTTAAAAAACTATTTCTTCTTGCACCTGCTTCTTTGGGGGTAGCTGAGCACGCTCGTTTGGGTGGCAAAACTGGCAGGGGGACATTTTCCTGATCCTCCTCCTGCAAATGTGATTGTGGAGGAGTCTTCACAGGAAACATGTCTATCCTCACATCTCACTCATCTCTTTGCTCACCTTCTTGATCATGATGTCTGACAGCTCTAACTACTGCCAGAGGCATACCTAGTGCTTGTCCTCCTGCTGGAAGTCCAGACGGGTCTTGGCAGCAAAGGCCTTGCATTCTGCGGCATTCTGCCATACGAACTGCCTATGCTCCCTAGCCATGGCATTAATGGCCTTGCAGATCTTGTCCACTTGCCACATGGTCTACCCAAGCAGCTCCCTCGGCAAATCCTCCCTATGCTGCCAGTTGCAGAGCCACAGGTCTGAGTTGTTCTGGGTGATTACGGTGGGGTTTCTGTCCATGCCCGTTACACTGGCAGACCTGTAGCAAGGCAACAAGGAAAGCCATTAGTTCAGACTGCCCCACCCACCTTCCTGCCCCAGCGTTTCAGGCTCCTGCCCACCCAATGTTTAGCCCTGTGCCTGCCCGAAGGGAAGTGGGAATGAGTACCTGGCCTATGTGGCTCCTGGGGAAGTTGCTGTGGTGGGATCCCAGTGTCGCACTTCTCCTGCAATCACCGTAGAAGAGTGAAGAACATACAGAAATCAAGCACTGCCATTCTCCCCTCCCCTCTGGCTGCTATTTTGGCTTCCACCCCTTTCCCTGCTAGCTTGCCATGGTGCCTTACCACTCATTTCCTAGGCCTACTGTTCCAATCCTGTGGAGCTATTTCCTGGCGATTTTCTTGCTGCTCCTCCACGCTCTCCTGACCACCTGTCAACACAGCAAACAATAAAAAACACGTAATTAGATAACAAAAAATTGAAGTTTTTATCATGCAGCTGTGTAAATGCAAACACCCCCCAGGGTCATTATCTTACTGTTCTCCTCTGCCTCCACTGTTTCCTCTACAAAGGTGGTATCTGGGTTCTCTGTGCCCTCGACTAGAACCTCGGGTGGCTCCTCGAACAAGGGCTGGCTCTCAAGCTCGAAGGGATACATTGTGACAGCCTGTCACAGAGTCTGTGTCTGTGTTGACCCATGCCGGCTCCAGGGCAGGGCTGGGTATAGAGGGATGTCTGTTAACAGCTTCCATGGAGGTAGCTGGAGTGGTTGCAATGGGAGCAGTTACAGTGGGAGTGGGTAGCAGGAGTTGCAATTGAAGTGGGAGTGCAGCGGGGCAGCCATATCCACCCACTTCTGTCCCCTGGCAAAGGCGCAGCCGTACAGGCAGGATGCAACACAGAGGAATCGGCCAAAGAGGTAGTAATAGGACAATGTTTGTCTCCCGTGGTTGGAAGAAAAGTTGTTGTCCCGGATCTCTTTGTATCTGCGCTTCAAGTTCTTGGCCTGCTGGCAGCACTGGTTCATGTCTTGGATGTAGCCCTGCTGTGCCATTTGGACTGAGATCTCTTGGCACACTCCCTCTTTCCTGTAACACTTCACCAGGACATATTGGGCCTTCTGCCTATAGAGTGATGAAAGCCTTGGCCTCTTCCTCAGCCCAGAGGTCAGCGTTGATGGGTGGATCATTAGGCAGACAGCGACTGCTGTGATTATGTGGTGCTGGTGGTGGTAGTGGTGGTGGTTGTTGCCTGGCTGTTGGTTTGAGCCATGGTGCTGGCGATGGTTAATCCTCTGCAAGTCGTTCCTGAGAATGCAGAAGTTCAGAAAGCGCAAGTGCTGGGCACATACTGCCATCCAGGAAAAGCTGGGAGAACGCATGTTTGACAATGTCACAGTGGGCTTTTAAGGTGGATGTTATGTGCGCACCAGTGAGAACGAGAATGGAGAGAGGGGCTGGGAGCGACAGCTCTGTGGAACGCTCTAGGCTTTTCCTCCCTACGCTCTATGGAGCTGGCGGATTTGTACGCATGGAGGCTGAACGCAACCTAATTGACTGGACACAGACACATGGGTGCACATTATCCCACACTTGTCCACACAGTGAGCTCCACGTGCTCTGGGACCCTGCTGTGATTGGGGGTTGCGTGGCGAGTGGGTGGTGGGAGCGAACACCTAATAAACAGGCAGGTGCCAACCCACCTGGTGTAACCAGCATCTCATTTAACATCTTGTGTCTCTGTTGCCTACATTTGGCTTCCTCATCTAAGGCTGGTAAGTGAGCGTGAGACACGCCTGTTGGGGTTGTCATCTGCGGTGGGTTTTTTACCTGAACACTCCCATAGGCCAAAATGGAAGTATCAGGTAAAAAATGACCGAAGGTGGCAACCCTGACTCCTGTGCATTGAGTAGCAGGTTGCTGGCTGATCCTACAATGACTTAGCGGCAGCCTGCTGCAGTTACCTACTGTTTACTTCACAGCCATAAAGGAGACTTCCACATGCTTCAGTTCCCTGGTAATCTTACCAAAATGGGTGCTTGAGGCAGTTGACTCTGTTACTTTAGCCTCCTGAATTTAGTTTCTCATCTGGTCTTGGTTATTATGCTACTGCTCGCCTTTTCTTCAGCTGCATGAATTTGAATTCCTGGAAAGATTAGGAAACACTGGTCTAGAACACTAGAAAAAGGCATTCAATTAGATTTTTGAATGCTTGCTTGATATTTAAAAATATGTTTTTAAATGAAAAGCAAATTATTAACCACAAGTGCTGTTGTACATCCTAACCTAGGGGTGGGGGGACCTCAGGCCTGGGAGTCAAACGCATCCTGCAGCTTGTTTTTATTCAGCTCCGTTCCACTTTCTGGCTGCTGCATCCAGCTCCTGTCCCCAAACTCGGAAAGAGTGAGCTCCGGGGAAGGGAGTAGAGCTGAGGGGATGCGCCCAAGGATAGGGGATGGATTCATGCCACAGATCCCTGATCTGAATCCTCCTCTTCCTGAGCACACTTCTTTAGTCCCCCTAGCTTGGGCAGCCCCAACTTGTATGTGCCCTTAGGAAGCTTGGATTAATTTACAAAGTGGCTCCTGGGAGGGAAAAGGTTCACCACCCCTGTGACAAGCAGATTCTACATTTTTAATCTAATTTCTGGTTTGCTAAGCGCATGAGAACTTTCCTGCTTAAAAAGACCCCTTTCTCCAATGCTCCCTGTTTCTTCAGTAAAGAGTGCTCTTTGCAATCGAGAACATTCCTAGCCCTGTGGTTTTAGCCTGTAGAATTCGGTTCTGTTCTCTGACCCTCTGCCGGCTCTTTTTTCTTTTAACTAGAATAGCAGCTAGAAAACTTAGGGCGAATTCACACGTGCAGCAATTATCTGGATTTTTAAAAACTGGTTCTCAATAGTTCGCTGTTAACAAGTCCTGTTGCATTCACATGCATGCCATACCGTTTTTAAGTACAGCGAAATAATGCATTCAGACCTTCTTGTAGTGCGTGCTTACCCGGCTGCTCAGTACGGTTCAGTTACAGGAAGTGGCCTGTGGGGAGCCAGAAGGTTGCTACTTTGTAGCAAAGTACAACTTTGCTACAACCTTTGCTGCAACTTTGCAAACTTTGCAACAACCTTTGCTACAACCTTTGTAGCAAAGGTTGCTACTTTGGAGGATCAGGGAGTAAAGAGGGAGAGCCTGAGGCTGCTGGAAAGAAGCCCCTCGCATAGTGAGGCGCGCTGCTTCTCTCCCTGGTTTCTTTCCGGTATCCCGCTGCTGCTACTGCTGCAGCACTACGGTAGAGGCAGAGGCAGATGATTGAAAGTCCCTTGGAGGGAAGAACTTTTTTGGGGAGAAGCATGGAGGGGAAACATGGAGGGGAAGAACTTTTTTGGGGAGAAGCTGGCTGCAGCCTGCACCCAGCAAGGCAACTACAGGGCTCCAGCTGGTCTCACTGCTTCCGGTAGGGGCAGGAGTAAAACAGCGCACTTGGAAGCACGGTTGCATTCACATCAGAAAAGATTTCACACCAGTTAAAACCAGTACGATGTTGCTTTCACACTGCTGTTAAGTGCGGATTTATTGAAAACGGACAGCAAAAAGGTAGGTTTGAGTAGCTTTGAAAGTCGATTTCTTTAGTGCGATATTGACCGCATTTATGTATGTGTTCAGACATGCATGAAACATTCGTTTTTTAAAAAAATTCGCAAAAATCAGAACATCTGAATCCCCCCTTAGTTAACAGCCATCCTCCTGGACAGCCTCCTATCAGGACTGTATCCATGCAGTTGTAAATTGTGCCAGCCACACAGGGCCCGGTACATGGGGTGCATGAATACAGTTGAAATGACGACACAAATGTGAAAAACACTGACTTTAAATACAGGTCTGCAGAACCTCAAACATGGAGAGCCATGGCCTGTGCAAATTTAGGAGGAGGCCTCTAACTCATTGCGTGCATGAGTAAGCTAGAAATAACAAATGCACAATATACAGGCCCTTAGGGCCTGCAGTGTCAACCACTGAAGGGAAGGTTATGTTAAACTGAACATCAAAAATTACAGTAATGTTCCTTTTAATGGGCAACTCAGTGGGGGCAATCCAACGGTCTGTGTACACCACCCGCAAGTACCGTGCTCTGGCCAGAACATGCGCACACAGGTGCACACGGTACACATGCACACGTGGCTGCATGCGTTCTGGCTGTGGGCCGTTGGATTGCCCTCACTGTGTGTCTGTCAAACGTTTCTATATTAGGAGGGGGTTTGTTCCACCATTTTGCATGGGCCTCCAAGTTCCCTAGACCTCGCACTGTCTCCCATATTGATGTTGTGGTTGACAGTATTGCTGCAACGAGAGTAAAATACCATGCAAGAGCCACATGTTTGGAGAAACGTGGTAGAAAGAAAATGGGATCAAACAGTTGCTTACCTTCAATAGCAACTACATTGCTCCATCTTCATTTTGTAAGTACAGCAGTGTTAGAAATTGTGCAGAGGAAATATTTCAATTTAATTCCTTTCTTCACCACTACAGCTGAATGTATCTTTCTATTTTTTTTCTTTCTTCCTTTAAATGAAAAATTTAAGGGATCCAATGCATATAAGCCTCCAGCTTAGTTGTTTTCCTCTGAGTGCAAGGCCTGGCAATAAGCGAGAGAGAAATTAATCTAACAACAAAATAAATTACATATCAATTATTTTTATTTCCACCAGCAGCTGTAGATGCCAATTGACTCTGTCAGCTTGATCCTGGCTTTCAGCTACAGTTGTTTTGGTTTCGTTTTCTTTATTCCACTAAAAGATTGTCCTGCTTTTTTAAAAAAAAATCTGTTTTATGAATAAATAGCAATGAACACACTTTCTGTTGAAGAGGGTAGCTTCTGGCTGTTGGATAGAGTCTATAGAAAAATCTCTGGGGATATATATATTTTTTTATCCAGATGAAGCAAATCATATGTGCATGCCTGTATCTTTTAAAAATAAAAATCCCTCTGCTCCCTATTAAAATCGTACTTCAGCAGAATTCAAAGTAGTTTCCCCCCACCCTGCTGTTTTTTTAAAGGAATTAGAGAAGAACTAGGAGTGTCTTTGTTGTCCAGACTTCTAGCTGTGCATGAATTTCAGTGGGAATTACAGGCACAGAAGTGCTGAGTTTCCATGAGATAACACTACCTTGAAAACCCTTATTTGGGGAAATATTTGTCCAAGTGCAGCATATACCAGGGGTGGGCAAAGTTCTCAAGCCAAAGAGCCATGTACCAAAAGTTTTCATGCTGTCGAGAGCCACAAAATACATTGATCGTGGCTTCCCTGATTCTGGAGACAGGGCAGCAAGGCTACCCCCAAATCCACCCTTCGTCACTTCAAAGCTCTGGTTTCCAGGCGGTCTGGTGGGTTTGGGCAGCAGCATTTATTTATTTATTTACATAATTTATATTCCACCCCTCCTGCAAAGCAGCTCGGGGTGGCTAACAGTTCAGAAGAATAAAATAGAAAAATACAATCATATAAATAAATGAATGTGAAATAAAAATAAAACATAATAAAACCTTCAATCCCAATGGGAGATGTCAAAAGAAAAGTAGAAAAACCTACAGAAACCCCACCACCCTAACTCACAACCTGCCACTCATCTCCCTCACCAAAGTCCTGCCGGAACAGCCAGTTCTTGCATTGTGGCCACCTGGGCCTTCTCCGGCAGGGAGTTCCACAGCCTAGGTGTGGCCACCAAGAACGCCCTATCCATAGTTGCCCTCCCGGGATAGCCGGGGGACTTCAAGAAGGGTGCTCCTGGCGGACTGCAGGGGCTGATCAGAGCCCAGGGAATGAGGCGGTCCCGCAGGTAGGTAGGGCCTATGCCATGTAGGGTTTTATAGGTAAGCAGTAACACCTTGAATTGGGCCTGGAAGACTATAGGAAGCCAGTGCAGAGCACGAAGCACTGGTGTAATGTGCTCACTGCGACCTGTCCCTGTCAAGAGATGGGCCACTGCGTTCTGCAGCAGCTGCAGCCTCCGAACCATCACCGTAGGTAGCCCCACATAGAGCGCGTTACAATAGTGCAGTCTGTAGGTGATTAAAGCATGGATGATAGTGGCCAGGTCGGAGTCCAAGATGTACGGCAAAAGTCGCCGCACCAGATATAATTGTCGAAACATGCTCCTCGCCACAGCCTTCACCTGGACATCCAGGCAGAGCTGGGAATCAAACTACGAACCTGGGGCGGTCAGTGGGGGACAAACCCCATCAATGACAGGGGATGCCACACCCACCACCTTGCCCACTAGCATCACCTCCATCTTGTCGGGATTCAGCTTCAGTCGACTGAATGGCACAAGACGTGCTTCAAAGACCCCCTAGGGGCTTCAGTGGCTGAAATAAAGCCAAATGGACATGTCACCAGCCAGCCATTTTTACTGAGAGCCACGCTACAGGGCTCAAGAGCCACATGTGGCTCCTGAGCCCCCATCTGCCCACCCTCTGGCATATAACAACACACAGCTTTAAGTATTCACAAGAGATGCAGCCACATGAGCTGCAGAGGACCTGATCCTCGCGTAGCCCCGTGGCGGGCAAGCACAGCAGCCACACTTTGGGCCAGCATAGGGAGCAGGGCAGACAGTCACACACACACACATACACACACACACACACACACCCATGCAAGGAAGTTGGGTGCCCGGGCCACTGTCGAAGGTGCCAGCCACTACCCCACCTCCCCCAGCTGTGACGTGGCCGTGCAGGACTGGAGCAAGTGGAAACTGCTCAAAGCCATGCAGCGGACCTTGCTGTGCAGCGGGGCAGACAGCGACCGGGCACAAGAGCTACCACACCTTGGGCAGCCTGACCCCATTCTGCATCCTCAGCTTGTTTCCTGCACTGCATCGTGCGGTAAGGCTGCCTATGGTGGTGTTGCCCTCTCGTGTTGCTGCACCCAAGGAAAGTCATTCCTGACAACTTGGTTTGTATTCCTCTTATTTTGGTAGCAATCTATCATATTTAGGAACTTACCTAATTTCAGGGGCATAGGTTGAGTAGCTGCTATCTGTTGTGTGACTGATTATCTACTTGAAGTTAACCAAGTGCTTAAACCCTCTGACGATTAAGGTCATTAGAATACCAAAGTAGGAGGGTGAACATGCTTTAGAAATTGTGCCATTGGATTTTTGTAGTTCATCAGCTAATATGATTGTATTTGGAAGGAACCAGTGTCAAGAAACTTTAAGGACCAACGGTTGTATTTATTTACAGAGACTTCAGCAACACAGAAACATTATGTAGCGAACAGAAGTACTACTGTGAAACTTGCTGCAGTAAACAAGAGGCACAGAAAAGGTGGGTAAAGAACAGTGCAATTCAGACCCTGCTTTAAGTACGCTTGGATCTTAAAGGAAGCTTGAATCCATGATAAAGTACTAATCCCTGTAATTGTTAATACTTCAAAAAAACCCCTGAAGAGCTTGGTCTTGGTGGTTACTGAGTGATGCAGGAACAAATGTCAAGAACTTAGGTTCCATTCCTGCCTGTCATCTCCCTCTGGCTGGGGGAAGCCCTCTTTTGGGCCTGTTTGAAGCATCATGTACCTAGTGCAGTGACTCCTAACATTGCTTGTGTGACCCCATTTTGGGACTTCCCTACAACCTTGTGACTCCAGGCAGCACCATAGTCATTCCAAGTATATGAAATGTCAGTGAGATTGTGACTAGGATTACTGGCTCTCTCCGGGCTTTCACTTGGAGGGGGCGGGGCCAGGCTGGCAGAAGCAGAGCAAAGGGGCTAGCATGACACTCTGCAGGGGGTGGAGCCATGTCGGAAAGGGGCTGTGTCACAACCCTGCCCCTTGTGGTGCATCATGGTGCTTCCTAGTGGTGGGGCTGTGTTGGAAACATGGTGAGAAAGTCCTTATGGCTCATCCCCTTTCTGACATGGCCTCCCTCGCCACCCTTGGAAGCCCCCACTGGGGATGCCCCTGGCTGACTTGGAGAAATCAGGACTTCCTCTAGAGCCCAGAAACTTGGTAAAAACAGACATGTGGTAGCTCCCCAGCATGACAGCTCCCCGGGCCAGGAAGCCACAGCTGGCGTAGCCCAGGCCATGTCAGGGTGTCAGACAAACACTCCCACAGATGGAGAGCTGTTCCACCGCCCAAAAGCTTGGGTACAGCCCAGAGCTCAACAAACGTGCCCCAGCCCGATTCCCAGCGCCCCACCCCCCGACATGACAGACAGCCATGGCAGCTAGTGACAGGGAGCCATGGCAACCAGCCATGCTAGACCCCAAACCGCAGCAGGTAAAGTAGGGCGTAACCGATGTGCTGGCCTGTGTCGGCCCATGTGGGCGGCCCTTAGCCTGGGCTCTGATTCTGTGATTTTTTCCAAGGACACAGCCCGGGCTAGCTTTCTAGGGCAGTCATGGGCTAACATCTGGCGGTGCCACAGCAGGCCAAAGTGGGCCACTGTCACATCTGTTTTTACCCTATGTGTCAAAACCTGGAGTCTGGATGAAAGTCAGAGGGACAGTGATCCTAATCAAGCCCTTTATTTATAAAAACCTATTATGCACGGATTAGATGATGAGTATTGCAAGGAAATAATGACATCAAGGCTTCATACATGGATGGCGGGAGGGGAATGCAATGGGATGTGGTTGCACCCCCAATGTCTGCCTGGCCCCTCCCCTTCTGAGCAGCATAATTAGGGCTAAGAATTTGTCACAGTCATGACAAAAGTCACGTTTTTAGTGACTTTTGCCTGCCTCCATGAATTTTGAGATCTTCCCATGACTTCCATGATTTTCCCAAGTTTTTTGAGATTTCCCCCAAACTGAAGAGCAGAGCCGGCAAGAAGAGCACGCTCAGTGGTGCTAAGATCAGCCACAGTGTCTCCCTGGCGCTCCAAACCCCTCCCTAGCTGTGGAGACACGGTGGCATGGCAAGAAGCTGGCGAGAATAGCACACTGGGCGCCACCGGGTAAAGCCACGGCCTCTCCCTGGAGCTCCAAACCCCTCCTCAGTGTTGTTTCTTGTGGAGGGAGGAGCTTTGGGTATGGTCAAGTGGCGGCACGGCATGGTGGCGGGATGAGAAGCAGAGAACGTTACCGTTGTCTGAGCTTCAAGAGGCGCCCAGGAGGAGACGGCAGCCTTTCCTCTGCCTTTATCCCCTGCTTGGGCTTACAATCTAAGCCTGGGGCTTTCAAAGGGCTTTACAATCCCTGGGTTTACAACCTAAGGGGTGGGGGTGGGGGGTGTTTTCCGCCTTCTATTCTGTGCTGGGTGGGTTACAGTCTGTGCTGGGGGGTTACAATCTAATCCCTGGGTTTACAATCTAAGGGGGGTGGTTACAAAATACAATATTGAATAAAAGTTTTTTAAAAAATTACCTATGAGTTTTCTGCGACTTTTTCTCATTCCTGCCATGACCAACTCATGACTTTTAAATAAAAATTCCATGACAAATTCGTAGCCCTAATCATAATGTTATGACACTCAGAAAACAGGCATGGTCATGTCCAAAAGGCGTGGGGACTGCCTTTGTCGTGATGCTCAGAAAGGGTTGCGGTGAAGACTTTCTCCCACCCCCTAAATGGAATTCTGCTGACGTCCTTGGCTTTATAATGAAAGTCTTATTTTGACTTCACAGGATGAGAGTAAAAAAGCTGCCAATGATCCTTGCGTTACACCTCAAGAGGTTCAAATACATGGAGCAGCTACACAGATATACCAAGCTGTCTTACCGTGTAGTATTCCCTCTGGAGCTACGTCTCTTCAACACATCTGGCGATGCCGTCAACTTAGATCGCATGTATGACTTGGTGGCTGTTGTTGTTCATTGTGGCAGGTAAAATACAGTTTCATGTATACTTCACACTATAACAAGATCAGCTTTGTTAGTATCTCATTAAAAATATTATGTATGTGTAGACAATGGGTTAGAAATGTGTGTTAGCAGCAGCATATGTAGCCTCAGATAAAAGTACTCCTATTTCTACAGTAAATAGGAAATTGGCGGTCTGTGAAAGAGCTCTCATCTACTTCCTGGTGGTGAGAATGTAGAATGATAACTCTAATATGGGTTTTCAAATGTGGCAGATTTTCAAGAACAGAAAAATGGAGGAATCCTTGGGGCTCTGTGTCGGCTTCATCCACAGTCCTCAAACTACTTACTTTAAAGGGGTCCCATTAAAATCACTGAAGAGATTTGAGGATTGCTGCCTCATTTTCTTTCCTTCCTAACTAAATGTTAGAGAACTCTTAAAAAACATTTTGCAGAGTTTGTGACATAGTATGTGAACAGTTTAAGCAAGCAAAATCCAGAAACTGTTACGCAGTAAGAAGGAAAGGAGGACTGTAGTGTTTGTTTCAACATCTTGGTTTGGCTTATCAGAGACTTCAGTTAAAATTATATAAACGAGTCTAGATATAATGTTTTAAATTGTGACTTATCAATCCCATTTATATCTCTGATACTTCTTAAATTTCTTTTTCCTAGTGGACCTAACCGTGGGCATTATATTACCATTGTGAAAAGTCATGGATTTTGGCTTCTGTTTGATGATGACATTGTAGAGGTCAGTATCTTGATGATCAAGAGCCAGTTCTTAGGGTGTTAGTACACAGGCTGGGAGCCCGATGGGGCCCTGTAGTGGCTCCGCACAGCTTCCATGCAGCCACCTCTCGCAGGGCCCGCGTGGGGAGCACAACAATGGGTAGCGTTCCTCTCTGCTATGGTCTGCCCATGTGCCGCTTCCTCCCTCTCCTTCACAGAACTGTGGTCACTCTAGCGATGCGCTAGGCTGTGCCTCTATGGTAAGAAATGCACATGGAGACCACATTCTCCCCAACAGATGGTTGCCTTGGTTTTATTTGAATTTGCCCGCACAGCACGCTCCACGTTTCCTGGGTTGATGCCATGTGAAGTGGCACCCGGGTGAACATGTGGTGGCCACAGGACAGATGAGCGGGTGAATGTGGGGCAGTGTCTCGTTTGTTAACACCCTTAGCGTGCAAGCTTACTTGTCCATGTGATATGCATTGCCATTTATATAAGCTATTATTGTGTGATGATACCAATCCCAAGCATTTAGCAATCAGTACCCAAAAGATCCCCAGGCTGGCTGGCTTAAAAATTATGTGTTAAAAATAATAATACCTGTTGAGGTTTTTTATTGAACTTCTGGGCTTTGAGCACATAGGTTACATTTTCAATTTTTTTCCAAGCAATTCATGATCATGACAGCTATTTTTTTTTCTTTTTAAGAATGAAAACTGAAATTTTCAGCCTTTAAGGAAAACATCAAAGATTTGCAAATAAAACTGCACAAGTTGCTAATACTCTAACTTGACTTTACTTCCTCTTTCACCTTAAAAAAACCAACCCTCATGCCGTAAACAACTGAGGAGTCTAATTTTTCAGTGCTTGAAAAGTAAAGATAATCTTGAGCTGCAAAATTTGGATCTGGATGTTGGGTCTCCTAGAATCCATTCATACAATCTGCTCACCACAGGGAGTGGGGGAGAATGCAGAGCCACAGCCCAGGCAGTTCCCTCTCTTGCTGTGGGTAGGTTGTGTAAATGAACCTTTAGCCACCTGAGCTTAAGGAGCTTTGGGATCCTGGGGGTTATTGGGTCCATTACAGAGACAGGAACAACAAACCATTCTGATCCTGACCTGCATTAAGCTTACCACCCGATAGAAGGTGAAGCGTATGGGGATCTAGGTTTTGTTTCAGACTCATTTTTAAAAGCAAGATTAACTTGAGCTTGCTTTTAATTCTGTCAAACGTAATTTTATTTAACCAGTCTTTGTTATTGGTATTTTTACATTTTTCGTGAAATCTAATAAAGAATCAGCTTAAATATATTAAAGCGTACAAGATCTAGGGCCAAATTTTGCAGTATTTAATACAACAAAACTTGTATTGATGGAAATGGCAGCTTTGCTCTATTATGGAGTGTGGAAATTGTCCCCTAAACATTTGCCACTGGAGTCGCTATTTATTTTTGAAACGCATAAACTAGTTTACATCACTAACACGGAGCTGCATTCAGTCTCAACTCTGATGGATGGAAGCCAGGGCCAAAATAATGCAAATGCAATCTAAACATTGCATGACAGAAGCAAGCACTGGGAATTGTTGCCATAATACTGCTTGCCAAGATTAGGTGCTTTATTCTAATCCTACGTTGAGGCGAATCCACCAAGGTCAATGGAGTTATGCTGATATGAAATGGAGTGAGATCCAGTTTCTTTAAAGAGGGAGCAGCATGCGTCATTGGATCACAGACTGGATGGCATTATCAGGTTCTGGAAACAATGCTATCAATTCTCCTTGCCAAAAAGACAGGCCAGAATCTTTCCAATTACACTTTTTAAGTAACTCTCCACAAAGAGCCCACTGATTTCAACGTACTACTGCTCATGCAGTAAGTTACTTCTTAAATGACAGGATGAGCAGCAGAATCTGGCACATAATAAGAAATGAACTAAGGAAAGGAAAAAATAATAACTGGAGGAAGACTAAAGGTGTAGTGTTTCTATTTTCAACATTATTTTCTTAAGTGTTCTGTTTATAAGCCTAAATTCTGTTTGTACTACTTCCCTGTTGTGCGAGTAAAGGAGGGAAAAGTCTCATAGTATGAATAAAGAACCCATCCTCACCTCTGGCCCAATCTTGCACCAGGATTTGCGGTATGATTTAAGCTTACTGGTACAGAATTACCCATTCACATCCCAAATTGCTAAGAGAGGGGCCAATTCAAGTTTGGGTGCATGCACATGCCTGCAACACGTTGCCTAGTGCCGGTGGCAGCAGCAAAAGCATCTGGGACTTAGCTGAAGAGCATCTCAAGGCCCTCTTTCCCCTCCCTTCCATCTTCGAGAAGGGAGCGGGGAAGAGGACTGTGAGCTGCTCTCCTGGTTCTAGGCCGGCCCCACTGCTGTAGCCCTGCTACAGCCTACCTGCCACCACACTCACAGCGCTCTCTCCCCTCCCATCTCACAGAGGGGCGGGGGCAATGATGGCTTGGGAGGGGCAGGGCTGCAGCAGCACCAGACATGCGTGCAAGGTGCGTGCATTCATGTCTGTGCGTCATGTGCGTATTATGGATGGGGGACAGAGTCTGCAAACCACTGCCCAGCGACAAATAACTACACTCTCCTGTTTGCATTCTGGTAGCGTATCCATCTGTGCTTAGTATATTTTTCCTAACGGAATTTTCAACAGCTCTTTGTTTGTTTTCAGAAAATCGATGCCCAAGCGATTGAAGAATTCTATGGTCTTACCTCTGATATATCAAAAAATTCAGAATCTGGTTATATTTTATTCTACCAGTCAAGAGAGTGACCTGGAGAGCTGTAAAACTGCTGCAGATGGAGAACACTGACCCGCACTGTTAACTGACCTAAGTAGACCATGTTCCTCCCTGGTCGAACAATATATCCTGGCTGCTACTAACATGGGCTTGACTATTACTCTTCATTTTTGACATGCAGCACCTTGACTCAGAGTTAAGTGCAAGCAGATCTTAGTAAAAATGTCTATGGACTAACATAGAACATCTGTTCATAGAACATTCTCAAAATCTGTTGAATCCAATTGTACTAGAATAGCATTTTGTACGGATGTGTGCATTACATTTAGAGTAATTTCTTAAAGCATCTCTAAATGGCTCTTTGGGAAGGAGGGTATCATCTTACGAAGCATTCCTTTAAATACATGCTCAAATGTACTCTGCATTTGAAGAGGAGAAAAGAACTCTGTTTCATAATACTTGGAGCTGGAGTTGAATAGGGGATTTTGTCACATGTTGTTCTCCACTGATAGAAATATATTCTACCTAAATCCTTTTAAGCTTTGAGTTATTAAAAACTTTAAAATGGGCAACCACATGACTTAACCCGAAAACTGACATGAGGGGACTGAAATCACAATGGAACCAAGTAGTGTTGCATGTCCATTCTTCCTGCTTATCATGATGATACAGCCCAGGGGAGGTGAGCGGTGGTTTCAATTCCAAAATGCCACAAAGGCACTGGGGATTTTGTAGTGAAAGAGGATGTTCTTCCCATTACACAGAACTGTGCTTTTATAACCATTGAGCTTATCTTCCTACCAAAAGGAATAGCATTAAGCTCTGTTGCTTCTTGAGTTCGCAGCTGTTTCGGTGTTCTGTTCACAAGCAAGTATTGTACATTGGGACTAGAATGACACAATTCAGTCAAACAATAGCTAACTTTGGGCATTGATCCTGCAAGGTACTAGGCTTCTGCAGCTCTCACTGATTGCAGCAGGAGCTAAAAGGGGTTTAGTAACTCCCAGGAGAAGGTGGGTGATTTCAGACGTTACGTGAACACGGTGAACCACGGTGAATACCCACCTGTGGTCACCGTGTCCCGTACGTCTGTTCGCGGCGCGCCAGTTGTTGGCCACGGTCAATCCCCACATGGGGTTCGTTTGAACCACGCTTCCCGGGCTAGCCGGGGGAAGGTCCCGGGAAGCGTGGTCAGACGGACCCCGGGCCATGGCCAAGGAAAAGTAACGTCTGGCCGCGTGCCACGGCCCGGGATCCCTGGCGGGATCCCGGGCTGTGGCATGATCGGATGGCCGCGGCGGCCGCATTGGCCCCGCCGCCCGCCCGTCTCCTCGGAGGGCGGGCGGCGGGGTGCGTGGAGGGGGCGGGGCCGTGCGGCCGCACGTTGCGCCGCGCGGCCCCGGCCCCTCCCACTTTCCCCGCCGGGATCCCCCCGGCACGTCTGTTGTGCCGTTACGGGGTGACCCCGGCGGGGAACGAAGCCGTTGGTGCCGGTACGGGGCCAATGGCCCGTGTATCGTCTGAAAATACCCGGTGTTGGGGGTTGGGGTTTTTTGGATCACTTTAGAGCACCTTTTACAATCATGCAATATTCACAGCTTACAGCTGCAGAGGTAGATGACCCATGTCCAGCAGCAGTAGCCATGTTTGTCAACATATTGCTGACCATGGTATTGGGAAGGCTTTGGGGGTGGGTACTATAAAGAGATCAGAAAGCATAGCCCAAGTGCTGTCATTTTTGCTTTTTAAACCTGGTTGGCAGGGGTAGTCCTTTAGCTCATAAACTAGTGTACCAGTAATACTGGAAAAACTTTGTGAGGAAGGAAGTTTAAAAGTAAGTAGCAAAAAGGAATGGGAAGAGATCACTATTGTGTTGAATCATTTTCTGTGGAAAAACTGACCAGTCTGATTTGTCTTTACTGCTGGACATCAGGACTATTCACTGTCTTGGCCACTGTGGTCCAGGTCAGCTCATGGCAATTCACTGGTGGGCCTGTTTGCACAAAAGTCGCTCATCGTGCAGACAGCGTATGTCATTTCTGTAGTGCATGGGTAGTCAAACCTTGTTCGGACTTACCAACACAAACTGTGCAAGTTAAACATGCAGAGCTTGGCGCTGTCATTGCATGCCACCATTCTGGAAATTGACATTTCAATTTGGAATATTCTGCTATTTCATCGGATCAGATTTTAGGCCATGGGCCGGACAGAACCCTGCTGTGGGCCAGATTTGGCCTGTGAGCCACTAGTTGGCCAGCCCTGCTGTACAGAATGTCATACAGACTTTGAAAGCCAAACCCTGATTCCATTGAACTCATAGGCAAAACTCCCACTTTCTTCAGCGGGACTAGGATTTGACCTGATCAGAAGCAAAGGAATTCTAGGGAGAATAATCATCTCATTGCCTTTACTTTTATCTATTTTAACTTTGTATTATATATTTATTAGAAAAGTGTCACTTTCCGTCCTTTCTAAGGAGAGGGCCAACTGCAATATTTTATTGCTGAGCTGTTTATGTCAATGAAGAGACTTAAGCACTGGCGAATCTTGCATCTTGGTTTCCCCTCTGGGTGTGAAAAATCTTCCTTGTGTTACAAGCTAGTGTGAATGTGATATTTTTGTTACATTATAGTGAACACACAATATTAGACTTTGCTAGGACATGGTTTGATATTTATTTGGAGTTATCTTTGGCTATTTTGTAACCCAAGGAGTATAAGCACTTTAATTCAAAGAAAAACAAAACTGGATTTATTTATTTTTAATCTTCTGTGAACTATTTATCATCAGACTGACCCAACAGAGTAGGCAAAGAGACCAATGCTGCAGCCTTTGCTTCCATGAATAGTCCCCCTGTTCCGGTGACATCACAAGTAAAGGCTGAAAGACTGGGCCCAAAGCAAGGATAGATGCTTTCATTTTCTTTTTCGGACGGGGGTGGAAATGCTCTCTCTCACCATAATGGATGTATGGTTGTCCATAACAGACATTGTTTTTAGGTCAGCACAATAAGGGCCTGTTCAAACAAGCTTTGAGGTCAATGGGAGTCTTACCATTAAAGCCTGATCCAAGGTCCATTGAAGTCAATAAAGTCATTCATATGGGGACACTGGTTGAGTCCCTCAGGCTATGATCCTCAAAGCAATGGGGTTTGTGCTGAGGAGGTGCTATGAGGACTGGGCTGTGAGTAAAATAACTTGCCTTTTTAAACTGAACATTTGTGAACAGTGTACATCTTTTCATAAATAAGGCCATCACTTCCCTTGCAAGTGAGACTGTATTCTGGTTGTGAATAAAATGCACTTTCTAGATCAAAGTTAACCAATGTAATACAGATGTTCTGTACTTCAAAATTTGCTGCCAAACATTTTTAGGATCTGTGTTTTACTTTTAAAAACAAAAGCTAGCATTAACGTATAACTTGGGTGTTTGGAACCAATGTTTGTATGAACAATATTTTTTTTCATTACACTTGATTTTAAAATGCTTTAGGCTATCCTTTAGAAATTTGGGTTTACTTTACTGAAAAATGATTTTTGTGTGTATTAGTTAATAAGGTCTGAATATTGAAACAATATTTGAATATTAAATTCTGGGATTCAGCATATGTTAATTTTTCTTTTCCCTGGCTATAAGACATGACTTTAGATTGGATAATAAATACAGATAATTACTTGACAGTAAAATTACTACACTAGGCTTTTTGTCACATTTTTCTGGGGAAAAAATAAGTGGAAGAAACTAAAGTGGCCATCAACACTTTCATGTAGGTCTTCTGGGTCTTTCCTAAGTGCTGCAGGGCTGTTAAAGCAGAGGTTTGTGCTCGCCGAAGAAAAGGTTCACAGTAATCATTGAACACATGGATGGATGCCTGTCCAAAAATCAATGCTCTTGACACCCACTTTGTAAAATGCTAGTTTAGTTTTAGCACCAGTTAACACAAGGTGAACTTGTTTTTTTTGCTGCTCAAAATGGCCACATTCCTGATTTTCCTAACCATCTTCACTGTGGATTTGGCCCTGTACAGTGCTGATTAATCTAGGGTATTTTCAGACGTGCTGGGCCCGGAGGCCCAACACGCTGCACCCCGGAATCCTGGTCCGTGATGAGGCCGTCCGTCCTTTAGACAGGCCGGCCCCATCACTCTACGGGATTTGGGAGGGGGCAGGGCCGAGCGGCGCGACATGCGGCCACTCAGCCCCCCTCCCCCCCCGTGCTCCAACGGCCATCCGCCCTCAGGGAGTTGGGCGGGCACAGCAGCCTGTGAGGCCACTGCGCCCGATCCCGTATTGTGGTTGGGGCATGATTCTGGAATGGGGCAAGGTAACTGACGTTACTTTTTGCCCCTTCCCTGATTGTGGCCAATCGAACAAATGTTCTGGCCCTGAGGCTGGCCTCAGAGCCAGAACTGTGGTTAGCTTTGACCCCCACCAGAGATTCGCTGTGGTGAACATTTGGCGGGGGTCAAACAGATGTTCAGGCAATCACAGCCACCACACTGAATCCACTGTGATTCAGTGTGGTTCACTGTGATGACGTAATGTCTGAAAATACCCCTAGTTGTGATAGAGAAAAACAGCAATGATCATGCTTAACTCAAAACATGTGAGACCTCTAAAACTGAGGGGCTCTCTCCTGCGTAAAACCAAGCGCATCCTTACATGCCTTACTAAACTGGAGCTAGGGTGTTCAGCACATTGTAGGATTGAGCAACGGGATGCATTTGTTTGCTTATCTGAAGGTTTGCTATAGATATAGCGATACATTACATATACCATTCATGCATTTTATGCAGATAGTTTATATTTTTCACTTTAGTCCATCATGAAAAACATGGAAAAATGTGAAAAATCAAGCTTTTTCTAGCCAGCAACTAGGGTAAAATAGTATCAAAGATATCGGACAATAGCCGGTGCTTTCCCATCACCTCTTTTTCAGCACACTGAGATCTGACTGGATTATGTAGTCCACTGTTTGTTCCATGTGCCATTGTGTGGGATGTATTTCCTATGTAACTTTCTTCTTAGCTGTCCATTGTATTATAGGCTGTTTTTAAATGGACGAGGGCAGGGAAGCCGAGTCCGTGTACGCTCGATGGGTAGGGAAGGGTCTAAACAGCGGCGATGGGTGTGCACACCTGGCCACCCATGCACTCGCGTGGTGCTACCTGGGATTTTCTGGGTTGGGCCATGCGGGGAGGTATGTGGGTGTGTATGGGTCATGGGAGCACACACTCACCCACCAGCACTTTTGCATGGGCACTACCACACATGTCCACTGGTATTCTGATTTGGAGAAATAGTAGCTGGGGATTATTATTATTAAACATTTATTTAGCGCCACTCGTATGACCTGGTGCCGTACAGAACACAGAACTAGACGCGGTCCCTGCCTGTGGCTTACAATCTAAAAGACAAAAGGGGGGAGACAGGGAGAGGAGACAGTGGGAGAGACAGGGGAGAAGACAGACAAACATTCAAGCGGATGCGAAGTCTCGGGTGCGTATGCTTGGCTTGGTTACAAAGAGGTTGGTAGCAGCAGTCAGCAGAGGAGGGCAGACAGTAAGAGTAAGGGGAAAGACTAGCAGGCATTGGGAAAGGCAGCAAGGAAAAGGTGGGTCTTGAGGAGGGATTTGAAGGAGCGGAGGGAGGAGGCAAGGCGGATGTGGGCAGGGAGGGAGTTCCAGGCATGGGGGGCAGCGAGGGAGAAGGGTCGAAGGCGGTTAGGTGAGCAGGAGAAACGAGGGAGAGTGAGGGAGGGGACAGAGGAAGAGCGGAGAGCGCGTGCAGGAGTGCGTAGGGAAATTAGGTCTGAGAGGTAAGGGGGAGCTTGGTCGTGGAGCGATTTGAACGTGAAAACCAGGAGTTTAAACAGGATACGTTCAGGAAGGGGGAGCCAGTGAAGGGAGAGGAGGAGAGGCTGCACATGGTCGAAGCAACGGGCAGAGTGAATGACCTTGGCGGGGGAGTTTTGGATTGCGATAAGGGGGGACAGGTGAGAGCGAGGGAGGCCAGCAAGGAGAAGGTTGCAGTAGTCGAGGCGGGAGATAACCATGGCATGAACAAGGGTTTTGGCCGAGGAGATAGATAGAAAGGGGCGGATGCGGGCAATGTTGTGGCGAGCGAAGCGAAAAGAAAGACGAGGATAATGGGGGAAGGAGAAATACTTGGAACCACGATAGCTAGCCCCTATCCACTACCACCTTTATTGTCCAGCCCATTTATGTAACTGGAAATATTGTCCAATAGCCAGACACTGTAAAGACTCTTGGTGGTAATTATGCCTGCAATCCTAAACCCATTGAAGTCAATGGCAAAACTTCTGTTGACTTTAACTGGTAATGGTTGCACCCTATGTATTTAATTTATGGCAGGCATTAACAATTAAACTAAGATGTATCTGGAACTTTCTTTCCATTCACAATGGGTTCTAGCATTTGCTACATGCAGTTTTTATCTTGGAACACAACGTTTCAGTCTAATATTGATACTCATTTGTGTTCCAGTCTTGTGCACTTGGGGTTGGATTATGAGAGGTGCCGACAATGGCAACTCTCATTGGCTCAGCACCTCTTCCCCTTCAAGTCCTTGCTGTTTTCTTTGTCTCTCATTTCCTGTTTTGTGGCCAATGAGTTTGTGCAGTTTCTTTTATAATTTAACCCATATTAGAAATTCTTCAGGCGTTCTTCATTTATGCCAATTTTTAGCAGTGTTCTGTTGTTTTAATTATTTGTTGTTTCTTAGTAATCTCACCATTTACTGTGTTTTTATAATTATTTGATGAGCTAATATTATTTAGACTTTTGTTTTAATTAACTTGTACTTTGGTTTTTTTTTATGTAATCGATCAAAGCACAATCTTGTGAAAGTTCAATCAATTTAACACTTTGCCTCTAAAATAAAGTTTGCAAAAATCAAAACAAAATTCAACAAAAAAACCCAACAACCTCCAGTTAGAGAATTGTCTACGAAACATTGCATGCAATGACCTTCAAGGGGGAGACTTATGGTCCTTGGACTGCAGGACCATTTTTGCTGTGCATTCCATTATAGGACTCCAAAGTGGTAGAAGGAAGGAGAGAGAGAAGATACCTGAAGTTCAATTAAATCTTGCCAGCAGCCCCAGTAGAGAGCTCGAAAGTACTTCCAAAAATTCCCTTTATTTTTGCAGTGCCCTACGTAAGACTGGTGTGCAAAAAAGCTTTTATCTGAATTTGCAGCTGTTCACTCTAAAGACATGTCTGTCCACACACAATTTGATTACTTATTTCCCAGTCATTGTGGCAAAGCTCTCCTCCCATGGCATGCCAGTACTGTCACAGCCATATTGTAGCTCTAAGCAGTTTTATTTTTCTCATGAAGCTAATTCTTCCATTCTAGTGATTTTCAAGAGATTGCTGACGTGAGCAAATGGAAGTTACATAAGTCACAGCTGTCCGCAAGAGCTGAGTCACTGTAGGTTATATAGAAGACTAAGGGTGTTTTCAGACATTTTGAGATCGCAGTCAACCACAGTGAACCACACACAACCCTGTGGCAGGGCCAAAGAGCCCCAAACGTCTGTTTGGCAGTTGCCAGATGTTCACCACAGACAATCCCCAGTAGGGGACAAAGCTAACCACCCTTCCGGAGGTCCGGCCCAGACCATCTCTGAAAGGGTTGTCAAAACAATTCCCACCAGGAAACAGCAAAACGGCAACCACCAGCCAGAAGCAATCAAAACGATTCCCAGCCGGGGCCAAAGCACACCATGGGTATTTTCAGACGATATGGGGCCCTTTGGCCCCGTACCGGGACCACCGGCTTCGTTCCCCGCCGGGGTCACCCCGTAACGGCACAACAGACGTGCCCGGGGGATCCCGGTGGGGAAAGTGGGAGGGGTGGCGCGGTGCAACGTGCGGCCGCACGGCCCCGCCCCCTCCACGCACCCCCGCTGCCCGCCCTCCGAGGAGACGGGCGGGCGGCGGGGCCAATGCGGCCGCCGCGTCCGGCCGAACGTGCCACGGCCCGGGATCCCGCCGGGGATCCCGGGCCGTGGCGCGCGGCCAGACGTGACTTTTCCTTGGTCACGGCCCGGGGTCCGTTTGACCACGCTTCCCCCGGCTAGCCCGGGAAGCGTGGTTCAAATGGACCCCATGTGGGGATTGACCGTGGCCAACATCTGGCGCGCCGCAAACAGACATATGAAACACGGTGACCACAGGTGGGTATTCACCGTGGTTCACCGTGATCTCGTAACGTCTGAAGACACCCCATGTTGCTGCCAGGCAACAAGCAACAACACAGGCCGGGGAGGGAGATTTAAAGGGCACCCGGCAGCAGGGGAACGTGGCGGGATGGAGCGAGGTGGAAGGGAGAGGAGAGCAGAGGGCGAGCGAGGAAGGGAGAAGGTGGAGGAGGCGCGGACGGAGGAGGTGGTCGTGCTGCACATGGAGACGGTGGAGGGAGAGCAGCAGCAGCAGCTGGGACAGGCCGTCCCAGAGCTGACAACCAGCCCGGGGGACAAGGCACCCCAGAAACGGGTAAGGGGAGTGAGGGGGGGGCATCGGCACCGGGGCACCAAGGGGTGTGTGGGCTGGTGAGAGGGGGGAAAGGGGGAGGGCCGCGGGGCCGAGGCAACCAGGCAACCAACCGCCCCCCCCTTATGACCCACAGACACGGAAACAGGCCAGGGAGCCCGAGCCCCCGGAGGAGACAGGTGGAGGGCATGGGGACGCAGGGGGACCCCAGTAACAACAAGGGACTGGCCTCGGAGGGCTATGAGACCAACATCGAGGGTAAGCAAGCGGGTGGGAGGGGAGACGGACTGGAGGGGATGGGCCGAGGGGGGCACACCGGCCATGGGGCTGCCCCCAGCAACCCCTGATACCCCAGAATGCAGAAGGGGGGCCACCAGGGGCCCCTTTCTGTCTACCCCCCACCCCATCCCATATCTCCACAGGTCACGGCACGCCCTGGTACCCAGGACAGGGAGGTGAGGGGGAAGGCGGCGAGCAGCCCCAGGATCAGCCAGAGGTCCCAGGTCAGGCAACTTGGCAAGTGGGGGGAGAGGGGGCTGGGGGAGGCCAGGCGGGGGACCCAGCACATGCGATGTGGGGGAGGTGGGGTATGGGTGCAGGGGACCGCCGGGGGAGGGCACCAGCCGGCCATCCAAGGGGGGCACACAAGACCCCCCCGCTGTGACACGGGATGGGGGGCGGGCGGCTGGGGCGCTTAACCAACCCCTACTGTGCACCCCAACAGGGCGGCCCGCCGAGGCCCAGCCAGCCAGCCCCGTGCTCCCGACTCAGCAGATGAGGGAGCACCATGCACTGGTACAGTGCCGGAGGGAGGAACAGGCAGAGGACATAGCCTGCACCACCACCGAGCAGGGCGAGTGGATGATAGCGGCCATCGACTGCATGGAGGCGGCCACAGAAAGGGCCGTGCGCAAGTGGAGACCACGGACTGGAGGCTGCAGGTGGAGGTGAACCTTGAACGGTGGCAGGAGCACCGGAAGCACAGCAGGCAGGTGGAGGTGTTTGGGTGGCTGGAACAGGCCGCCGCCGGCATGCCCGCAGGGCCCGCACATCCGCCTACCAGTCCCTGTAGGCCTCTGGAGGGAGCAGCTGCCCAGGGGGGCCCCTCCGGCTCCGGGTCGGCCCTCCCTCCCAACCACGCCTGCCCCTCAGGACACCGAGGCATCCCAGTACACTGTCGTGAACACAGACAGCGGAGGGGGGGGCGCAAGCTCCCAGAGCTTTACGGCGGCCACAGGGCAACCAAGAGGAAGGCCCCAGAGACAGGCAGGTCAGGGANGCTCCCAGAGCTTTACGGCGGCCACAGGGCAACCAAGAGGAAGGCCCCAGAGACAGGCAGGTCAGGGAGAAGGGGGTAAGCAGGCTGAGGGGGGGGGGTGGACACAGCACTTGGAGATGGGTGGTGGGGTTACCTGTAGGAGGTATTCACATTAAATGCACGGGCACCACAGTCGCGCTGTTATTCTGTGTCACGGGCATGGGAGTGGGTGGGTATCTAGGGGCGTGTCCAGGGTGCCTTTGGGGGTCCGGGGGGGTTACGGTGGTGTGCGGTCTCACGCCTCGGCCTCACGGCTGATCCGCCTAGCCAGGGCACCATGGATGCGCTTTGCATATTGGTACTCCTGTGGGTTCTCAGCATTCACATAGAGAGTCAGGGGGTCGGGAGGGCGCCGGGGCACGGGGTAGTCGAGGGCAGCCCCATCGGTCTCGCACACGTTGTGCAGCACACAGCAGGCTCCGATCTCCACCGTGTAGTCCAGCCGGCCCACAAGGTTCTTCCAAAGCCCCTCTCGACCACAGTCCAGCAGACACACAGGCGCGTATAGTACAGCACCTCCACAGGGTTCCTGGCGACCAGGTATGCCTTCATCAGCCAACGGGTGAGTGGCTAGGCCAGGTCCCCCAGGATGCAGGGGGCATCAGCACCCCCTCATCCAGGTCATCCCCATGTCTGCTAAGTCCCCACGGTACATCCAGGTGCATCCCAGAGATGAGGTGCTCGCATGTGGGGTGGTCCGTAGCAGAGACCGTGTCTGCTCTCTCTGTGTGCAGCCTGGCTGCCTACACGGCCTGTCTGGCAGAGGGGGGCCCTGCCCTGGCAGTGTCCTTCTTTGGCTGCATTCACGGGGCCTGTGGGTACCGGCAGTTGTGTGGGGCAGTCTATCACCACCTGTTGGAGCTTGGTCACTTTCGTGGCCCCCAGCTGCTGACTATGGCTTGTTGAAGCCCTCCGGGGTGGAGCTGGTGGCACTGGCTGGTGTGTGGTCCCAATCTGATGCCCAGGTGGGGCTCGGCATGCAGGATCCCTTCGAGGCGTACTATCTCATCGCCCACCACATATCTGCGCTGGGCTACCTTCGGGGCATGCTCCAGTGGCCCTACTACGTGCACCTGGTGGGCCACCCAGCCCTGGTCCCCTTCGTGGCCCCCTGCAGCTGGCTGTGAGGCCCCCTGTGCCTTCCGGGCCCTGGATGCTGGCCCTGCTGTGAGCTCCCGCCTCTGCCCTGACGCCGTGGGTTGCTGCCCGCTTCCTCCATGATGTCCAGGGCTTGGTGCTGTGCTGGCTGGTTCCTGGGGTTCCGCTGCCCCTGCCTGTGGCTCTGGGCCCCCTCTACAGGCCCCCCCGTCTGCCTCTGCAACCGTTGTTCCCCTCCGTGGCTGCCTTCTCCTGTGGCTGTGTCCTGATCTCCAAGCCGGCTCGCAGCCCCCGAGTGCTGCTGTCCTTCATCGTCCGGCTGCAGTCCCTCCTGTGTCTGTGCCCCCCACAGGTCAACTCTGTGACCGTGGGGTTCTGGGGTCCCCGGACTGCGCCTCCTGGCATCCTCCTGGGGGGGAGGGGGTTGGATCGCCTGCTCAGCTCTTCGGCTCCGGCTCGCCTCCATCCCATTCATCACCCCCTTGCCGGCACCTGGGGTCCCTGTCTGCTTCCTGGACCGTTTCCTGGGCTGCTCCCTGTTCGTGTGGCCTCCCCCTGTGCCTGTGCTCTGCCCCTGAGGGGTCCCCCTGTGCCCAGGCTGCCTGTGTAGCTGTGGGGTTGCCCGTGCTGTCTGTGCTGTTGTCGGGGTTCTGGATGCCATTCCCCGTGTCCTGCCCTGCTCTTGGGCCAGTTCCCCCCGCTTCCCTGGCCCTGGGTCCCCCCTCCCCCCTTTGCCCATTGTGCCGTGTGTGTTGGCCGTCCCGCTGTGTTCCCCCTTCCCTTCTTTTCCCGTGCAGGTGTGTATGCGCCCGGCCATGTGTTTGTGCTGTGTGTTCCACTGTGACCTCGTCCCTGCGCCTGTTGTGTGTACCGCTTCAGCAGCTCCTCTCCCTCCTCCCCCTCCCTTCCCATTTCCCTTGTGTGGGCATTCCCTGTAGGCGCTTTTGGCTTCATTTGCCCTCGGTCGGCCATGTCTGCCTCCTGCCCCTCCCCGGTGCCTTCTGGGTGTTTTGACACAGCCCAGAATTGGCATCACGTCTGTTGCACTGCCCCGGGCCGTGGTCTGTTGGTCCGATTCCCTGCCGTGGTCCCAATCCCGTCACATCTGTTTGGGGCCTTCCTGGACCATGCGGGGTGGTTGGTCGGCTTACCATTACTGGGAATCCACTGTGGTGATTCGGGGGCCCGTAACATCTGAAAACACCCTAAGGGTAATTTCAGATGTTATGGGACCATGGTCAACCACAGTGAAACCCCTGTGGTGACCAAAAGTCCCGTAACATGTAAATGATTCCTGACAGAGGTTCACCCCAATGAACCTCTGGCGGGAATCATTTTAACCACAATTCCAGGGATGGTAACATCTGTTACATTTGGCCCATCATGGTCCCAGCCACAATCCGGGATTGGGTGCAGCAGCCGAATTGGCCACTGTGCCCGCTCGTCGCACGGAAGGCGGCCAGCCGGGGGAGTGCGGGGAAGTCAGGCTGTGTGGACGCATGTTGCATTGCGCAGCCCCACCCCCTCCCCGATCCCCAGAGAGAATCAGCCTGGCTCGACTAAAGGACGGCCGGGCTGATTCCTGACCGGGATCCGAAATGGATCCTGGTCCATGATTCAGCGTGGCGGGCCGAGACATCTGAAATTACCCTACGATATACCCTGGGCCGGGTCACGAAGAGGACCAGTGCTGGATAGGTTATTGCAGGTTTGGGGCCCCAGGGACCATGGTGGGAATTGGAACATGGATCAAGGGGGCAGGTGTAGACCAGGCAGGACAAAACAATATGAGGCAGATGAGTCAGGACTAGATGAGATGAGGCAGGGCAGGACTAGGCTGGATGAGGCAGAACTGGCATCAGGTAGAGTGGGCTCCCTGAGCAGTACATAGAGGGCATATCCTGCAGATGCTGGACCCCCATCAAAGCGGATGCTAAGCCCCAGTGTCCTGACAGCCAGAATCACCAGTAGACTCTGAAGGACCAGGTTCTAGAAGGGAGAGTTAGAAGGGTCAGCCTCCAGTTGGGTTCAAGGAGTACAGAGCCTGCCCAAGGTGCATGGAGACATGAGGAGGAGACACAAGGTAGAAACAAGAAATCAAGACAGGAACCTGAGTGACTGATAATCCACTCAATGTCCTATGGCTAGGGGCTGGCCTTATATACAAGCCAGCAGCTAACCAGGAAGCTGAGGGTGTGGTGTGAAGCTGAGGAGACGTGCAGTTGGACCAATGTTGGAGGAGGTCTTGTGGCCAGTACTGGTGCCTGGCCAGTAGGGAATAAACTGCTGTGCCCAGGGTGCTGGTTCAGGCCTGGGTCCTTCTACCCTCTCGTCGCCCTTCAGATCAGCGAGACATGAAGCCAAGGAGTTTGAAATATTGGAACCCTTTAGTCAAATTGCCCAAATTAATATGAGAACCACTGCATGTTACATTAAAAAGGGGAGCCAATAAAAGAAAATTCATAATGGAAATGTGCTTTCTTACATAAGAGGCAGAATAAGAAAGCACCATGGGGGTTTGATAGCACACATTTATGTCTGTCTTATGATTGATGATAAAATTCAGCACATTTCAAATCTGAGAGGAAAAAAATACTTTTCAGAACTGAACATTTTTCAGGAACAAAAGGTCCCCATTTCTATGAGGAGGAAAGGATTTTTTTTATTTTTTTTTAAGTGACAGCACATGATAATGGACAGTCCCCTCTGGACTGTTCTTATCATAAAAGTCTCTAATGCTGCTTCAAGCGTGATCTAGTTTTACAACTTTTCTGTGTTGCAGTTTAGTTTGTTCATTTTATAAATTAGGGACATGATCTACAAACCGTTTACTCTGGAGTAGTCCCATTGAAGCCCACGGGGCTTGTGACTCATGGCCTAGGTTAGCACTGGGGCTGAAACTCGTTCTCGGGATTCCCACGTCTCTCTGCAAGAATCACGGTTCACGGCTTGTTCTGACAAACGAGGGAGCCGAGAACCAGCCGTGTCTCAGCTACATTCTCACTGAGAAGCACGAGAAGAAAAAAAAAAAATTGGCCCCAATGGGGCCATTCTGTGCATGTGAAGCCCTTTCCCAACACAGCGCCGGCAGCATCGCCACCATTTTGGAAGAGGGCAGCCATTCCGCGCACGCACCACAACCACTGTGCCTGCACAGACCAGCTGCCCCTTTCCAAAATGGTGGTGACACTGCCGGTGCTCTTTTGGAAAAGGGAAGTGCATGTTCAGAATGGCCCAATAGCCATTGTGCGCATGGACAGTCCTTTCTTCTTGTTGTTAAAAGATCTCTCGTGAGATTTTGTACTGGGGCTGAGATCTCAGTGAGATCTTGGTCCCTGGCACGAAATCTCACCAGATATGTCATGAAAACAAAAAGGGCTTCTTGTTCAGCCCTAAAATGGACAGAGAGAAAAAATATCCTGGTTCCTGATAGACCAGAGTGGCAAAAGCAACTGGGGCCTACTCAGTCTGCATCCAGCCTGAGGGACAAGGTGGGAACTGGGACAGGGTTTACCTTCCTGAATAGGCCTGATAGGCTCTTTAGTAGCAGAGGTTTTTCTGCATTACACTGCCCTATTTTGTGGACTTTACCTTTCCCTTATAGTAGCATAGTGTCCACTAGTGATGTCCATTACAGATTTGGATTAATCTATAACTGCTTGTAACAGGCTATTATGGATTAATCCGAATCAATCCAAACTTTGTGCAATGTACAGATCCGGAATTACGGATCTCCAACCCCACTGCCACCCCCGGGGTGCTGGCATGTACTACTTACCAGCTTCTGAGGGCTTGATTGAAGCTCCACCGACCTGCCGCTGCTGGGGGGGCGGGGAGGAGGAGAGGGGGGCAGGCTTCCTTGCTGCGGGGCACTGCCAAGCTCCCTGCTCCACAGTGCACATGTACAAAGTGACAGCTGCCCTTAACCAAAATGGCAGCAGCCAAAATGACATTGCCACCATTTTGGTTAAGGACGGTGGCCATTTTGCACATGTGAAAAATGTCCCCGAGAGCCATTTTGCACATGCACATTGCAGAGCAGGGAGCTAGGCAGCACACCGCGGGAAGGGAGCCTGCCAGGATGCACCCCCATAGCAGCAGCGGGCCAGCGGAGCTTCAACCAAGTCCTCCGAAGCTGGTAAGTACATGCCAGGGCCCCAGGGGTGGGGGATGTTGGACTCTGACTTGGACCAGTTTCCCATTGATTTCAATGGGATCTGAATCGTAATGGATCAGAAAATTACAAATTCAAATCCATAACGGATCTGAATCTGTAATTTGATCTGAATCCTCATCCTTAGTGTCTACAGTGTCTTCACGACACTTTGAAAGTGGAGCTGCCAAAAGAAAGGCAAAGAGACTGCAAGAAAAAAATCAAGAAACATCCAAAACTTAACCATTTTTATGCGTGTCTTGTCTTGGAAGGCATACCAACAGGCTCAGAGAAGAATGTGAATCTCCTCTGGAATCATTCTTCTCTCAAAATCAAGTACCTGCTGGTGGCCCAGAATTCACTAAAGCCAGAACCAACGAAGAGCCTAACGTACTAGTAGAACATCTCATCCATGTCAGCCTTCTTTATGTGGACAGAGATCCTGCTAAATGGCTTGCAGAAATTACTGAAGAAATGCAAACAGTCTTCATCGGCAGAGGGTCTGCATATTTTCAGAACATTGATGGGAAATTTGAAGCTTAAGCCCGAGTGCATTCAAAGTCAATGCTCTGTCTGTCATTCTCAGCATTTGTGACACTATTAGAAAAATGGAGAGACATTGTCAGAAGTGGTTGTTATACTCTATATCAATGGTAAAGATTTTCTGCTTTGCCTGAACATGCTTTCACTCATCCACACTGATGAAAAATGCTTTTGTGGAAGGCGGTTTCTCAGATTGGAAGAAAAAAATAATCAGGGAGCACAAAAACAGCACTCAACACCAGAAGTATATATTATAACCAAGTTTTTACAGAAGAGCAAAACAGGTACAATGGATGAACATTTTAAGAGCCAGGTTTGCAAAGAAATCAGATACTGGAAGGAAAGAAATACGAAGCACCTGGGTGGGGTTATTAAGTTTCTTGCAGAAAGAGGACTTCCATTCTATGGTGACAACTAGACTTTGGGATCACCCCACTATGGATGATAACAAAAGTGATGGAGGCCTGGTATGGCCTGCCTGGCCCAGAGATTCTGTCATGTTTATAACTGGGCCTCCAGATGTGGGCTGCTACCCAACAAAAAAGAAAACCACATGGGCCAGAGTGGTCCTCTCACTTCCCCCTCCCCCAGTCACTCTATACTCTCACCGTCTTCCTTAAACATAACAAACAAAAGGACAACACTCAGTACTGTCCACCACCAGAAATGGCATCTTATATTTTCTTATTTAAGAAAAACAAAAGTTTTGGTTGTTTGTTTTTAAGAGGCCTCTGATGGAGGATGCATTTTTTTTTAACCAAGTAGATGAACTTTTAAACACAAGTGTTCCCCTTTTCATGCAGGCTGATTCCTTTCCCCTCCTCCTGCCCCCATTTTGTCAGCATCCTAGCTACAGGGTGGGAAAGCTTTCCCCTCCCACGACCCACTTTGAAACTTAGTACAAGCTCTGAGGGCTTGATAAAAGTTGCGGACACAGGGTGCGTAAGGAGGGTGCTCAGGATGAGGAAAGGAAGGGGAGGCTCCAGTTCATGGATCTATGCCATGGATCTGTCCCCTAGTCTTGGTAGAATGCAGGTGCACTCATCCTTGCTCCCTTTCCCTGGCCTCCCTCCTTCTGTGCTTGAAGTGTAGTGACTGGATCCATCATCCAGCTCCAGTAACCAGAAAGGGGCCAAACAAAAAACAGCCATGAACTAAATTTGACCCATCCCGAAATAGATCGTTGGGGTAAGGAGGGCTGGTTTGTGCACACTGGGAAATTATGTTTCTTGACTACCAAGTTCCTTGTTCATATGAACTTTTTAAAAAAAGATATCAGAACCAAATGAACAGACATTACTTGTACTTTATATCCGAAAAGAAATGGACTGTTTGTTCACTAACAGCGGATCAGCTTTGTCTTGGCTAGTTATTATACTGAGAGGCCTGCCATGGGCCCACAGCATATTTTAAGACTGAGTCAGATTGTATATGATTCTTGGTTCACAACTTGGCTAGAATAAATATTGTCAGGCAATAGGACCATGAGGACACCTACTAAAGGTGTGTTACATTTCACACCCATGGCAACTATAAATACAACTAAGCACTGTATGACTAAGTAGTATGGGCTATATAGCCCAATCTGCTTTTATTTTAGTAAAATCATCGCTAGAGTTTCTTCTGGTACCAAATATAGGGTAAGTCATACAATTCATAAAGCTTTGGGGGGCAATACCCTATATTACTGCTGTTTAGTTTTCACCCATTTTATCTTCACTTTCACTTAAGGTGGGATTGGATTGCTCAGGTTATGCTTTACAAGATGTTTTTGCTACAGAAAAACTTATCAGCTGTTGAAATTACACTCCCTCACTATGAGCCCTTTGTAATGTCTGTCTGTTTTTAGCGGAAGCAGCTGCTTTGGTGAGGAGGGAGTTAGGACCATGATCCACAAATCATGGGCTTCAGTGGAACCATTCCAGAGTAAGTGGTGTGTGGCTCGTGGCCAAAGTGTCCAGCGGATGAAGAAGATTTTCAGGTATAGAGCAGATTTTGGGTGGAAACAAAGTGGAGGTTAGCCTGCTGGAGTTTGGGTTCGGTCCATGCAACCCCCATGTACATTTAGCAGATAGCTCCTAATCAACGGGCAGCCCCTTGCACGTAGTTCATGTGCATTTGGGCAGCCCCCCCACTCACAGGCTTAGCTTGTAGAGCCTAATACACGGGCAGCCCCATGCGTGTGGCTTGTAGGTTCAGGCAGCCTTTATTCACAGGTTTAGCGTGACAAACCTAATACGTAAGCAGGCAGCCTTCCCTGCCACACTCTGCCCACTCCCCTCAGTATCCCACCCCATCATGACTCACAGCTGCGCCAAAACATGGGAAGCAGCCACCCCAGCTGTTTCTTTCTTCTGGGCGATCATTCCAGGAGATGATCCAGCACCTGCTATCCCTGCCCCCCACATGGAGGTTCATACCTGGGTTTCCACCTGCCAGCACTTGGCTTCAGCGGCTGGAAAAAAACTATTACTTCAGACCGAATGCTGATTTTATTGAGCCCCATTCCTTAACCTGTGCATCCCCGATTGACATTTACAGGCAAGCCAGCTGCAGCTCTGAAGCTCTTCATTTTCCTACTGGTGTTCGCAGGCTAGCAGAGTCTGGGAATGGCAATAGGAAGCACCTAGGCACAGGCATCTTTGCCAGCTACTACTATGCCCCCCTCCTCCCCTGCACGAAGGGCAAGTACTTTCGCCAACCAGCCCCCAAAGCTCTTACTGCTATGTCGTACTGCCATTCTCCACTACCCCCCCATATTCCCTCCCCCAGCCCTCACGTGCAAGTGCATGGCCAGAGGACTCCCTAGCCCCTGTTCTTGGCACAACCCCTTCCAGCCCCCAGCCCAGCTTATCACTATGCCATACCGCCATTCTCCACTGCCTCCACTCCCCCAAACCACCTTTCTCAGAATAAGCACAGAAACCATGGGTTGTAAGAAATATAACTATTTAACAATATAAAGTCCATCGTTGGACGTGGACGCCCTCGCCAGCTACCGACCTGTCTCTAACCTTCCCTTTTTAGGGAAGGTTATTGAGCGGGCAGTGGCGCTCCAGCTCCAGGGTCATCTAGATAATATCGGGCTCCTTGACCCGTTTCAATCTGGGTTCCGCCCCGGCTATGGCACCGAGACGGCGTTGGTGGCCTTGGTGGACGACCTCTGCCGGGAGATGGATGCAGGCCTCGCCCTTCGCGCCCCGGAACGACTCCTGCGGTCTTCCGGGGGTGCCCTCCTGGAGGTCCCCCGTGTTAAGCGGGGGGCCACGATGGAGCGGGCATTCTCGGTGGTAGGGCCGCGGCCTGTCTCTTATACACATCTAGATGTGTATAAGATTCCTCTCGGGGAGGAGCCAACGGGTGGTGTTGGGGGAAGAAACATCGAGTCCCCGCGCCTTACCGTGTGGCGTTCCGCAGGGATCGATCTTGTCTCCCTTATTATTTAACATCTATATGCAGCCCTTGAGGGAGGTCGTGAGAGGGTTCGGGGTGCGGTGTCACCAGTATGCTGATGATACTCAGCTGTACCTCTCGTTTTCTACCGACCCAGACCCTGCTGTCTCGGTGCTATCCCAATGTTTGGAGGCCGTGGCGGATTGGATGCGACAGAGCAGACTGAAACTCAACCCAGATAAGACGGAGGTAATGGTGGTGGGGAGGGCGAAGGGGGTGGTGGCCCCCCTGATTGGGGGGGTTTGCCCCCCTGTAGCTCAGCAGGTCCGGAGTCTCGGGGTCATTTTGGACGCAGGCCTGCGGCTGGAGCAGCAGGTGGAGGCAGCCGCGAAGGCTGCTTTCCGCCAGCTTTATCTGGTACGTAGGCTGCGTCCGTATGTCTCTGGCCCGGACCTGGCCTCCCTCATCCATGCCTTCGTCACCTCGCGACTCGACTACTGTAACGCGCTCTACGTGGGGCTTCCCTTGTTCCTGGCCCGGAGGCTGCAGCTGGTGCAGAATGCGGCGGCCCGTCTTCTTACGGGGACGGGTCGCCGGGAGCACATTACACCGGTGCTCCGAGCGCTGCACTGGCTGCCGATAGTGTGCCGGGCCAGGTTCAAGGTCCTAGTAATGATCTATAAAGCCCTATACGGCCTTGGCCCCTCTTACCTTAGGGACCGCCTCGCCCTTCGCGCCCCGGAACGACTCCTGCGGTCTTCCGGGGGTGCCCTCCTGGAGGTCCCCCGTGTTAAGCGGGGGGCCACGATGGAGCGGGCATTCTCGGTGGTAGGGCCGCGGCTGTGGAACTCCCTTCCGGAGGAAGCTCGCCTGGCCCCAAGCCTTTTGACCTTTCGGCGGAACTGTAAGACCTGGCTGTTTGCCCAGGCCTTTGGGAGGGAGGGGGGGGGTGATTTTTAATCCCCCACCTGTTTTATTTATTTTTATATACCACCAGCTTTATTGATTTGTTTTATGGTTGTATTTTAAATTTTTAAATGTTTTTATTGTTGTAAACCGCCCCGAGCTGCTGTGCAGGATGGGGCGGTATAGAAATCTAATAAATGAATGAATGAATGAATGAATAATTTAAGTTTAGTTTAACTTTACTGAACTTTAATTATTTTTAAAAGTGTTTTTATTTATTTGCAATGCCCTTTTATTTCTTCTTCTACCTGCCCCTTTTGGGGGCAGCCTCTGTCTGTCTGTGTGTGGGTGGGTGGCGGAACTGGCAATGGGACATTTTCCTCCTCCTCCTCCTGCTGCTGGAGATTGCAGAGAAGTGTTTGGCGACAGTGCCACTCCTTCTGGCCAGCCTGCCATGGTGTCTTTCCCTCCCCCCTATCCTTCCATGGTCCCGTTCCCTTCCCCATCAGCCTGCTATCCCACCCTGGTGTCTCTCCCCCTGCCACGAGCCCACCAGCCCACTATGGTGCCTCTCCCCGACAGCCCACCATCCTGCCATGGTGATGCAAACCAGGACAGGCTAGGATGGTGCTTGTTTGAATTTGGCACATGTTGGGCTTTTAAGGCAGATATTACATGCGTGTCAGTGAGAGCAAGAGTGGAGAGAGGATCAGGAAGTGGTTGCTTCTTGGAATGCTCTACGCTTTTCGTCCACACCTCTATGGTGCTGGCAGACCTGTAGGTGCATGAGGATGCACGCAACCTAACTGATGGAATGCGGCGGACACATGGGTATACATTAGCCCACATTCACCTGCATGGCGGGCTCCATATGCCATGGGACCCAGCCATGAGTGAGGGCTGTGTGTCCGGTGGCCACTTGGCCAGTGAGGGTGAGCTCTTAAACAGGTAGATGGACACCCCTCTGGTGTGGGTTATCATCTCATTTGTGGTCACCCTCTGTTCTTTGTTATACCCATGTAAATCTCAGGAACTTAATTCAAAGCCATGGACTTCTATTTAGGAAAAAGGGGAGCACAAATGTGTCGGTTGTAGGGGCACAAGCAAGAATCTGGTGAGAGAGCCCTGTGGGAAAAACCCTGCTCCCAGGCCACACCCTTTAGAAGCACCACCCCAGCCCAGCAGCATCGTGACTGAGCCTTCCTCATTCCTGTGTTGGGAGAACAGATGCCTGTGGAGGAGCCGGAAGGAGAGACTCTGATGGGTTGCTCCATAAGCAGGGATGGCAATGGGTGTTTTTAGAGAGACCCGGGGTGGCCAACCCCCACACTGTTCCGCCGCATCTGGCAGGTCCACATGGAGGTGTCCGCCATGGTAGACCACAATCTGCCGACATAGTGCCTTCCCCGCACTATAGAGCTGCAGCTGCTCTAGGCTGCTGTCTGCAGCTCTATGGCTGTTGCCGGAGCTGCAGTAGCCCATCTGTGATTAGACAGACTCCTGCTCTGCCCCCAACTGGTGTTCCGGGCTTGGGTGGCCTCTAGGATGTTCCGGAGCACTGCTAGTAGAGCTGGCCTGGAGCCAGAAGCACCTACTTCGCTCCTGCTCACGCCTCCTCACCCTGAGGTGGCCTGTCTTTGCACAGATGGGCCACCCTGTGGTGGAGCAGAGCAGGTTTCCATCTAAACAACCCCAGTGAGGGGGACTGAGGCTCATCTCCCCTTCCCCAAAAACTAGTTGCAGTCCTGGCCCGTTATTGTTTACTAAAATACTCAAAGCTTTAAGTACAGAGGTTTGCCACCCTTCTGTAACTGTAATTTATTGTGATGCAATGGGCTGATGCATTGGGTGGAGGAACTGGGAGAGCACTTACCCCATCAGATATCCATCTGAAGGTGTGGTCGAAGGGGATCTGTAATCCTGGATACTGCTAGAGCCATTGGAGCCACAGCGGCAGCAGTCCAGCCAGAGCCCTCCTGAAGGCCCCTCCCCTTTGAGGGATAGGTCAGATAGTAGTGACCATGTCAGGTCCAATGTAACTCCACTCGGCTGCCGACTCCTCAGAGTTCCTCACCTTCATAGCAAGGCTTCCAGGGGCACAGAGAGTGACGCTCGCAGGTCAGGGTCAAGGCAAGGCCAAAGGGGGTGTGGATGGATACCACCCATTTTCAACACTCATGCTGAAGAAACCATCTTTAGATGTTGATGCCCTCGCCAGCTACCGACCTGTCTCTAACCTTCCCTTTTTAGGGAAGGTTATTGAATGGGGCGTGGCACTCCAGCTCCAGGTGCATCTAGATAGCATCGGTTTCCTGGACCCGTTTCAATCTGGGTTCTGTCCCGGCTATGGCACCGAGATGGCGTTGGTGGCCTTGGTCGATGATCTCTGCCGGGAGATGGATGCAGGATGTTCAATTTTTCTCATCCTGCTAGATCTCTTGGCCGCTTTTGATACCGTGGACCATGGGCTGCTGTTGAGATGGCTGCGTGACCTGGGGGGTCTGTTATTGAATGGTTCCGTTCATTCCCCTCGGGGAGAAGCCAGCGGGTGGTGCTGGGGGAGGAAACATCTTGCCCCCACGCCTTATCATGTGGCGCTCCACAGGGTTCTGTCTCCATTATTATTTAATGTGTATATGCAGCCCTTGGGGGAGGTCGTGAGAGGGTTCAGGGTGCGGTGTCACCAGTATGCGGATGATACTCAGCTGTACCTCTCTTTTTCAACGGACCCAGACCCTGCCATCTCGGTGCTATCCCAGTGTCTGGAGGCCGTGGCGGAATGGATGTGGCAGAGCAGACTGAAGCTCAACCCCGATAAGACGGAGGTGATGGTGGTGGGGAGAGCGAGGGAAGTGTTGGTCCCCCTGATTGGGGGGGGTTCGCCTTCCCATAGCTCACCAGGTCCGGAGTCTGGGGGTGGTGCTGGATGCGGACCTCCGCCTGGAGCGGTAGGTGGAGGCAGTCGCAAAGGCTGCCTTTCGCCAGTTGCATCTGGTGCGGAGGGAGGTTCATCTCCGGTCCGGACCTGGCCTCCCTCATCCATACCTTCGTCACCTCGAGGCTGGACTACTGCAACGCGCTCTACATGGGGCTTCCCTTGTGCCTGGTTCAGAGGCTGCAGCTAGCGCAGAATGCAGCGGCCCGTCTCCTTATGGGGACAGGTCGTTGGGAGCATATTACACCTGTGCTCCGGGCTCTGCACTGGTTGCCGATAGCGTGCCGAGCCAGGTTCAAGGTGTTGGTATTGATTTATAAAGCCCTTCACGGTCTTGGCCCCTCTTACCTCAGGGACCACCTCCCCCTCTGCGCCCCAGAGCGGACCCTTCGGTCCACCGGGGGTGCCTTATTGGAGGTCCCCCGTGTTAAGCGGGGGGCCACAATGGAGAGGGCATTCTCGTGGCCGGGCCGCCTCTCTGGAACTCCCTACCGGAGGAAGCTCGCCTGGTCCCAAGCCTTCTGGTTTTTCAACAACAGTGTGAAACCTGGCTGTTCGCCCAGGCCTTTGGGGAGGTGGGGGGAGGGTTTAGGTTTTTTTTTTTATCTCCCCTGCCCACTGATTTTTGTCCTGGGCCCTGTTCTTAAATATTTTAAACATTCTTAAATATTTTAATATTGCGATTGTATTTTATATGTTTTAAATTGTTCTTATGGATTTTACTGTTGGAAGCCGCCCCGAGCTGTGTTCAGGAGGGGCGGGGTACAAATCAAAATCAATAAAATAAATAAGTGCT
Source organism: Sphenodon punctatus (assembly GCA_003113815.1). Taxonomy (NCBI): domain Eukaryota; kingdom Metazoa; phylum Chordata; class Lepidosauria; order Sphenodontia; family Sphenodontidae; genus Sphenodon; species Sphenodon punctatus. The sequence continues at coordinate 5,597,037 of QEPC01013002.1, read as the reverse complement.
CCCCATAAGTGCCACCATGATGGGTCAGATCAATGGTCTAGCTAGCCCAGCATCCTGTCTCCGACAGTGGCCAGCTTGGATTCCTTCAGAGAAGTGCACAAGAAGCCATAACAGAGTGATCCATTTCCTACTATTCATTCACAGCCCTCCCAGACAAACCTAATAATCATTCCATCATTGGTTGATATAACGGACACACTTAGCATTTATCTAGTACCCTTTTATCATCAAGCTGGCATGTAAGCTTGATGATTAATTATGATGACTACATAATTTGACCCACTATTTAATCTAATCAAAGCCTCAGAAACCAAATCATTGCAATTAAAAGCAACGTAAGAACCAGGCTGTCTGCCACTTGTGTAGGTTTAGAGGAAAAGAACATGTTTCACCACCAGTTCATCATCAGCTGCACTAGTCTCCTATTTGCTTCTGTCTGCAGTTCAAGGAGTTTAATCATGGCCTAGTTAACTATATAAGAGGTGGTCCCAAGCTACGTAGTAAATAGCATCTCTCTCTCTCTAGGCTATGTTATAGCAACTAAAGTCAACTGGGAAGTCTCAACTAAGTCTGTTTAAACAGTTCAAATCTGTCTTAACTATGTGAAGGGCATTCACATAAACGACTGATCCATTGTAGATGCTGATCTGAGATAGAGTTCCCCCAGTGTTTGTGGGGGTGACTACCAGGAAGTAACCTAACTAAATGTTCATACAAACAAAAGCTGTGATCCACAAATCATTTACACTTTGGAGTTGCCCCTCCCCCTTTCAAGCCTGCAGGATTACTGTGGCATAAGGAGTTTGTGGATTGCAGCTAAAGCCACTGGTAAACCTGTGCTAATGGCAGTTACTAAGTGAAAACATGATTTCAGAAAGCAAGGTAGAGGACCCTGGCTTTCTGAGGTGGGCTTCACCTTGGTGAATCTCCCTTGGAATTGGTAGTGATACCATAGGTAACAGCAACACAATCTTAGGTCATGCTCATCCAGGTCATCCGTTTAACTCCAGGTTATTCTTTTTATGATGTTAGACCTGTGGAAATTTTTCTGGAGTTGTAACGTGACCTTAACACTGATGACTGCCATCATTCCTGCTAGATGAATGCTCCAGACAGAAAGCTAGAGCAGTGGTGGCTCAGACACTACACCAGAGACCAAGCTGTCCATCCGAAGCTGCCCTTCCTGACCAACAAGATCCCTAAGGTAAACAGGAGCATCGTCATCATCCATTAAGACTACGATTTCTGAAGGGTTTAAGCCAGAGGTTCCCCAAACTATTTGCAGATGGGATTGTGATCCCAACTGATATTTGATACCCTTTGTATGTTTCTGTTACTGTCTGGGGGTGGGGGTGGGGGTGTCACAGGATCATACTGAAGCCTAAACAATGGGGTCACACAGGCAAAAGGTTTGGGAGCCACAGCCACTAGTTTAAACACAGATTTTTAGCTCAGTCGCTTATAAAGAGGAGCATGTTTCTGAACAAGGTTTCTTGACTTTCAGTGTATCGGAGGCTTCAAGCAAGCTATGTTACTTTTTAAAACTTGTCTTAGGCTCCTAAGTCACCAAGACATTTTTGATCATTTTACTTTTAAAGCACCTCTCTCTCGTTTTACCTGCTCAGGACCCCACTTTTCACAAGCACAACACATCTTTCAGTGATGGGGATCTGCAAAAAGCAAAGGTAGCTGAACGGTACTTGAAAGGAAAAGAACTTTATAAAGAGATCAAAAGGCACTATGGACCTTTGGGAGAATACTCATTGTGGCAAATATATTCCGAGTTCTCAGCAACAGGTTAGTGATCTTGAGATTAGTTTCCAAAGATTTATGAATGACCCAGTCCTGATCCTAACCATACCCAAGGGGGACAACCAGCCAGTCCACAGTTAAGAATAATAGACCCCAAATGAAATGTGGCGCTGCAGATCAGACCAATGGACCATCTACTCCAACATCCTGTTTCCTCTATAATGACTACACCAGATGCTTCAAGAAAGATGAGAAACCCTGCAATGGATAGTTATGGAACAGTCTACCCAACAACAAAAATTTCCTCTTAAGCCCAAACAGCCAATTTTTGCTTTAGCACTTAAATATTGATAAACTTGTCGGTCAACTTTTGCAGTAGCTTTGACCCATATTTTCTATTTAGCCCATTGCAGCAGGGATGGGCTTGCCTAAGGTGAGTCCTCACAGGATCAGGACCCTCAGTCACTTATTCCAGGGAATTTAGCTCACTTAGGGTGATTTCAGAAGTGACATGGTGAATGTCCACCACAGTCAACCTCAGTCAAATGCGGGTGGTGGTGAAAGCACCGTGCATGTCTGTTTGCTTGCATCCAGATGTCCACCACAGTCAAACGTGGCCCGGGGTGAAGCTAACCACGCTTCATGAGGTCAGGGTGGGAGGAGGTCCAGAAGTGTGGTGAATGGTCACCACGGCATGGGTGAATGAAAAGTAACTTCTGAACAGAAACCCGCAGCCACGTGGAAGGAACTGACCCCAGCCACGGTGCATTCTGGGGCTCGAACCGCGGTCCACGTCTCCACTGCATGTCTGTCGTGTTCCCCCGGCCCATGTTCTCTCTGATTGCCCCCGGGCAGTGGTCACGATCCTGTCACTTCTGTTGGGGCCGCACATGTCACCACAGTCCATGGTGAATACGTTCACACCGGGGTGGGATTCACTGTGGTGAATTGGAACGCGTCACTTCTGAAGTCACCCTTAGTCTTTATTCTCTCTAGGCTCTATTTACAACGTCTCTATATCCAGGTCCGAAGCCAGGCACAGTCCTCTGGTTCCCAAAGTCCAGTGTATCTGAAGCTGTCCATCATGGTGGTCGTAGGGGTGTGTGGTTCCCTACTCTGGGGTCACATGTGGTCAGTTCCCCAATCTGACCCGAGCCATATCAGTGATACAGAGGCTACCCAATCAAGCCCCAGTCACCACCACTCTGTCACTTCTGTTTTTACCCTTTATTAGTGCTTCCAGCTCCACTAGCACAGTTCTCCTGCTGGTGCTAGCTGGCTCTTAAAAGGCCCATGGCCCACAGGGTCTCTGCCCTGTTACACTCTGAACAAATTGGGTGCAATCCTCATTCAACCAGGTGCCGAAGAGGATTCATTGCACATGTGTGAGTTGAGTGCTGAAGTGCTGTGTTAGACTGAAGTGGGTGCCAAATCCTCACGTCACAGCAAGAGGCATCATTGCTCTCTGCCCACTCACTTGTGCATGCATCATCACATCAAGGAGCCCAGCACAGCCACTCTGCATGGTCAGCACGTTAAGTGTGGTCTAGTCACACATAAGTAAGCCCCAGGTGTTCTGCACACTCAACTTATAGGCAACAGCTTGCTGGTCATGTGATTCAATGTCATCTCTTGCTGCGACTGAGGATTTGGCACGTTGGTGTACAGGATTTCTGTACACCCAATCCCTTTCAGCCACCGCAGGACGACAATTGCTCCCATCGGCCACAATCCTGAAACCACTTACTCCACAGAAGTCCCATGATCCTAGTTAACTGGGAAATGTCTAAGCACAAGCACTGTAACAACAAGGGGGGGGGGGGGGAGGATCCAGCTAAAGATGACTACATAATATGTAGCTCAGTTCTGTATAATGTATATACATGTTAACCTAAATAGCTCCAGAGAGTTACTTTTGTTTTAAGCAGATAAAGAAAAATGTCAAGATTCATTTCTTATGTTTCTCCTCTGAAGCTGATCTACACAGGCCTCAGGCAATTCCAATTTTCAGTCCTGCTTTCCACTACTGGAAAACAGGACTAACCAGATGAGTCGCAGAGCTGTTGTGAAGAACAAAAGATGAAAGTGCTAGTTCTGTTTACAGAACATTTATTCCTGTTTAGAACTGTAAAACCCGATTCTTCTTTCCGTGTTTTACACCAGTGCAACTCCATTCTTCAGAGACTTACTTTTGTTTTACACCCGAGAAAGTGAGATCAGAATAAAGCCTGTGGATTGCCGACGCACCGAAGGAGACAGGACGCTTTGCTGGGTTTAAACGGCCGCACTCTTTATTTAACAATTAACCTACAAATTCAGGTGGGGGTAAATCGCCTAATGCGATGCGGGTCCAGTACTTTAACATTACCAAAAACAGTACCCAAAACCTGGAACAGGGGTGGCTTCGATGTACCCTCGAATGCCCCCCCAATGACGATCACACGTCTCCCCTCCAAGCGGCGCCACAGGCCGTGAGGGGATACCTTACTTGTGAGTAAGGAGAATGATGCCTGCCGACGGGGGGCCATACTTGCCCCTACCGCCGTCGCACGACACCCCTCCCAGGGAGGCTGCCCAGCCGCTTGCCTTCCCCTGCTTTCCGGCAGGTGGGCCTCCCCATCTCTTACAGAGATGACTCCTAATTATGCCCCCTCTACCTACTCTAACTCACAGTACTGGACCCCTGCCACTAAGGGTTCGCCGGGTTTAGCCGGACAAACCCGACCCCCACCTAACTCTAACTTCCTTCCAGTGACCGAATCAGAGCTTTCTTTAGGGCCCCCAGGTATAGGTCATTCCCTTGGGGGGACAGGTGCACGCCGTCTCGCCTGTACAAGGCCGGCTTCTTGTGCGTCAACACTCTGGTGTCCACATGCTCGCCTCCCAAGCCGGTGAGCCACTTTACTATGTCCCTATTGACTGTCCTTCGGGTTTTGTCAATTTTTTGGGGGTGTACCCCGTGACCCCAAGATAATCGCTCCACCAAGTCCGTCCAGAGGAGGCAGACACCAGGGAAGAGTTTCTTAATCTCCCATAGGTCGGATTTGACGCTCTTGATTAACTGGACACCCTTCAGATGCGGGATGTCATTCTCTCCAAGATGAATTACTATGACATCCGGCGGAGGGTCTCGGGGAGCGGCGTGGACTGCCGGCAGCAGCTGGTGCCACTTCATCCCGCTACGACCCCTCCAGTGAATTTGTGCCAGCGTTGCCAGACCTAGCTGCGTTCCCCATCCCGTCTGCCCGGCGGCCTTGCCTGCCCATCGGACAAGGCTGTGGCCGATAATCCACACCCTCTTCCGCGGCCTCGGGGCAATACCTGTTGAGATGAAATAACAGTTAGGGTCTCGGGGGTGGGGGCACCACGGACATACGTCCGGAATGCCCCAGATCTCCACCGCCCTATTTCCCTAATGCCTTGCTCGGGCATGCCATTTTCTGCGGCAAAGCTTGCCGCCCCTATGCGGAAAGAGTGCGTGCCGTAGGCAGATGGGGGGAATCCTAGATATATTAGCGCAGCCCTCATAACAGCTGTGAATTGATACCTTGTCACCTGTTGCCCAGTGGCATGCCTAAAAAACGAGCCTGCAGCAGACCCACGCACTGCGATGTAAGCTTCCGTAGCCCGGACTGGGCACGTCTCGTGTGTTGATACACGGTTCAGCCTAACTTCCTGCCCTCTCCCCCTCTGGTCTGTCTTGGATCGACGAATTTTCAATGCCATAGATGTTGGGCCGATCCTGATATCGTTGTATTGGAGTGCCCTACCTGATGTGTCCCTAGCTGAATCCGCTACCAGTTCGCTCACTCGAAAAGCCCCGAAGAAGGCTAACTTAAATAATGAATTAAACAATGAAACTTCACAATGATCGTAACAAACATGGGACAGCCCCCCACAAATATCCAAAAGTAATTGCAATGTGACTGGGGCCCGCTGGTCTTGTGTCCTCCCCCCTTCCCGCTGCCAACTCTCCAGTAATCGCCTAACATAAAACCCCCGGTCGGGAGGGGGGTGGCCTGCAAGGTTGCTTGCAAAGGCCAGGGCGGAAAGTTTCCCTGATATTGTACTTGGGGCCGCACCCTGGCGCCGCAAGGACATGGCAAATTGCAGCATTTGTTGTTCCGGGATTGGAAACCCGTGTGGCCAACCCTGTTCCCTTTGATAACACTGAAACTCCCTGAAGGCCCTGTTGTAAGCTGTCCTGGTTCGGGGCGCAAGAGATCCCAGAACGGTGGTGTGCAGCTCTACAACCCAAGGTTCCACACCCTCGGCGGCAACGGATCTGGGTTCAACCGAGCCTGAGGCGCCAGCAGACGGAAACGCTCCATCTGGAAGCGAGAAAGGGCATCGGCTACACTGTTGTCCAGACCTGGCACATGTCTGGCGTGGAACAGGATGTTAAATTCCAAACATGTGAGCACGAAGTCCCTTACTAACTTCATAACCCTTGGGGACCTAGAAGATTGAGTGTTAATTATGTGTACAACGGCTTGGTTGTCACACCAGAACAAGACCGATCGATTTGCCAGCTGGTTGGGCCATAGGTGTACTGCCACCACGATTGGAAAAAATTCCAAAAAGGTGAGGTCCCTAGTGATCCCTTGTTCTGTCCAGTCACTCGGCCAGGGGGCTGCCACCCACCGATCCCTGAAGATCAGTCCGAAACCCGCTCCGCCAGCAGCATCAGAGTGCACCTGCAGCTCCGCTTCCAGTAGGAGCTGGTCCCTCCAGAAACTGGTGCCGTTGAAACGATCTAGGAAAGTGGCCCAGGTCTGGAGATCTTCCTTCATCTCCTTGGTGACCCTGACGTGGTGGTGGGGTGGTGGTGGGGGGTTGCCGGCGAACTTTGCGTAGAGGCGGGACAAGAAGGCCCGCCCCGGCGCAACCACTCGGCAGGCAAAGTTGAGACTCCCTACGATTGATTGTAAATGCCGAACCGTGACTTTGGTAGCTCCTAGGCATTCTCTGATCTTGACCCGTAGCGACTTCAATTTGTCCTCGGGAAGGCGGGAAACAGCCTCCTCGGTATCCAGCTCGATACCGAGATAGGTCAGTCTGGTGGCAGGACCCTCCGTCTTTTCTGTAGCTAAAGGGATACCCAGGTTTTCTGCTACTTCGTGGAAAGTGCGCATCAAGTCAATGCATTCGCTTGTATCAGTCTGGCCAATGAAGAGGAAATCGTCCAGATATTTTGTAATTCCTCTTTTTCCTGACCGGATTTTTACAATCCACTCAACTAGGGTGCTGAAACGCTCGAAGACGGAGCACGAAATCGAGCACCCCATTGGCATGGCCTTGTCATAGTAATATCCTCCCTCGAAATAAAACCCGAGCAAAGAAAAACTGTCGGGATGAACAGGGAGCAAGCGAAAGGCCGACTTGATGTCGCACTTCCCCAAGACAGCACGGGGCCCAAATGACCTAACTAGGGTTACCGCTGAGTCAAACGATGCATATCGGACCGAGGCAAGTTCCTTGGGGATCGCATCGTTGACTGAGCCCCCCCGGGGGTACGACAGGTGGTGAATTAACCGAAATTCCCCGGGGGCCTTTTTCGGTACCACCCCCAAAGGGGATATAACCATATCAGGAAAAGGTGGGGCTGGGAATGGGCCTGCTACCCTTCCTTCGGCCCTTTCTTTTTGAATTTTTGCTCGGACTATGTCCTCCATCCCGACTAAAGATTTCAAGTTTGCGCACAACCGGTGCTGATGAACTTCGCTAGCGGGGATGCGAAAACCCTCCTGAAAACCCGATATTATACCCTCGGCTTCTGTTTGATCCGGGTAAGGTTGGAGGGCTTTAACAAGCTCTGCCACCTTAACCGGGGTTGGCGCCCTTGCTTGGTGTGGGTGTGTTGTTTCCGCTGGGGCCTCCTCTGCCCGGCCCCCAGGGAAACTGCTTCCTTTTGCCCCCGCCCTTTCCTTTCGGACAGGCTGAGGCAGCGTGGTATCCAGTACAGTTGGCACAAGTGTGACGAAATTTACAGGTTGCTCGGGAGCAGCGCCCGGACCGGTCAAATTCCCAACATACTCCTGCGGAGTGGGACGTCCCTTTCTTACCTTCGTCCCGAAAGGACTCCGTTGCTGACGATGCTCCCCCTTTTGCCAATAAGTGGCCACTATCTGCTCTGGGCACATTCCCCGCCCCACTCATGCAGTTCAGCCACAGGTCGTGCGCATGCAGGTCCCACCTAAGGCCGGGCGTATACGCCGCCCTGTGGCGGAAAGCCTCGTCGTATCGAAGCCATGCGCCCGCTGGTCCGGCCTCGTACGCACGTCGCACAATGTCTGCGTACTTTAGGAGGTCAGCAGCCCGGGCAGGATATGCCTGGATCAGGACTCCCATGTATATTGAGAAAGCGGCTGTCCAATTAGACCAGTTACGGTCTGCTTTGGGGCGCTTAAAGCGCTCCTTTTCTTTCTTGTCCTCCTGTTCAGTGGGATCCAGAATCGGGTCACTAAACAGGAGGGCAAACAGGTCCATGTATTCCCCGCGCCATATTCGCTCCTTCGTTGCCGGGAGTAAATGCCCCCCGATTGGGTCAGAGACTGCGGAGTAGCCCCCGCCCTCGGGCGGGGGACACTGTGCGGGCAGAGCCGTCAGCTGATTCCAACTCCCCGTGCTCGGTGTAGGTAGCGCTGACATGGGTGTTGGGGCCCATACCTGCAAGGCCTGCCCCGCGAGGGCGGGTGAGCTCCGCGCACCCACCGGGGGAAACACCCCCCCGGTTGAGCCGCCCGCTCTGTTACCTTCTTGAGGGGGGGGTGGTGGGATCACTGCGGGAACCCAGTTCCCACCCCACCAACTTAATTGTGTTGCTCCACCCCTTGCCCCAAAACCCTGGGGGCTCTCCCTTAGCTCTCTCTCATTGCCCATGTTTCCCATTGCAGGAGCCTGTATAAGGTTCACCCTATTGTCCCCGCCCAACCCTCCAATGGGGGCGGGGGTATTACCTGGATCAGGGGCGGGCTGGACTGCTTGAACCGCCGCCTGTGCTCCTGCTGTTTGGGCCCGCTGCTCCAGTAGCATTTGCAGGGCCCTTTCCATCCGGTCCATTCGCTGCCTCAGGTCTCCATCATCCTGTCCCTGTCGTGCAGCTCCCACTCCTTGCTGTTCCTGCTGGAGAAAGGGGGGAAGAGGCTCCCCAGCCCAGCCCAGTGCAGGGGCTGCCTCCGCAGCCTGCCCCTGACTGGCTGCAACCTGAGTGGGCTGTGGGATCCCTAAATAGGGCAAGGGCCATTGGGGATCTGCTGGGAGATGCCCTGAATACCCTGGATAGGGGCCCCTACTTCCTGCTGTTATTGCCCCTCCCAGGGCCCCCGCAGGCACCGACGGTGACTGCAGGTTTACTGCCGCAGATATCCCCGCAGGGGGGCCCCGAGGGGGCCTCTGCCCCCTACCGGCCTGCAGCCCTGAACCCTGAGCAACCTCACCAGCATAACGAGCTGGGAGGTTAATAGGGCGCCCCCCACGCCGTAGGGGGGGGTGTTGTGCAGAGGGTGCCCCCTCCACATTGGCTGTGCCCATCAGAACTCGTGATGGGCCAGCCTGCTGCTGGTCACTCAATTGCAGGGGGGGTGGGCAAGGGGGTGTGAATGGGTTCCCCCCCACACCCTCCGTAAGTTGGCGAAGCAGGGCTTCACACCCTGCCATTCTTAGTGCCAGGGGGGTTTCTTCCCCCCCACTCTGCCCCGGGGTGCCACTTGCACCTCTTTCTTGAGGGGGGATCAGGGGCTGCCCCTCCGAACTCCCCGCTGCTGCCTCCCCCCCTTCAATTTCCCCCGGTCCCTGGGGCACATTTGCTTGGGTGGTCCCCACCTTCCTTTTCTTCGCCGCTCCTGCGGCATTCTTCTTGCTCTTCCCCATTGCGGGGACTCCCTTTCCTTCTTTAATTTTATTTCCTTTTTCTTTTTTTTCTTTCTCTCCAGCCGGCAGCCACGTGCGCTGCCGTTCTTCGCCGCTCCTGGGGCTGTAATGGAGCCCGAGCGGTGTCTTGCTGCTCGTGATCCCCGCCCAGGGCGGGGTCACGTGCTTCCCTACAACCAATGGGAGGCTCAGCCTGGGCCTGATGCAACCAGGCTGCCTCCCCTCTCCCCGTGCGCCGTTGTTCCTCCCGCCGCGGAGAGCCGCATCGGCCTCCGACGGCGGGGAAAACTTTAACCCTTTCCGTCCTGCCCCCTCCCCGTGGGGGAGGGGGCGGACGCAAGTCTTTTTTGTTTGTTTGCTTGTTTGTTTTTTAAAGAATGCATAGCTTTATAAGCAATTATTGTAGGCCTTGTCTTGCATTTCCTTTGCAGCGGCACCCCCTGCAACATCAGAAAGAGTGGGGATCATGTCTATATTGTCAAGAAATGGTCCCAATTTAGTTACTTAGCAAATCTGTTTTCTCCTTAGGGGATCAGTCAGATGCTGTTGCTTCATTCCCTCATCAGAGGGTGATTGATAACATCTTGGCCAGAAGGAGCATTCAACAGCTTGAAAGGAAAACACAAAGGGTCGAAGTGATCAAGTAAAAACATTTCTACTTGGGTTGAAATCTCTGTGCTTTTGAGAGAGTTTATATTATTGATATCTCCATGACTTAGTCTCTGTAGTCTATTCAAATGCCTTATGTAACTTTGAGACACTAGATCTTATCTATTGAGTCTAGTCTTTTCTTGAAAGGATGAAAAGAAATTACATTCCTTTTTTTCCACAAGAAGGCACATTTATCGAGGCGTGCAGAGAAACTTGAAACTTCCCTGCCACAGCGAGTACAGAAAAAGAATCACATGTTAATCCTAGAAAAAACTTGATCCTTTAGTAAGCTTGATCCTCTTGTAGTCTGTTACTATCCTGACTGAGAAGCTCTGAAATCATTTGAGCCAAAGTTATGCTGCTCCTGGTCACATTTTTACCCTTTGAAATGCCTTTTAAGAGTCCAGAAATCAGACTACAAAAATCAGATGGCCTGTGTATAATGTTCACATTTCCTTTTTAAGCTCTTCTACCAGAATAGATCCATTATACAATCATAAGAATGAAGGATTTTTATTAATGTTGGTTATTGTATATAATGTTAAAGTACATTTGTAAATAATAATGTATTTACAGCAATCGCCAAATTAGTACATCTGTAAATTAGTCTCCATCTAGGAACAGAGCAGAACATAATGTATCTAATTCAACTGAAATATTTGGAAGCATTACTTATTACATATTTGGAAGTATTACTTATTTGCAGTTGGTAGTAAAAATATTGGTGGAGACAGGTGTTACTGTACCACATCTGTTCACAAGACTGGTCAGTTGAAGAGGAACGTCTAACTTTTTTTCCAACATCAAGGAAAAACTAACAAATTCAAGAGTGTAAATTAAATTCATCAGAATTTAGGATGAAGCAGCTATATATGCACTAGTCCCAATTTACAGAATGCTATGCATACACTGTATCCAGTGTCACACCAGGGGCGGCTGGTGGGCTTTGATGTTGGAGGGGCACTGGGGTAGTAAGGCTGGGCCGGCAGGCCTAGGGGCGGAGCCAGGGGGACAATAGGCAGATCCAGGGGGACAGTAGGCCAGTGGCATGGCATAACCCAGCAGCAAGGAGTTCCCAGCGTTAACATTGAATGGAAGAAAACACAGTCTACATGCACATCAAGATTAAAATAATTTATAAACCCAAAACACAGGGAGCCATCCTTGTAAAGCACCCCAGTCACAGCCTGAGTCCAATTTTACCACGCACATCCCATTTCCAGCATTTTGAACACAACTGAAATTGCATGACTTGCAGTGACATCTCAAGATTTCCAAACCTCCATTTTACCACACACAGTCCCCGCTGCACTAACCCACTAGCACCCCCCTCCCCTCCCCAAGAACCCTGGCTCCCAACACCCCCTGCTCTAACCCACTAGCCCCCACTCCCC
>QEPC01013002.1:5519855-5584990 GCA_003113815.1 Sphenodon punctatus | reverse complement strand
CCCTCCCCCCCAACCCCACAATTTACTCACCAGCGGTGGCTCGACTCCTCAGGCTCCGTCCTCTCCGTCCCATCCTCTGTTCTGCTCTGGATGGCTGCATGGGAGCTCCCAGGCCCGAACTGTTCAGTTGGGCCTGGGAGCTGCCATGCAGCTGGGCTTCCCCAAGTTCCCCTCCCCGCCCCCATAGTCGAGTCAGTTTGACTCGACAGGGAGGGAGGGGGGGGGGCTGGGAGTTGCACGCGTAGCAGGAGCTCCCAGCCTCCCCCCCTGCACAGGTGGACATGGTAGTTCATATCAGGGCACCTGTATGCAGCACCCTGGTATGGACTTTTCCCCTGCCCAGCCCCTGCAATGGAATAGTGCCCCCTGCGGCACTATTCCATTGCAGGGTCCGTTTATGCATAATGGACGGTGCTCCTAGCTGCCCATTCCGCATAAAGGGAGAAAACGCCTCCCTTTTGTCTCTGAAAGGCTTCCTTAGGAAGCCTTTCGGGGGGGGGGGGGGTGAGTCACTGGTTGTGTGTGTGCGCGTGCACACACACAACCGGTGAGACTGTTCAGAGCCACCTCAAAAAACCTGGTTTAGAGCAGCAACCTTCTGAAGTTTGCTGCTTTAAACCCGGTTCTTCGAGGTGGCTCCAAACATTCACCACGGTGCGCACAGTCGCTTTTTTTTCTCTCTCTCTGTGTCGGACTTGGGGCCGGTTGGGGGAGTCCGGGGGCCAGGAGGGGCATTGCCCCTCCCTTCCTAGGCGGCCCACCGCCCCTGTGTAGCTGTGTGCTGAACAGCTACAGTAGCTGTGTGCTGAACAGCTACAGTAGCTGTGTGTGTGCTGATTGGTGCATTGTTCTGTACAGCATGTAGATTAGAAATCTCTCATCTGGGATGCATGTCTGACAACTGACAGTGACATGCATTGTGAGACAGAGCAGTAAGGGACCGGAGATGATAATGTGCAACACACAGTAGAAAGTGAGAAACTGAAACGGAGGTGCCCCTTCATTGCTTGCATACATAGTAAAGTAGAGCAGTGCTGTGTAGAAGGAGCAAAGGCAAAATAAATAAAAGTAACATGGTTTACTAAATAAAACAGTCCAAAATATAGAAGCAGCTGTAGCCACAGTCATATCATCAACAAGGACTACAATTCCCAGAAAACAATGCTCCAGGCCCATTGAACTACTGTTCCATGGGGGCAATACTGAATCTAGCAAAAAATAACCACAGTTACACGCCCTCGACTCCTTACTACTCTGCTTTACTGTGCAGACACACAGGGTGAAAACAAATGAAACAAGAGCCACCTACAAGTGCATGGTTATTGTTCTGTTTAATAGGTGAACAGGGACTTGCCTGTGCACACCTCACTGAGGTTCATGTTCCCCACACGGCATCCTCCTCCAAATAGAGCATTATGCCATGCAGGCTAAGACAGGAACATGTGTTGGGTCCTGGGCCGATACATATTCCTGCCATCTAATAGGGGGCACTGTGGGGCAGTGTAGTGATGCACTCCCCCTGTGCTGGTCTATATCAAGCAGAGAAGTGCTTCCCAGCTTGAAATAGGCCAGCGCTGGTCAATCCTGGTTGGGGATTGCCGGGTGCTGGACTGCTGGTCAGTTTCAAGCTGGGAAGTGCTTGAACTGGAGGGGATGGGGAATCCTCAAGCCAGCACTTTTCTCCCCAGCAAGGATTGCCCGGTGCTGGATTCCCCTCCATTTCCTTCATTGATTTATTTCAATCAGAGTCCAGGCTTGAAATAGACCATCACAGGAGATGCAGCCAGCGATGATTTCCTTCCCATGGGCTGGGAAGGGGACCAGATGGGGCCCCACGTGCAGGTTGTGAGTGTGGGTGACACTCACCCACACCCATCTATTAGGTATGAACACCTACCAGCTATGGATGAGTGGTGCATGGCATTCACAGCCCACACATGGGGCTATTGTTTCTTTTGTTCTGACCCACAGCTACTACATACTACTCTGTCAAACTTTTCAACTGCTAACACTGGCAGTGTCGAATTATTTTTCACTAATGGCTCCAATGACCTTTAATGACCAGCCTCTGCTGATTGTATGCATTTTTTACAATAAAAACAATTAGAATTCAGTCTATTGGCAGCACAATCTTCAATCTGTTTAGTGCTGGAGCTATTTCTTAACGCTGATTTAAATCCCCTTTACCTTCCTGAGACATGGAAAAACTCCAGGAGACAAATGCTGCGCCACTTTTGTCACGTGGGAAAACTATGGGTATTTTCACACAAGACACTCTTCACCCACTATACATGTTACAGGGCACCCATAGGGCAACGCTGCAGCATGTATAGTGGGTGGGTAGTGGGTGGAGAGTGTCATGTGTGAAAATGCCCAATGCCGTGTGGCTTTGACCTTGATCGTGCAGAGGAGGCGGAGCTCGATTTTCCAGTGCTGTATCCTCTGCATTATTCGAGCCAAAGCTGCACAGCTTTGTTTTCCCACGTGGCAAAAGTCATGAAGCATTTGCCTCCTGGAGTTTTTTCCCCCCAGAGGCAAATGGCGCACATTTTGCAACATGAGAAAGTGTTCTTGGTTGGTGCAAAGAGCTAGTGTTACAGCTAAATAGTGTGCGGAGCATGTGGTTAGCATGCTAGAAAATCTCCTTTGTCTTTGTTTTTTAGAAAGCTGTGTGAAGAGAAAGAGTGTTTGGAGAAAGTACTTAAGGAGATACAGTTTCAAAAGAAGTCCTCTCACAGTGGTATGGTGTATATGGTTAAAGAGTATAAACAAAGTCCCTCTCACCTCCCAAAAATAGTTCCTCTAAGTCAGGAGAAAAAACTGTTTGTAGCGGATGTAGCATGATTGGTGATGGGGTGCTATACCTCTTCTGTACATAGAGGACATTGGTCTTAAGGATTGTTAAATTAATTAGCATCTTAATAAACACCAAATTCAAATGAATTTTAATATATTATCTTTGATGTAAGCCAACTTACATAATATATAGTGATGTCCTTATGATATAAACAGTCTATGTTTTAAAAATACCCCAAACAAGGGTTTTTCCATTTATTTTTAAGATCCTGCACAAGATTTAGTTCTCTCAGCAACAGCAGACCTTTAACTCACTTGTGTATTTAGTATTCGAAGTGCCTCCTCAAAATCAACGTACACTCGCTGGTCGAATCCGCTTTACAATGGAGCATTTGCCTCAGCTTGAGGACAGAGTCCAGAACCTCAGGTTGGTTCTCCTTGAAACTCACTTAATGTAAAGGAAGAATCGGGGAAAACATGCAATATTTTCAACACAACAGCTGCAGTGTTTATTTTTACTTAAAGATTCCTTAAGTTTCCTCTTGGGTGTTCTTTTATAGAATTAATAATTAAAGGCCAGATCCTGAAGTCACTGTCAATGCACAGGTCTATTGAAATAAGGTGAAATTTACACTCCATTGATGTCAATGAGTGACAACAAATGTGATGGTGCACCGCTTGGATTTGTTTTGGCCCATGGGTCACCATCACATTTGTTGGGGGCACTCCAGAGGTTTGCCCCAGAGGTTCCCTGGACATATTGGCAACTAGCCTGGGCTGCAACCCCGGAGATCTCCAGAGTAACAGCCCAGGCTACCTGCCAACACACCTTGGCAACAGCCTGCCTGAATGGGCTACAGTGGGCTATTATATGTGGTAGTCCACTGTTCCTTGACTGGTCCGGAGTGGCCTTCATGATGGACGGCCATAGCGGCCATCACTGGCCACCTGTCATGGGGGGTGGCGCTGGGTGCAGCGGGAGGGTGGGTCCAGCCGCATGAACATTAGTTCCACGGCCGGACTCAATCCTGACCAGGAAGCAAGCGTTTCCCGGACTGGATCAGTAAGGGATGGTGGTGCTCCACTTCACACATTTCAATACCCAATGTCAAAGCTCTCTGACTTCACTAGGGTAAGGACCAAATTAAAATGTTATTTGAGCTGTGGCAGAAGGGCAGTTCTCTTCTGTATGATTCTAGGATTATTCCTCTCTGACATTCAAGGACTAATTTATATTTACGTTATTGTCTACCAGCTCTTTGCTTTCATGATTTTATAGCATTGTAGCAGGGGGTCTTCCCAGGGCCACTTGGGGACGCTGGGGAATTAGGGATGGGCGAACGCAGTTCGGAAGTTCAGAGTTCGGCCTGAACTCAGCCTGTTCGGACGACCGAATCCGAATCTACTGAACCGAACTCAATTCCGAACGTCAAAATGACCGAACAGTTCGGTCAGTTCAGATCGCATTCGGGTGAGTTCAGGTGGTAAAAAAAGGGTCACTGGAAGGTCAAACGTGGCAGGGAAGGGTAGTCAGCTGAGGAGCAAACTTCTAGGCACCAGGGGTGGAGAGGCTTGCAAGAAACAAAACTGTCTGCCTCCCCCCTTCCCAACACCTTCTGAGCTAGTCACTGTTCCTGAACAGCAGGCGTTTCAGAAGGCTCCCTCTCCCAGCATTTCCCAGCTCCCCAATCCATTGCAATCCTCCTCCCATTTCACCCATCCAACCCATCTACCCCCATATTCTCATTCATTTATTTAGCTTAGCTTAGATAGATTTAGTGGTTATTTTTTGTTTTTACCCCTCCCTGTGTTCCCTGTGTTCAATCTTCCTTCTTCCCTCCCCCCTCCATTGAATCCTTTCCCTCTCCCATATATTCCATCCCAGATTCCCTTCCCTTCCCCTGTTTTTTCATTTAGAGTAGGATTATTAGATTGCTTTAAGTTTCATTTCAGTTTTGTACTAAAATGAAACTAAAACCTTAAACTGAAACCTTGTGTTGTTTGTGATTCCCCCCATCCCATATAGATAGACAGAATTAGAGATAGTAGAGAGTTGTAGGAGTTAGCGTTAGTGATTTAGTTTTAGCATTTGTAGGAGTAGGCCTGTGTACTTAGATAATCCATTTAGTTCATAGCATTTAGAATAGTTAATAGCAGTTAGATTTAGTCTAAATATTAGATTTTAAAAAATTAATTAAAAAAATCCATATAAAAACCAAAAAACCCATATAAAACCAAATTAAAAAAAAAACCATATAAAAAAACCAAAAAAACCCATAACAAAACATTTCCCAAATGGCCAAACCCGGCGAACTAACCAAATGCAGCCAAACCCGAACCGCGATCTGTTCGCCCATCCCTATGGGGAATTAGCTTACCCATCTGCCACACCTGTTTAGCCCTCAGTTGGCTGTATCTCCCTTTGGTAAAGGGGGTTCACCCCAGAACAACACTATATGGCAGTCCATAGGGGTTCTAATCAACGGTCGCTTTATTATTTACAGGCACACACTGCCTTAGTCCCTGGGATGCTGGCTCATCCACCTCCACCCTGCAGGCCCAGCACAGTCTCTCACAGGCTCAGGAGCAACACAACATCAACCCAACCCCCCCAAAGTCCACACAGCCAGGCCTCAACCCCAGGCTCTGGTCAAGCCTTCCCCAGGCAGGAGGCACCTTTTCCGGGCATAGCCCTCCTCAGTACCTGGGTCCCAGTGCTTCCTCCTGGTTCTCCTTCTCTTCAGCACCCTGGAGAGTGTAGCATAGCCAGCAACTCCTAGGCTTCTTACAGAGAGATGTTGCTCCTTTGGCTCCCAGGCAGACACTGCCTCTTCTCCTAGTCTTGCCTCTCCTCTTATATCCCCAGAGTGGGTGTGGCCAGCTTGGCTACCCTTAAAGGGCCAGTGTCCTGCCCACTCTATCTCTTGGACTCTCAGCCTGTTTCCAGCTCAGGCTGGTCACAAACTATGGGGCTGGCTCTGCTACGCCCCTGTGTATGCTTAGCCCTCCAGCAAGCCCACACAGCCCACTTCTTACAGGGGCATCAGCCTTGCAGGACTGCTCCCTGCTATGAGCATATGTTCGCTTTATTACAGCTAGAGTTATTTCAGATAAAGAAAGTGACCAAAATGGACATACTTGAAATAATCATGAAAACAGTGATTATGGGGCAGGATTTCAATTTCTTTTTTTTTTCTTTTCTTTTTTGCAAAAAAATCTATTTGTTCAATAAATTTGATTTTAAAAATGAAAATATTGGGATTTTAGCAGCCCAAGCACCAAATTTTCTTTTAGTTTTTGAGGGCTGAATATTTCCACAAACATAAGTTTTCCCTCCAGTTTTCTGGAAAAGGCAAAAAATTAAATTAATGCAAATTATTTACATTCATTCCAAAAACATAACATGTTGTTATGTCTGCATTATAGCCTGCATTTATTTTGTATATCATTTGATGATTGGTTTTCTCTTGTTGTATATAAATATTCAAAATGTGAGTGACTATTTTTCCTAGCAGCTCTCTTCCAAGTGATTGCTTTCATGTACATATATCCTGTCCTGCATTTGGTCAGTCTATAGTTCTGACTTTTTATATACCTGAGGAAAGGTCCTGTCTGGCATAAAGGTCTGCATTCCCACACCAACAGAAGTTGGGCAAACAAAGGATACAATTTCATCTACTTTGTCTCCCCTCTTAAATTTAGGACCAACATTTTATGTTAATTTATTAATTTATTTATTTATTCAAATTTTTACCCTGCCCTTCCCAAATAACTCAGGGCCGCTTACAAAACAAATAAACACAACATCTCATACATATAAAACAGCATAAAACCCCAACCTTTCCCCACCACAACCCCTAAAGCCCTCCCCAGCCATCCCCTCACACCCTTACCCCAATCCTAACCAACAAACCCCCCATTCCCTATCCCTGCCCACCAAATGCCTTAACAAACAGAAAGGTTTTACACATCCACCGGAAGATGCCCAGGCTCGGGCTATAACAAACATTTGGGAGGAAGGGAGTTCCATAGCTATGGGGCAGCAACCAAGAACATCTTCCTGTGAGCCCTCACCATATGAACAAGACTAACAGATGGTACCCACAGGGAGGTGCTCCCAACGGGCCACAATGAGGGCATGGAAGGACAGGTGGTCTCTCAAATATGTGGGGCTCAGATCATTTAGGGCTTAAAAGGTCAAACCCAGAACCCTGAATTGTGTCTAGAAAGCTATAGAGAGCCAGAGCAGACTTCAGAACACGGGAGTAATGTGCTCCCGGCACCTTACCCCCAAAAGGAGACGAGCTGCTGCATTTTGCACCAGCAGCAGCTTCTGCACAGTCATCAAGGGCAGCCTCACGTAGAGCACATTACAATAATCTAGCCTTGAGGTGATGAAAGCATGGATGACAGTGGACAGATCTGAATTGGAAAGAAAAGACCGCAGCCTCCTCACCAGATGGAGTTGGTGGAAAGCGCTCCTGGCCACCGCCGTAACCTGACAATGAAATTAATTTGGATGCTCTAGCAGATATTTTTCCTTCTTATCTCTCATGCTTATAGCATCTGTTTCCATCTGCCATGAGAACAGAAAGGAATGACACAGCATAATAGCTGGTAATGGACATTTCCTCAGTCTCCAGTTCTAAACTCCTGACTTGCCTGATGAAGGGCCCTGTGAGGTCGGAAAGCTTGCCTACTCCGCGAACTGGAGTTGGTTCAATTAAAGATATCACTGTGCTACTTTGGGTGATTTCAGAAGTGACGTGGTGAATGTCCACCTCAGTCAAACGCGGGGGGTGGTGAAAGCGCCGTGCATGTCTGTTTGCTCGCATCCAGGTGTTCACCACAGTCAAACACAGCCCGGGGTGAAGCTAACCACGCTTCGTGAGGTCGGGGCGGGAGGAGGTCCAGAAGTGTGGTGAATGGTCACCACGGCAGGGGTGAATGAAAAGTAACTTCTGAATGGAAACCCGCAGCCATGGTGGAAGGAATTGACCCCAGCCGCGGTGCATTCTGGGGCTTGAACCGCGGTCCACGTCACCACTGCATGTCTGTTGTGTTCCCCCGGCCCATGTTCTCTCTGATTGCCCCCGGGTGGTGGTCACGATCCTGTCACTTCTGTTGGGGCCGCACGTGTCACCACAGACCGCGGTGGATCCGTTCACACCGGGGTGGGATTCACTGTGGTGAATTGGAACGCTTCACTTCTGAAATCACCCCTTGTCTCTAATTCCAATCAGCTAACAAGTGTGAGGGTCAGTCAATTTTAAACTGTTTTAACCGCTTCTACAATACCCTCTTGCTATAAGAGACCCTTTTGGATTTAAGCTTTTGTTCATTATAGTGAAGGGTTCAGAATAGTAAAGCATGCCGACACAGTACTGTACGGAGACACCACCATACATTCTTTATAGCTAGGGGTCTGCTGTAACACAGGATTGATACATGGGAGCAGGATTTATTAGGGAGATGGGACCCTATGCTTTGTCATTAACTAGAACTAATAATGTGCTTCTGAATCTGTACAGAGAGGAACGCATTAGAGAAGAAGAGAAGAGGCTCAGACCATACATTGGCGAGTGCTTGTCAGTTGGTGCTGAGCCCTATCAGATCCGAGACATGAAAATGGTTTGTGGTTTGACTTTCTAGTCATCATCTAATCTATCTTTTCTTTACTATTTACTATTACCATAACTGGCCATTCTCCTCACCTCCCTGATTCTGCTGGAGACGTTAAGAATAAGAGTTGGGTTTGAATCAAAACATTCATCTGAACACTCCCAATCTTTTGGAAATTTCAGATCCAGATTAAAACTTTGTAGTTTTGGCTCCTCACAGCTAAGGTTGTTGCCATTTGTCTTTAGGCAGATATTGTAAAAGGGATCTCATTAAATAAATCTTAGACGAAAGTAGGGTTTATTAGCCTTCTGCATCAAACATCCTCTGGCAGCAGATTTAAACCAAACAAAAGGAAGTATTTTTTCACTCAACATACAATTAACTTGTGGAACTTGTTGCCAGAGGATGTTATGAATGTCAGTAGCATAGCTGGGTTTAAACAGAATTGGATACTTTCTTGGAGGATAGATCCATAAATGGCTATTTGTCAAGTGGGTTGGGGGATGCAATCTCTGTTTGTCAGGAGCTGGGAGTGAACAGCGAGGAATGGATCATTCCATTATGACCTGCTGGGTAGTTCCCTAAAGCAACCAAAGGTAGTCATTGTCAGTGGCAGGATTCTAGGCTCAATGGACCGTTGGTCTCATAATCTGTCCCAATATGACACTTCCTGTGTTCTTATGAATTAAAAAGACTGGTGATCAACAGCTTCCACATTGATCAACAAATATATGAGTAAGAAACACTGTACATCTTATTTCTAAGGTACAAGAGCTACTCACAGAAGTGGTAGAAGAAGTGATGGATGACTACTTACACCGTGTGCCTCGAGGGATGTATCCTTGTGATGCAGATCATCATCATCATCCTTCAGTACTAGTTGTACTGTAAATCCACTCTCACTTTCAAAATTCCTATACACTATTCTTAGAGCCCATTGAATGTCCAAATTATTATGATGGAAGGCTCTCCATCCACTTCTGTTTCCTTTGGGTTGTACAAATGAATATTAATCAAAAGAGCACAATAATACCTGGGGGTAAAGCTGCACCATTCAGTCCAATTTTCCCCTAGTCACTGATAGTTTTTGACATTGTCCTAGTTTGCATTTGAGGTGTGTTTTCATCCTCTTAGGAGATGTTTCGGACATGCCTTCCTCCATGCCCATGTCTACCGCAAGGTACAAAATGTATCTGGCAGTTTTTAAGATAATGTTTTGATTAAAGATCGACCCAAATCAGAACCTGAAATCTAAACACCTTCAAAACCAGTCCATTATTGCCCTCTAGTAGAGCTGAAACAGGTAGTAAATTTTGTACCCTCAGATACAATGAAATTTCAGGCAGCCTATCAGGTACCTGATTGGTACCTGAATACTGAGATGTGTACCTGACTACCCAAATGCCAGACATAACTGTCACCAAGTTACTGACTTTCCATTTCGCTGTTTATCATTTTACCAACTCATTCCAACTTTTAGTGTCTTTCTGACATGGTTCAATGGATGGACAGAAAAATGGTAAATTTTAATTGGTAAGATGGTACAAAACGGAATAATGGTAATTTGGTAATGGTAAATCAGGTAGCTTGTTGTCAGGCACTAAATAGGTACCGTTTAGTCCCTAGTCCACCCACAATAGTTTGGGCACCACAGTTTCAACAAGTTTTGTGGATACCCATTTCAGCTCTGCTTTCGACCTATTTAATGTTTATTTGACACAAGTGGTCATACTTGGGTATGTATGGGCATTCTGAAATATGCAATGCAGTCAGACATGAACTTTGGCTTTTGCTAGGATATGTACACTTTTTATAACTTCTGACTGACTATTCCATGACAAACAGCTTCCAGACAATTTGAGTGTGCAAAGGATAAAAAAGCCAAGGTTCTGGAGGAAGCATCTATTGACACAGCAGTTCAACTCATCTTGGAAGAGTTAGTCTTGGAGGTCAGTGTTCTTCTTATTTTGTACCTGTCTCTAAGTTAGCAATTTTGCCTGTAAGCACAAGAACTAACAATGCAATCCTAGCTCTATTGGAGTCAATGGGTGTGTTCAGACATGACAGTGGCATGTATTAATCCACTGTGCCACATATTAATCTGGGTGCCACCGTCATGTTTAAAAATGGCTGCCAGATGTTACCATGGTCTGGCTCCTGACTGTGCTGGAGTTTAGTCTGGGCTGCAAGTTGGGGAAATCCTCAAGTCACAGACCAGGCTAAACTCCACCATGGTTGGGAGTGGAGTGGCATTCAGAGTGCCATGGTGGCCATCATTGGCTGCCATGGCTACCCGTCAGCTGGGGGAGCGGGGCACTGCATGCAGCACAGGGGCGGGGACATGTGGTTGCATGTCTGTGCATTGCCCCTCCCTTGCCTAGGCCGCCATCACGCTTCTTTGGTGGCCTGACAGATCCAGGCTGGAATGATGGCTGCCTCCACGGTCCGGAGATGTCTGTGGCGGCAGTGGTAGCAGTAACGTCTGAAAGCACCCAACGTGTGATTTGCCATTGACTTCAAAGGGATTTGGATTGTAACTTAAAGGAAATAAATGGTTTTGTGGATTGGGGCCTAAGGCCCGGAACCAAGGTCCATGCCTGTGTGGACCAAACCTATCTTTGCACACACAGGGTGCCTCTGGTGAAATCCCCTGCCTCCTGACCACACCACCACCCACATAAGCCACTGCACCCATCAGCACAATAAGCACCATGGCTCAGGCCCTGTGGTTGGAGGGGGCTCCTCAGGGGGCCACTCCTGGTAGCATCAGACTCTCCTGAGGTCCTAAAATGGGCTATTTCTGTGGATTCCTCTCCCTGCCTGTGACTCTCCGCCCCTAGGGTGGCTGCTTCCTGTGTGGACCCTGCCTCCTCCTCCCCATTGCCTCATTTACTCGAGTGGGGGGGTCGGGGCCCTGCAGGAAGGAGTTAAAGGAGGGTCTATGGAAGGGGAAGCCATGGGGGCCCCACATTTTTTCCCCCTGGGTTCCACAGATTCTAAGGCTGGCCCTGAGTCCCACTTCTTCCTCTGCCAGGTGGCAGCTCAGTCAGGAGTTGGGGAACTTTCACTGGGGACCCTCTGCGCATGCACACAATGGGTGAAAACAAATGTGACAGTGGCCTACTTTGGTCTGGAAGTTACCTGTACATTTGTTCCCGCACCGCTAGATGCTGGCCCACGTATGCCCTGGGGCGGGTAGGTGTCTGCTATCGGACCCGTCCTCCAGAAAATCTTGGGAATGCATCCCTGCCCACCCACCTGGGCCAATGTGGGCCCACCTGTCTGTTTGGCCTGCCTAACCCCACTGCGAGGTGGGGCCTATGGATCAGGCCCATAGGAGAGCGCTCATGCAGCCCCATCGAACAGCTGATGGGGGGGCTGGAGTACACTCAGCTTGGCCAGTGAACAGCTAATCAAGGGAGCGAGGAGGAGTGCACTCACCCCCCACCAAACAGCCCCCCCATCAGCTGTTCAGTGGCAGGGGTGAGTGCGCTCCTTTCGCCCCTCCCCCATGAGCTGTTTGATGCATTCAGTCAGCCACCAACCAACTTATGGAGGGCATTCCTGTGGTGTGCCCCATGAGGTGTTTGTTGGGTGCACCCAGCCTGCCAAACAGCTGATGGGGGCACTGGTTCCTGAGGGAAGCCCCAGCCCGACTTTCAAAGTGATAGGGAGCTCCCCAGGCTGGCTGGTGCTTCCCTCAGGAGTCAGTGCCCCATCAGCTGCTGAGGGACTGGCTTCTGGTCACTTGGAAAGTCTGGGTGTTGCTTTCCTCCTTCCAGCACTTCCCACCTGGGCTCCCCCCATCAGCTGTTTGGTGGCTGGCTGCATGCAACAAACAACTCATTGTGGTGGTGGGGAGCAATACTGCCCCTCATCAGCTGTTTGGAGGCAGCTTTTCCCAGGCCTGATCCTGCTGAGCAGCATTGGTCTGGGAGTCCTGTCCCATGTGGACAGTTCCTCAGTGCCCAGGGGCATGTAGGGACCTGTGCCAGCAGCCCCCACCCCTGGGTTAAGGGTTGAGGGCTGCTCGTGTGAACAGCCCTCCCTGCCAACCTGGGGAGTGGCAGCTGCAGTTGTTTGCCCCAGGGTGGGCCGGGGAGGTGCCAAACTGCCTGCACATCTGTTTTCACCCTCTGTATACATGCAGAAGGGTAGGTTTGGTCCATGCGTACACAAGGATTGGATTGAGGCCTCAGCACTACCAAAGAAAGGTTATCCTCTGTTCGTGGCAATAGGGAGGGTCAAGGACAGTTCAGAACAAATAGGTATTAAATGACCACGAATCATCAAAATTACTTTTGTGTTATAAGAGTGTATGTTTCCTTAGTTTGTCTTAATACAATGGCATACGCAATGGCATACTCCAACGAACCCATCCTTAGTTGGAGAGCGATATTTTCTTGACCTGTGTTACATTCCTCCCTTTGGGCAAATTTCCAATTTCTTTATTGTGGGCTCTGTATGCCAAATAGTCAAATGGAAATCTACCTCTGTTCTTTAATCTGGTTGTTTTATAGCTCTTTTCACATTACGACATAAATAAGCATCCTTTAAACTAAACACTAAAAATGCCTCCCAAAAAAGAAGCCTTTTGTATGTATCTCTATAGCAACGTGCAGAAAGAATAAAGCCCTTCATTTTCGCTCTGGATATAGCTAGATAAATATAGTATAAACTTGCATCTCAGCAATTTTAACAAGTTAAGCACTGTAAGTCTGTTTCATTAATTAGCTTTTGGGAAAAGGCACTGGGTGGCCATGGCTTTTACAATGTCAATAAGAGTCTCCACAAATCAAACCAGGATCGTCAAATAAAGCTGCTGATGGGGCAAACGCAGTGAGCACAGATCCCTGAATAAAGCCCAGCAAAGGAGTTCTGTGGCTGAGGAGTGGACTGAATCATTCTGTGTAGACCTGTGAGGACCAACAGCCTGCTAAAAAATACAACAGTGGGTGCACTTACCATGCCTTTGGCAGCCTTATTCCGGCCACTCTGGACAGCCTAACCACATGATGCAGTGGCAAAGGCTGAGGATGCAGCACGTAGCAGCCTTACCCGAAGTGGGATAAGGCTACCCAAGGCACAGTAGCACGCTGTTGTTTGCGTGCCCTATCTTTGTCTGCCCTGACACGGAGAAAGCTCCACTGAGGGGCTTTGAGCAGCAGACGTTAGCTTCAGTCCCATGCAGTCACGTCACGGCTGCGGCGAGATAGTGGGCGGGCCGGGGGAAATGGATGGGGCAGGGCTGGGCCCCTGCTCATGTGGGTGACACCTCAGCCTGCCACAGGGCATGGTGGGACGGCTGAAAGCAGCCCTGCGTAGGGCTGACCATCTGTCCTGCTCCCCACGCTGGCCCCAAAGTGTGGTGGCAGCAATTGTCCACAATGGGGCGAGCACGGATTGAGCCCTCCGCATGTGGAGGCACCCAGTGTGTTTTCATATAAGCACTTGAAAACACTTAACACATCTGTGAAACAGGGTGGGGGGTGGAGGAGGGATTCTCTTCAGAGAGAGGCAAATGCTTGAAGGGAGAAAATTCACTTGTGTGAGAGACAAGGGGATGGGTAAGAAATGAGGGGTGATGGGGTTTTGGGTGCTCAGGATGAATTAAGAATTAGGGATGGATAATTTTTAGTGGCCTTGCTTTTTAATATATGCATTTTGATTATTGTGAGTGTTGTAAGCCGTGCTGAGCCTGCATTTTGTGGAATGTGTGGGATATAAATTTGAATAACAATATTAATATTTTGAGTTATGCAGGGCTAGCTTTAGGTTTAGTATAGGCAGGCAACTATGACAAATGGAAAGAGGGAGAGGGTGTGAGGACTCCCACACTCTTCATGTGTGTTGTAGTAGGCCTACATAGGAGAGATGAGGGGGTACGGGGGATATAGCGTGATGTTTTTTTTGGTGCTCAAGATGAATTAAGAATTAGGGATGGATAATTTTAGTGACCTTGCTTTTTAACATATGCATTTTGATATTAGTGCCGGCTCTCTTCCCTGGGTAGTGGTGCCAGCAAGGGGACATGTCTCGTAAAATCGTCCGGATTCACGGCAACTTTGACGCTGCGTTTTATACAATGGGAGAACAAAGGCTGTGGAAGCCTCACCGTGTCTGGTTTCATGGGATCAGTTTCAGTGGGTGTCACCCTCTGATGTGGAGGATGCTCTTGGGGTTGTCAGAGCCACCTTTTGCAAACTGGATCCATACCCGTTCTGGCTGGTTAAAGCCAGCCAGAAGACATTAGGGCCGTTGCTGATGCGGGTGGTAAATGCCTCCCTTCAAGAGGGCAGAGTGCTGAGCTGCCTCAAGGAGGTGGTGATGTGGCCTCTGCTCAAGATACCATCGTTTGACATTGATGCCCTTTCCCATTATCGGCCTGTCTCTAATCTTCCCTTTTTAGGGAAGATTATTTAATGGGTTGTGCTTTGGCAGTTGCAGGAGCATCTGACTGGCATCAGTTTCCTGAATCCCTCGCAGTCCAGCTTTCGTCCGGGTTTTGGGACTAAGACTGCGCTTGTGGCTTTGGTAGACGACCTCCACCGAGAATTGGATTGGGGTCAATCGACCCTGTTGATTCTATTAGCTCTGTCGGCGGCTTTTGATACCGTTGACCATGAGATGTTGGTGACTCGCCTGCTGGATGAGGTTGGGGTGGGCAGAGTTGTACTTTACTGGTTCAACTCATTTCTGGCTGAAAGAACTCAGCGGGTGGTGCTCGGGAATTGTTCTTCATCTCCTCAGGACGTCTCGTATGGGGTCCCGCAAGGTTTTGGTTTGACCCCTCTCCTGTTCAACGTGTACATGCAGCCGCTGGGTGAGGTCATGAGAAGGTTTGATGTTCAGTGTCATCAATACGCTGATGACACCAAGCTCTACCGCTCATTTTCATCTGACCCAGACCCCACAGTCTTGGTGCTTACCCAATGCTTGGCAGCTGTGGGGGATTGGATGAGGGCAAGCCGACTGAAACTGAATCCCAACAAGATGGTGGTGATGCTAGTGTGTAGGGCAATGGGTGTGATGTCCCCTGTTATTGATGGGATCTGTCCCCCATTGGTTTCCCAGCTTCACAGCCTGGGCGTGCTCCTTGATACTTGACTCTGCCTGGATGTCCAGGTGGATGCTGTGGTGAGGAGCACGTTCCGCCAACTACATCTGGTGCAGCGGCTTTGGTCATATATCTCAGACTCCGACCTGGCTACTATCATCAATGCTTTCATTATCTTGAGATTGGACTATTGTAACGTGCTCTACATGGGGCTACCCATGGTGATGGTCTGGAATCTGCAGCTGGTGCAGAATGTGGTGGCCCATCTCCTTACAGGGATGGGTCGCTGTGAGGACATTACACCGGTGCTCTGTTCACTGCGCTGGCTACCTATAGTTTTCCAGGCCCAATTCAAGGTGTTGGTTTTGACATATAAAGCCCTAAATGGCTTGTATCCTGCTTACCTGCGGGACCATCTCATTTCCCAGGCACTGGATACTGGGGGGCAACTCTGGAGAGGGCGTTCTCGGTGGCTGCACCTAGGCTGCACCTCCTGCACCCGGCGGAGGTCTGGTTGACTCTGAATCTCCCTTCCTTCCAACAAAGATGCAAGACCTGGCTGTTCCACCAGGCATTTGGTGAGGGAGATGGGTGAAGGGTGGGTGGGATGGGTTAGGGTGGTGGGTGCGATTATTCCCCCCAGTTTTAGTTGAATTTTAATGTAGTGTTTTAATCTATTTTTCCTAGTGTATTTTTGTATTTGTTAGCCGCCTTGAGCTGCTGGGAGCAGAAGAAGAGGGATATAAATATTTTAATAAATAAATAAATAAAATAAATATTTACCCAGAGAGATGGATGGCAACTGAGGCCCTTGCACTGTATGGTGCCACCTGCCACCCAGCTGCCCTGCTCCTTCTCCCCATTTCACACTGGCACAAGTATTGAGGCAATACTAGAATAATTACTTTGGGGGAGCAAACAGGGGTGAAGACCATTATTGGAGAAGCCAACATTTTGCTACATGTGTGTTGCAGAATACTTGTTATAATAAGTACAAAAAATGCACAAAGTTAGACCAGCCCCAACCTGGGCAGGCTAAATCAGAGTTCATGCTGTGGCCTTCATCTGTGATGGTGTGGCAGTTTATTGTGAAGCTATTCCACTGTTTCACTGGGTTGGGCAGCAGAAAGCACATAGGTAAATATTTGGTGGGGAGCACCATCTACTTCTTGGCAAAAAGCAAGGAGAGTGGGCAGTTGGAGACCCCTTAAAATGCAGCGCCCTCAGTAGCTGCCTTGCCTACCTTGGCTGGCCCTAGGCTTATGCTTTACACTTGTGAGCTGATTGTGTATTCCATAGATGGGCACAATGAAGCAGAGAGAATGGGATTTGACCAAGGTCACCTACTGAATCAAGGACAGAGCCTATCTCTCAGTTCTGCCATATCTTTGTTGCTCAACAAGGTCTCTTCACCTATCCTGCAGATAATCTGCTATAAAAAGTCATGACATTTTGACTAAAAATAGCACAACTGCCTGAATAGGTATTGAAAATGTGACAATCCAAGTGTCTATTACAATGAATACTAATTCATGTTTTCAGGCAACAATTTTAAGGCTCAGTAGAAACCAAGTGCTCTGGTGATGAGCACAATAGAAACGTTTGTATAGGCACTAGGGCACAGCCACTGTTCACTTGGGGG
Organism: Sphenodon punctatus; assembly: GCA_003113815.1. Taxonomy (NCBI): domain Eukaryota; kingdom Metazoa; phylum Chordata; class Lepidosauria; order Sphenodontia; family Sphenodontidae; genus Sphenodon; species Sphenodon punctatus. The sequence continues at coordinate 5,567,873 of QEPC01013002.1, read as the reverse complement.
CCTCTTGTGAGGATTGGCCAAATAGGGAGGCAATCCCAGCCAGCGAGTTACCTGACTTGGCGTCTGGTAACCTGCTTTCACCTGGGATAATTAACCTAGGGTTGGACTAATTTAAGCTAATTGCCTTCCTGCGGGCATAGTCATGCAAAGACTCACCCACATCACATTCTGCTTCCACTGATGGCAATGGCAAGATTTCAATTGGATTCTCGGGAAGCAAAACTGGGGTAACAATTCTGACCAAAATGTGGCTTCAACAAAATGCTCTTTATCATGTAGTAGATTAATTCATGCTCAATTTATCAAAAGGTCATAGTAATTTCACTTCTTAACATATGATTACAATCGGAAAGGCACTTTTCTAAAAATGAAATTTTGAGGCTCTGTAAATAGTCTCACTCAATCATTTTCCTATCAAATGTGTGTGGGTTGCCTATATAAAAAAATATGTTTTCCTAAGTGTGAGCTCTCCCCAAAATCATTAGCATCTCTTGTCAACAAAGTTTGTTTTCAATCATTCCCTTATTTATGTTAGTGATGCCTTGGAAACCAATTGAAGTCTATTAAAATAAGAAACCTTTCCACATTCTGATTGTATCTCAGATGACAAAATTAAATGGTTTTGCAAAGAAAATGAAGTAAGGGAAGTGAAAGATCTTAATAGCAGAGATAAGAAAAGTTTTAAATTTTGCATTGAAACAAATAGATTCAAGGTCAAGAAGCTGACACAAAATTTTGTGCTAGCACTTCAATTATCAAGTCCTAAATTGAAAACTCTGTGACTTTGACATCAATTAAATTTCCTTCTGGCTGACCCTTGCTACAGCAAGGGGGCTCAACCAAGCAAACTTTGAGAGTGTCACCTAGTAGTTAGAGCAAGAACTGCGAGTCAAAAATGATCTTGGTTCTTCTGTGCCTGGCTGTTCCTCTGACTTGCTCTGTGATGTAGGAGACGTCACTTAGCTTAGGGGCTCTGCACCTGGGGTTCCCCAACAGTAAAATTAGCATCAAAGTACCTCAGAGACTTTGCAAAGTGTTTTGAAATCCTCATATGAAAGGCACTATGTAGACTAAGGCTGGAAACCTTTTTCCTTCTGTGGGTCACTTTGAAAATTAGTAGAAGCACCACAGGCCAGATATGGTTTGGGGGGTAGGGGTGTTTAATGGGTGCTTTCTTAAGAAGAAAGAAGAGGATCCATATCATGAGCCTATGTCATAGATCCATCTCCTATCCTTGAGAGAATGCATGCAGCAGAATCGAACTTCACTTGCTCTTCTAGATCTAGGATGGCTCGAAAGTAATAAGCAGCAATGACATGGAGAAAAAATACAGTACGTTGAGCAAGAAAGTGCTCTGCATAAACACAACAGTTGCTTTTCAGACCCTGGTTGCATTTTAAGTAGCAGAAAACAGTCTACAGGTGAAAAAAGAAGAGACAGTAGCCCAGATTAGCCCCTTTCAGATGGGTGGCCACCTGCCCATCTGTAAGATGGCTGCTGCCAGATGTTCATCCGCACCTGCCACCAGCCTTTCCCATGGCCCCCGCTCATGGCATTGTCCTGGCGAATGTGAAGCCTGCCGTGTGGGTGAATGCTGGCTGATGTGGGCTAATGTGTGCTTAAGTGGCCACCTCCCATCTGTTAGGGTGCACACAGCCTCTGTGCAAGTGCAGGTCCACCAGGACCATAGAGTCCTGGGCAGAACACCTAGAGAGGTTTGGGGAGCAACTGTGTCTCAGTGATGGGGGTGGGGGGGCAGAGTCCAAAAGTGAGGAATGCCTGCCCATCTGTCCTGTTTGTTGCATGGAACCTGCGAGTTGCGGCTGCGTGCAGGCTCCACGGAGCAACCCTGGACTCCAGCGGGCTAATCTCTCAGCTGTTAACACCCTACTTTTAAAAAAAGTACACTGCTTGGGGGCTTACCTGAACTTAAAATGTGAATTGCACATTAAATTAGATAAAGCCAGCTTTGCCAGTGGAGTACACACTAGAGAGAATGTGATGGTGTGTCACTACATAGCTAGGATTTCCCTATTTTTGTTTCAAAGCAGAATATTAAGACCAATAGTTATTAGAACATGTAAGGTTTTACTGTGCCTTGAAGATAGCACAGAGGCACATTTTCCCTCCAAGAACTGTGGGATGTGCTGTGGCCTGTGAGGAACCTGAGAATTACTGATTTTTGTTCACCATGATGAGGAAAAATTACAAGAAAGGGCTAGGGAGGATGAGAGTACCAGATGTTGTCCTGTCAGAAACTAGTATTTTTGTAGTAATTAGATTTTGACTTGATCATTTGGATAATTGGCATCCTTAAAGTGGTGGTCACACAAATAAGGAACAAAAACAATCATGGGAGCATCATCATTCTGTCTCAATCCACTTTCTGATGAAGGCTTCCTCATAATTTTTTGCAGCTTTCTGTCTTGATCCTTCCTTTGTCACTCAGCTCCCATACCATGGTGTCCACTGGGTTTCTGGGAAGCAACAGACTGGCTCAATCATTCACCCAGATATGGGCTTAGAAGGTTTCCCCTTGGCAGTCCATGCCATGTCCTCTGCTGCTCATCTGATTAGCTGTCCACCACTATCTAAGACCATAAGAACAGCCATGCTGGGTCAGACCAATGGTCCAACTAGCCCAGCATCCCGTCTCTGACAGTGGCCAATCACGGTGGCTTGGGAGAAGCACCCAACACGTCACAATGAGGGATCCATTCCCTGTTGTTTTCCCCCAGCTCCCATCATGTTCCTGTCTGACTAATAGCTACTAATGGACCTATCTTCCAGAAAGGCAGAACACCTAGAGAGGTTTGTCCAAACCTCTTTTAAACTCAGCAATAGTACTGGCCCTTACCACAACCTCTGGCAGTAGATTCCACAACCCAATTATGCCCTGAGTGAAAAAATATTTTCTTTTATTTGTTTTAAACTTGCCACCCATTAGTTTAATGGAGTGCCTCCTAGTTCTAGTACTAGTACTAGCTGGGAGGGTAAATAACGGTTCCTTGTTTATTAGTTCCACCCCACTCATGATTTTATAGACCTCTATCATATCTCCTCTCAGTTGTCTCTTCTCCAAGCTGAAGAGCCCCAACCTACCAAGCCTCTCCTCATACGGGAGCCCTCTGACCCAATGGAAAGAGGAATCTGGGTGGGACAATTTCAATTTCTTAGCTGTATCATGTGTGTACCTGGCCTGGTTCCTCGTGCTCTCCGATCCTGCTTTCTATGCTTGTTGTCTGCCTGTCTCGGAGGTTCTCCTCCTGCTTGCTCTCCAGCCCTTGTCTCCAAACTCCATCCAGTTCGTACTTCAGCTTTCTCAGATTGAGTTCCTGGATCTGATGTCCTGACACTGCATTCTGGATTGTCCCTCTAGTTTACTACTACTACAACTTATCATTTCTATAGCGCTACTAATCATACACAGTTTGTCTCCTTGTTTAATTTACTGGCGCTGGCTTGCTTCCTGACACTGTGTATCCAGTCTTGTCCTTCTGGTTTGGTTGGTTGGCTCTTTCTAATATGGCTCCAGTCCTGCCGATCTGGTTCCTTCCATTTCACAAACTTCCTGATTTCATCAACCCATCTAGTAGCTGTTCTTTCCCATCCCTTTGGTTAAAATTAAAGGATTTCTTTGGTCCCTCATTGATCCACTTGTTCATAATGGTCTGCCCATTATTACATCAAGTCCTTTGCCTTTACAACGATAGCACGCATTTTGGTCTGAGATCTAATGCACTTGTTCATTCTCAGTCATTAAAAATGAGAACATACAGGACAAATGACATTCATTTAAAATTAATTGCACTGTCTTTGTAGAGCTGGAGTAGGTATTGAACACTATTTTACAGACTAATTAGAAAAAACAGGATTTCTGCCAAAATTCTGAGTTCTCAACAGTAATCCTAAATCCTGTTAACAACAAAGGAAATCCTGGGCAAAATTTAAATCTTCTCTGCGTTTCAAGAATGTGCCTTTGATTCATCTAATGCAAAGATTTTTCAAACCAATTGATTTGGGGTATATTGGGAGATGGATTCTACAACGTCAGCGGAGTAATGCTTGCTCTTTTGGCATTGCTTGAGATTGCATGAGGTGTAATTAGCATATCAGCATTGGCAGGGGGAGGGGTTTGAATGGCTTAATACTACTGGAAATTAATTAGTACTGTAAGGAACTGTGCTGTTTTGGAAACCTGGGACAAACACTTGATAGTAAACAGATACTGCATAAGATCCAAAATATGGCCGAAGGCATGAATGATGTCACCTTCAATCATGACCGCAAAATTGTATAGGAATTGACACACTCTCCCTTAAGCAGCTACCACTATGGGCCATCAGAACAGCTGGCTTGCTTCCTGACATTGTATCCAGTTTTGTCCTTCTGGTTTCTTTGGCGCTCTCTCTCTCTCTCTAGTGACACACAAAGTAGAGTGAGATGCCCGGGTGCTGCACAGTCTCCACAGGACACTGGGTTCATTGGCCTTAGCCTGGCCCCTACCATTATACCTTTAAATGAATTTCTGCTTCATTACATTGATCTGGCAGAGGAATGATAAGAGTTCATGCTGGTCTCCAAGTGACAGTAAGAGACCGCTGCCAAAATAATTAACATGAACTTCAAACAACCCTTCAGAACTAAATACTCCTTACATAAGTCTCTTAGGTAAGCTAGATGTTTATGATATTGCCTTTTAAAATTGCTAAATACCATAATGGGAGAATAAAAATTACACTTTATTACTACTGAAATGGAATGCTAAACAAGCAACTGTTCAAGAAAAATACGATTTAGTCAACATGCTTGAAATCTAGCCCAGAGATTGCTTTAGGGATAGATTTATTTTGTTGTGCAGCTTGCTTTCTGATAGGATCACAGAAGTGGGGCAGAGGCTATATCAAACACAAGACACAGAGAAAGCACTACTAGATTTACCAGACACAAAGGGTGAAGATAAGTGTGTAGCCAGCGCGCCAGCTACACAATCCAGGATTGGGGGGTGGGGGGGATCGGCCCTGGCAGGATCAGGTCAGGGCACAGATCAAAGGTGTACCTACCTGACCAGGCTGGCCACAAGTCCTCCCTCATCTCCCCCAGTGGGGGAATGGAACAAATGCACGGCTGGGTGGCCCAACCTCAGCATGTGCCCCCCCCCCCCAGCACCTCATCCCCTACCATAATGGGCAACCATGGTGGCCAATCATGGGCAGCCATGGCTGCCAGCCATGGCAGCCCCTGATGAGGGACAGGGCTCCAAACAGTTGTGTGGGTCCTCTATGGCCCATGTTGACCTGCCTGGGTGGCCCTTGGCCTGGGCTGTGGTCCTGGGATCTTCTGGCGGAACACTTCTGGGACAATCACTGGGCTGAGGCAGCAGCAGGTCCACATCTGGCAGGCCAGACATAAATGTGACAGTAAGTCTCTGGCCCATTTGGATGTGTCTAGTGGGGTCCCTTACTAGAAGGGCTGTACACTAAGTACAGAGATCTGGGCTATGACCTTGGTGTTGTGGAGGCCATCAAAGATACAGATGATTATTTTATTGGGGAATGGAGCCCCAAACCTCAGCTTCTTTGGCTGATATTAATGGTTTGTGTAACTTTGGCCGACTTGGGCTCTCTGATTTTCCAGATGTATGCTTATAGGAAAGTCCATTGTATTAGTATATGTTATTTGTTTTAACATTTTGTATTGTACTTTGTACCTCATTCCTTATTATTATTTTTTATTTTCTTTCTGCTATGGCCATTGGCCACACACAATAAATTGAAATTGAATTGGTCTCTGGCCCAGGCATGCCATAGCAGAGCCCCGTCACGTTTATTATCTCCACTAATATCAGATTTGGTAACCTGTACTCAGGATGGGTACCTCCTTCTTCCATGAACAGCTATGCCGAAACCTGAAGGATTCATGATTCAGATTCCACAATCTGGCCCTAAGTCAGTATCATACAGGACTATTGTACATGTGCGTGTTCATTAGGAACTCCATGTGACTAGAGGAAAATAAATGTGGAGCCCAAGAACAGTCCGTACTATGTAAAAGGTTCCAGGCTCATTTCAGAGAGACTGGTGCGGTTGTCCGGCTGGGCCTCACCACTCCATCAGTCCTTTTCTCTCTCTCTCTCTGCTTTGCTGCCCATGGCCAGGGACTCATGTTCACTGAGTTTTCCCCATTGCCGCCAATAGAGAAGATGCAGTGAACCTGGGTCCCTATCCAGGGCTCAGGAGTTTGATGGGGGCTGGGGCTGGAGCCGCCAAATACCACTCACTGCCAAATACTAATGGCCCCTGCCCCCAGCAAAATGTATGCAGATGTGTGAGGTCTGGAAGAGATACCAGCAAGCCCTGCCCTGGCACAGATTAAGCCCAGCACAATGAATTTGACTATAAAGCATAATAAAAGACACACACTAGACGTGTTGACTCTGGAGCTTGCAAACATATGCAGTATGTGCTATGTGTTACTTTACATGCTCAAAGCACTAGAGCCAAGCATTGATTTCTCTTCACTACCACTGGGAGTTAGGGAAACATTGGGTGATTTCAGATATGACAGCGGCCCTATTGGCCCCAGCATGGAATCACCCAAATGATTCCCCGGCAGAATCAGACCGGTCCATCAACAGACGAGCCGGCAGATTCCGCCGGGGAATCGGGGAGGGGTCGGGGCTGCGCGGCACAACGTGTGGCTGCACAGCTCCACCCCCTCACGCTTCCGAGGCTGCCAGCCCTCCGGAAGATGGGCAGGCACAGTGGGCAATCCGGTCGCGGCGCCCGCCTGACCCCCAGGGTATTTATTGACCATGGCCCAGAATCGGCAGCGAGCATGGCCACCGATTCCAGGGCGTGGTCAGGGGCCAGACGAGATGTTACCATGCTCAACCACGGTGAATCCTGCGTGGCTGAGCGTGGTAACATCACATCTGTTGGGGGCAAAAAGTTATTCCCGCCGGGTGTTCACCACCGGCGGAAATCACTTCGACAACGCTTTCGGAGATGGTCCCCAGACCGTTCTCGAAAGCATGGTTATTTTGATCCCCACCGGTGGTTCACTGTGGTGAACATCTGGTGGGGATCAAACAGACGTTACGGGACCATTCCCCACTACAGAGGACTGTCTGTGGTTGAGCGTGATCTCGTAACATCTGAAAATGCCCATTGTTTGCCGATGGAAAGCATTGGGGCAAAGAAAAGAAGGAAACAGTTCAATGTCACACAGATTTCTTGGTGTAGCCAAGAAATCTGACTCCCAAATGGTACATGTTCTTGCCCACTAAGGCATGAGGGCTTGCGGTATCAGGCCCAAACACAGTCACAAAACATTCTTTACATTCACTCAGGTATTCCTCATTCTATATAGTGCTTTATCTACACTGTGTTCACAAAGCAACCTCTGCCCTGGTGGTCATTCCCGTACCAAACGTTTATGATTGTTTCCCTCAGCTGGCCAGCAGCTCCCCACTCTGCACCAGTTGGGAGCAATCAGCCATCTGCACACGATCCGGTTATTGGGTTGCAGGTATTTGACCCTGCTCAGTTCCAAAGGAATCACATCCTGCAGCAACTTAGGTGGTTCTGTTAAACAGAACTTTTTCATATCACTAGATTGGGCTTCTTCTTGATAACAGTGGGTGTTTTTTCACAGATCACATCCACAGTTCTGCTCTGCCTCACACCCGGGTAAAGCCATCCATTTAAAGGTGGCCCACCAGACGTGCAGGCGGTGTAGAGGTGGAGTAGGTGCTGCCTGCTCTGCTCCAGCCCCACTTGTGGTGCTCCCAAGTCCCAAATATCCTAGAGCACCGTAAACGGAGCAGGCTGCCCAAAGTTGGGGCACTGGCCGGAGGCAGAGCTGCAGTCTGTCTACTTGGCAGACAGCCACTGTTGCTCTGCTCCCAGCCGGGGGTTGCCCTGCGCAACACCATAGAGCTGCGGGCAGTAGCCTAGAACAGTGGCCAATCTGCCCACAGCTCTATGGTGTGGGGGAGGGGGTTGCTGCACAAGTGGACCATGGCAGTGCCAGGTCTGTTTAAACTGGACCCAGGCAGGGATGCAATTGGGCAGAAGCGTGGGTCCACCCCCGGAGCAGGTCCATGGGTGAGGACTCAAAGACACCCATTGTTTTAACCCTGCTGTCTTTTTGTTTCAGTTGGGTTGTTTAGTGTGGTTACATCACAATTTAACTTGGCTCACAAAAGGCAGACCAGACTGATTCAGCTTGTTTCAGACACAACCACTTTATAACAGCTATAGTTAACATTTATTGGGCTAGATCTGTTCAGGAAGCACTCTGTGAAAACTTCCACTTTTATTTATATCCCGCACTCTCTCGGAAACTTGTTTCTGTGTCCCATTGAACTCTTATCAGAATGAGTATTTTATTTTTCAACCAGTTGCCAACAAACTGATATAAAGAATAATCTCATGGGGACAAATTCTGGCACCCTTACTCATGTTGTCATCCCATTAAAATATAAAAATACCAACCGGTGCAAGTAGTGATGATGATAAAATATGACCCAAGAGAGTCTTAGAATCAGGTCTTTAGGCTGCCTAAGGGAGATATATTTACCCTAAACAACAGTGTGCCTTAGATAGCACTCTTCTGTCCACGGAGTAGAGTGAGTGTACCCCTAATGAAATGAGAATGAAAACAGTACTACCTTATTCTGTGAGTAGTTCCTCTGAAATAAATGGAACTACATATTAGGTACATTTAGCACCTTCCCCTTATCTCTTTTTAGCCTAGTGCAATGATCCGTGCGGGCCTATGAAAATTAGATGACATTGTTAGTAGCAACTATCTCCCAGTTCGGTGAAGGATTTGAATATTTGGTGCCTGTCTCAGTACAAAAATGAATTGATTCCAATTTCCCATTTTAATGTTCCAACCTGTTTGAGCAAGAACAATGAACATCTACTGAAAAACAACAAAATGCAATAAAGCACATGAAGGTAGAAAGAATTAGGTGAAAAGGAGGAAGTTCATAGTTGTGGTCGGACACACCACAGAGCTCCCTTTGAATGGTTTGCTTCAATATTTTTTTCCAGGGTGAACAAGCTACTCTGGGGTAGGTTGTGGCATCAGGCACAATTCTGATCAAAGGGCAGTATGTAAGCTGCTGTACCATCTCCAGAGTAGCCTCAGGAAGAATTGTGCCTCCAAAGACACTCAATCCTTCCTCAAGACCTCCTTACCCTGAGAAGGAGAGACAGGAGGGGGCATAGTCATTTACTGGTGACTGCATGGGTAGGTAATTATTCCCATGCTTGGTTATTTGTGTTAGCCAAAGAGAAAAATAGTATGAAGTTAGGAACTTCTTATAGGTATAGGCTTGGGCTAGGACACACCTGCATCCCACCTGCATATTTGGAGTTATTGGGTGTGGTTTTTTTCAAAAAAAAATTATTATTATATTCTATTTTTCTATTTCAGACTAAGTTTGTCATTTAAGACCCATATATTTGTACGTATGTTCTTTCAGATGTGATACTAGTGTATAAAATCTATATCTTTGTTATATAATTTTCCCTTATATATATATATATATATATATAAGTTAGAACCCTCTTATTAGAAGTCCCATCCAACCCAATGGCACCATTCCAGAGCAAGTGACTTCAGGACTGCAGCCTTCATCAATTCCCAACCCTTCTCCACCCACCTCTAGTACAATGTTTTGGAAAACCTGGAGTGTGCTGGCTCTTAACTGAGAGTCGTTACCACTTTGCTTTATCCTTATGCCATCAATCATCCTGTTTTCTGATAATTATTTGAAATATGTTGCAAAACAAAGAACATTGGGTAAAACCTCTTATGGTTTTATTCCTTTTTTTAGGAATAGATTATTTCTAGGTTTGAAGACAGAACCATATTAATGTTCTGATGTGAATCTCATAAGCCTTATGAATGGGATGTTGAAGTCATTCAAGGTCCTGACATGAATGTTGTGGTGTCAACCCATCTCCATGGAAAAAGAGTTAGGCAAGTTACAAACAACATTTGTCCATGAACGTCTATCCAGGGTGATCAGAACCAAGGAGATAGAGGGCATCTTTAGACATAACAAAGATCGGGTGTCAAAACACCTAAGCACGTGTTTGGTTGTTGTGTATAAGCACCATAACGGTCCCAACACCAGTTTGGTCACCAGTTGAACACGCCATGTGAACACCATTGCATCACAAGGACAATTTGCATGTTCCAGCTGAACCAACGTTGTGTCTAATGATATCGCATGGCATGTTAGCAGGTACAACATGGGGAACAAGGCGGCAGCTCTTGTGTGTCAAGATCGGGTGGTGAGCAAAACATTGATTTGCCCCGAGATCGACTGTGTGTCTAAGCAGCTCCACATGGTGAACACAGGACCAAAGCAGTGTTCATGTCAAGGTCAAAACACACATTCAGACACCCGTTGATGTTATGTCTAAAGACACCCAGATTGTTTTAGCAATCCTTCCAAATGCACCACACACAGCTTCATTTAAATCAGGCAAAAAATAGAATCTCTTTCATAAATAGCTCATACTCTTTTTGTTTGATGTCCCTACAGCATAAACTCCTGTCATTCCGTAGGAAACTCTAAACTTTCCAGAGAAGCTAAATCCAACGTTGATAAACAAAGCATAGCAGATTTACTTTAAGGTTAATTATAGAACACATGAACCTTGGAAATGCCCAATAAAGATTTAGAAATAAATTAAAGAGGTTTTAAGTGCTAATTAAATTAATGGAGTCACTTGCTCTGGAGACAGGCGTGGTACAAGTGGGCGCCATGTAGGTTTGCTTAATCCCTTAGCTCTGCCAATGCTCTTAACTCCTGACCAGCAACATCCTCCTTATTCCTGTAACTGGCCTTTGCCAAGACCATTTATGGCCACAAATCATGTCTGCAATATGTACATTTAAAGAGAAGATGGCATCACCTAATTAGTCAGCAAGAAAGATATTAGCTTCAGAGTTTCAACAGATTGGAGGGAAGCATAATAGCTGAGAAAACCAATGAAAGACAAAAAAGAGATTCCAAATATGAGGGCAAGGATGGAGGAATTTTCTTTATCTGAGTATCCCACTGCCAATTAAAAAAATGAAAAGAGAGAAAAAAATCAGAGACAAAACACCTATATTGCATTTCTGTATTTGTATCTTCCTTTACAACCAAATGCAATGTACTATGAACAACACAACAATAAAACTTTTTTGTCACAATTAAAAAAAAAAAAAATGAAAAGAGAGGGCGGTGTCATAAAAATACGGAGAGATGTTGCATACTTCCCAATAGCCCCTATTTAGGAGGGACAGTACCTCTTTGGGCACTGAATCCTACTGCCCCTCTTTCACAGGGGTCCAACTCCCTCTTTCAGAAGAGAGAAAGAGACCAGTATTCAAGCCTCTGCCACTTCTTGCTTGGTTGCTGCCCAGGAAAAGCACTTGAGTCAAGCCAGTAAGCCTGATGTCAGTGCCGGGAAAAATGGTGGAGACTATTATTAAGAGGCATATTGATAAACATGGCTTAAGGGAAGAGTCAACATGGATTTAGCAAAGGGAAGTGGTGCCTCACTAATCCACTGGAATTTTTTGAGGGTTTGAGTAAGCATGTGGATACGGGTGAGTCCACTGATATAGTGTATCTGGATTTTCAGAAAGCATTTGATAAGGTCCCTCATGAGAGACTCTTGAGGAAATTAAAAAGTCACGGGATAGGACACAGTGTCCTATCGTGGACTGGTACCTGGTTAAAGGCTAGGAAGCAAAGAGTAAGACTAAACGGTCAGTTTTCACAATGGAGACAAGTAAATAATGGGATCTGTACTGGGACCAGTGTTTAATGTATTCATTAATGAGCTGAAAGGGGGAGTAAGGAGTGAGGTGATCAAATTTGCAGATGACACAAAGTTATTCAAGGTAGTTAAAACATGAGCGGACTGCAAAGAATTGCAGGAGGAGCTTGCGAGACTGGGTGACTGGGCATCTAAGTGGCAGATGAAATTTAATGTGGACAAGTGCAAAGTGATGCACATAGAGAAAAACAATGCAAACTTTATGTACACAATGCTGGGTTCTAAATCTGGAGTTACCACTCTGGAAAAGAACCTTGGAGTCATTGTGGATAATACATTGAAATCCACAGCTCAGTATGCAGTGGCCGTCAAAAAAGCAAACAGAATATTAGAAATTATTTGTAAGGGAAAAGAGAATAAAACTGAAAAGATCATAATATATTTTATTTATTTATTTAAGACATTTGTACACAGCTCCTGTACCACATTTGTACCTCCTGTACACAGCTCGGGGCGGCTTCCAACAATAAAACATCAAACAATATAAAAACAATTTTAAACAATAAACGTTAAATACTTTTTAAAACAGGGCCAGAGAAACAGCTTCGACATTAAGACCATAAAACAAGGTAGGGGGGAAGAAAACAAAGCCCTAACCCCCCTCCCCAAAGGCCTGGGCGAACAGCCAGGTCTTACAATACCGCCGGAATGTTAACAGGCTTGGGGCCAGGCGGGCTTCCTCCGGAAGGGAGTTCCAAAGGTGCGGCCCGGCCACCAAGAATGCCCTCTCCATTGTGGCCCCCTGCTTTACGCGGGGGACCTCCAAGAAGGCACCCCCAGCTGACCGCAGGAGCCGCCCTGGGGCGCGGAGGGCGAGGCGATCCCTGAGGTATGAGGGGCCCAGACAGTATAGATCAACACTAAAACCTTGAACCTGGCTCGGCACGCTATTGGCAGCCAGTGCAGTCTGGAGCACAGGTGTAATATGCTCCTGACGGCCCGTCCCCATAAGGAGACGAACCACCGCATTCTGCACTAGCTGCAGCCTCCGAACCAGACACAAGGGAAGCCCCACATAGAGCACGTTACAGTACTATATGCCACTAATGCCACTATATAGTAAGTGCCACTATATAGTAAGTAAGTAAGTAAGATATAGTAGGAATAGAAAAGGTACAGAGAAGAGCAACAAAAATGATAAGGGGTATGGAACGGCTACCCTATGAAGAGAAACTGAGTAGATTGGAGCTCTTAAGCTTGGAGAAGAGACAACTGGGAGGGGATATGATAGAAGTTTATAAAATCATGAATGGTGTGGAATAGGGGTGGGAATATCGGTTCTCCCGAGATCCGATATTGCCGGTATTTGGGTGTATCGGCTTAATCCGATAAATCTGATATTTACCTGTACTGGCATACCGGATTTTTAACATTGGCCGCGGTACCGGATTTTTTACATTGCGGCCATTGAAGTCAATAGCCGCAATGTAAAAAATCAGGTACTGCAGCCAATGTTAAAAATTCGGTATGCCGATACCGGTATATCCGGTACCTGGGAGATCCGATACCAGTACATCCGGTACCCGGTATTTTCCCCGGTGTGTGGAACACATTAATAGGGAATTATTATTATTTACCCTCTCAAACAGTACTACAACTAGGGGGATATAGGTTTGGTCAGAGAGAGGGGAAGGCATGCCAAGACAGAAAGTATAGTAGGGTGGGCCCTCGGGGCAGAATTGGGAAGGGCCAAGATCCTGGATCCAGCTTGCAGATCGATCCCCTACACTTGAGTACTTCATGCTCTCATCTCTGCTACCTTCCCCCTGAGGATGCTCCTGAAATGCTTGAGGGCAGGGGTTGCCTCTGGGGGACAGATCCAGTAATTAGAAAGGGGCCAAGTAAAAACTAGCTATAGGGCATGTGATATGTGACTAGGACCAGAAAAATGGCGAGGCAAGGGCAGGTGGCAGATAAAAGACAGTTGCTGAAGTGCGGCTGTTAGTGCAGGAACAAGTTGTTTAGTATATGAAACTAGATATAGGACTAGGTAAGGACAACAGTCTTTACTTACTCTGGAATAGCCTTATTAATCTCAAGGAAGCTGCTCTGAAGTATGAGGTTTGAGGCCTGCAGACAAAAAGTGACAGGTTGTTTGCCACTGGGACCCACTGGCTGTGGGTTAAGAGTATGCAGGATCAAGGAGGTTGTCACTCAAGGGTTCAGTTTGAAAGCAGTTTATTCACACTCCAAAGTCCCAGGTCAGGGACTGAGCCTCTGGCCATTCAATACAATCCCAGGCCCAGCCAGGTAACAGTCCACTGGCTTGGCTTCCCCAACTCACACACAGGCTCTCAGCTCTCCTTCCTTCAGGACCTCTTTGGCAACCATTCAGGATATGTGTCCTCCTTACTGGTCAGGAGCAGACTGCCCTCAGCTTCCTGGGCTGTTCTCTTTTACCCTTCAGGCCACACCCATCCATTTCCTATTCCTGTCGGTGGCCATCTTAGATAGTCCTCCTAGGGCAGGCGCCATCTTGTGGATCTCTTAAAGGGATATCCACCTTACTGTGGCACCACTCTGCCAAACTGTCAGTGACAATTAAAGGCAGCAGCGTAAAAGAACAGATGGCAACGTCAGCTAAACAACAACGATATGACAATCAATCTATGAGGTGGTTAAAAATAAAACCCAAACCCAACTCCATTATGAAATATAAACGGTAGATCAGTCAGATAGAGTGTGATCAAGTAGACAAATGAAATGGTGAGATGAATAATGACAAGAAATAATTTTATCACTGTTGAGGAATAAATTATTTGATTTATTGAGTAAAGAAATAATTAGATAATAAGATGAATCACTTAGTAAAGGCCAGCCTTAGATGGTGAAGTCTGAGAAACAGAAAAGGTCAATCAGCTATATTTCAAAATGACAAATGCAAGGCAGAATTAGCTAAATGTAAAAAAACTCTCTTGCTGCCTCAAGAAGAGTGCTGTGAAGCTTGTAATAGAGGCCTACCAGCTAACCCTAGCCTGGTAAGTTCACCTTGCCTATGGGAGGCCCCACACCCCTCCGAAGCACCAGGATGTCACTGTACTCCATAGGAGACATGGTAATATTGGAAAGGGGAGGGAGAACGCCTTATCTTCACCCCTTTTCTGATCCATGGCAGCAGCACCCCATGATAGGGCAGGGGGCACCAAGACATATCAGGCCTGGGTTCAAGAGTTGGGCACAATGCTGTTGGGTTTATTAATTATTATTATTATTATTATTATTATTAATAACAAACATTTATATAGCACCAGCAGTGTACCTAGCACTTTACAAAGTAACAAAATAGACACAGTCCCTGTCCCTAGGGCTTACAATCTGAGAGACGGGAGCTGGGGAGAGACATAGGAAGGGGAACAGAGGGAGAGACAAGGGGTCTAACATTCATGAAGATGCGAGGTCTCAGGTGCACGTACTTGGCTTGGTTATGATGAGAATGACAGCAGGCAGGTCCATGTTGCAAGGAAAAGGGTAAACAGATCGTAGGTATAGGATATAGTGGCTCAGCAGGATAAAGGGTCAGACAGAGCAGAGCGAAAGAGGTGAGTTTTAAGGAGAGATTTGAAGGTATGAAGGGAGGGGGTAAGGCGGATGTGGACAGGGAGGGAGTTCCAGGCATGGGGGGCAGCAAGTGAGAAGGGACGAAGGCGCTTAGGGGAGCAGGGAAGGCGTGGAAGGGTGAGAGAAGGGACAGAGGAGGAGCGAAGTGCACGGGCTGGAGTATGGAGGGCGATAAGTGCAGAGAGGTAGGGGGGAGCAAGGTTGTGAAGAGCTTTATAGGTGAAGACTAGGAGCTTGTGCAGGATTCGTTCAGGAAGGGGAAGCCAGTGAAGCGAAGAGAGGAGGGGCTGCACATGGTCGAAGCGACTGGCGAGGTAGATGACCCTGGCAGCAGAGTTTTGGACAGAGATGAGGGGAGAAAGGTGAGACCGGGGAAGGCCAGTGAGAAGGAGGTTACAGTAATCGAGGCGAGAGATGACCAGAGCATGAACAAGAGTTTTGGCAGACGAGACAGAGAGAAAAGGGCGAATCTTAGCAATGTTATGGAGGGAGAAGCGACAGGATTTAGCAACAGAGTCAATGTAGGGTTTAAAAGAAAGGGCTGAGTCAAAGATGAAGCCTAGGCTACGGGCTTGGGGGACAGGCAGGATGGTGACTCCATCAATAGTTATTGACAGTGAGGAAGGAGAGGAAGGATGAGGGGGGAAGATAAGGAGTTCAGTTTTAGCCATGTTGAGTTTGAGTTGACGTTGAGACATCCAGGTAGAGATGTCAGAGAGACAGTTGATGAGACGAGCTTGAACAGAGGGAGAGAGAGAAGGAGTAGAGAGATAGAGTTGAGTGTCATCAGCATAGAGGTGGTATTGGAAGCCATGGGAGGCAATGAGTTTGCCTAAGGATGAGGTGTAGATAGAGAAGAGGAGAGGGCCAAGAACAGAAATTTGGGTTTAGGCCCAAATTTCTGGCCCAAGCAGAGCTCTAGCTTTTGCACTTGCATGTACTTACCAACAGAAACTGGTCCAAAACAAGGCATAATCTACGTTACCTCTTGTTTTTCCCACACCTGGGACCAATAGCCACACACACAAAAACAATGCTCTGTTAAATCCTTTGTGTTATTCAGGCTGTTGCTGACCTGCATAGCTGCAAGAAAATATCCTGAGTAATCATTTTGTGATTCAGGTTAAAGGCCTCGGAGACAAGACTTCAGGTTTTGTGACTTTGCAGCCCCTCACTTGTCTGTGGCAGGCTTAGTTTTGCTCCTTGCATATTATTTAACAGTTAAAATAGAAATCGCTTCTTTTATACGAGTGGATCGCAGTCACGCGGCCCGCTTGTGCGATTTTTCAAAATCCCGCGAGGCAGGATTATACGTGACAATGGACACGATCACGCACATTCAAGACGGTTGCACAGTTTTGATTGGTCTTGCTCACAGAAAATTTGAGAACCACTACTCGATAGAGAGGGAGAGAGAGAGAGACTCTGTTGAACATTGGTATTATTTGGTATTATTTTGTTTTAAAATCAATTGTACATTCTTTAAAGCGGAAATAATTTCCTCCATCCTGCCTCTTTTGCCCTACTGGTCGAACTGACAATTTAAATGAATTAAAAGCATATTTGAGTAGTTAAAAGCTCTTTTATGTAACACAGGTAAAAAGCAATGCATTGTGGCCTGAACAGTGTCAAGCTGGCCAAGATCAAGGCTGTGTATTCCTTTTTCCTAATGTTGCAGGGTTTCACTACTGCAGCTTGCTGACTTCAAATTAATATTGCAGCATCTCTTCATAGCACAAAGTTTATCCAGTGTATTTTTCTCTTTCCGACAGAAAGAGCCATTTTGCTTCATGCCACTGGTCCCACTGCAACTTTTATGTGATAGCCTCCAGCTAATTTATTTTTTTATTTTATTTTTTTAAAGCAACTGGTGCTTTTCACTGTAGATATCTGGTTCTTACCTCTGATGGGTCTTTCCATCCCTTACTCCACTTCTCCTCACTTCTGTGCTTTCTAAATTGTTTCCGTTGAACTTCTGTGTGCCCCCCGATTGAGTTGTCTTTGGTGAAAGTGGAAATGCTTGTTGATCTGATCTTAAACCATTGAACATTTTAATATATTTTAACTAGATCCCCTTCCAAACCCAGCCTTCTACATTCTACATGTGGCTTGTATAAATTAAGGCTCTTTAAACTACACCCCCCTGCTCCGCTCTGCTAATCCAGACTATCCTCAGTGTGGTTTCCACTGGAACGTTTTGTTTTTTATTAAACAAGGCCAGTAGTGCTTTTTAAATGTTGCTTTTTGTATATTGTAGCTGTTCAAGAGTAATGGCTTTATCCTTTTGTAGAGCTTTTAAAGAAAACTCCAGCTATTTTTTATCTATCAAATACAAGCAGTGAGCAGTGAGCAGTGAGCACTGACATTATGACACTCTGGTCCTTTTTACACGGATCGTGGTGCGGGGGTTGGTGTTTGCGCCGGTGCATGTCCAGTTGGTGGGGAGAGGTTGTAGACGGACGCACCCCGACGTCCACCCACCTCCACCCATCGCACACGCATGGAGCAATCACCATTTTCACCGGTTGCTCTGTGCATATGCGATGGGTGTTCATGCATGTTCGCAGAAACCAGAATAAAAATCAGAAATACAAAATTTGCCCCCTTTGCACATTCTTCGTCTTAACTTGCTCCATATAGCAGTCTCTGTGGCTTTAATCAGAGTTATGTGGTGGCATGTGCAACATCTATCCTTAAATAGTATAATAAAATTCTGCTTTAAGTACAACTGCAATTGGTGGAAGGGAAAATTCTATGCTAGTTGAGTACTGCAAATTTCCTACAGAAGGCCTGGTGTGCCAATGCCTGTTTTCCCCAAATCAATATTCTACATTCATAATTTTGTTATGTGTTGTTTAACAGACCAATAAACAGACCAATAGCAAAATGGCTGGCTATTGGTCTGTTTATTAGGTGGCTATGGAGTGGGAACACGTATTCTCGGTCTGCTAAGGCAGGAACACATGTTGCCCCCCCCCCCCCCCCCATCCAGCACATATTCAAGCCATTTAATAGGGGATCACTGCACTGGGGTGTAGCAATGTGTTCCTGGTTTATTTCAAACTGGGAAGCGCTTACTAGCTTGAAATTGACATGGGAGAATACTTGCCAGGAAACATAATTAAATATAGTCCCGTGATCCCAGACAGCAAAGCATTTCAATGGGCATTGTGACACCATCTATAGGGTGCAAAAATATGGAAGGTTCATCACCATGAACTGATCTGGACTGGGAAACCACTTCTGGATTAGGTCCTGCTGCAGAACAAACATTCATGTGGCTAGACCCGGGGGTGGGGGGAAGTCACACAACCCCTGCACTGCACCCAGCAGCCTGCCTCCCCTCCTCCCATGACAGGTGGCCATGGTGGCCATCGAACTCCTGAGTGAGCTACTACATCAGGCTACTACATGTGATAATCCGCTGTAGCCTGATCGGGCATGCCGTTCCCTGGATGTACTGGAGGCTAGCCTGGGCTGTGACTTCAGAGGTCTCCCCCACCACATCCAGGGAAACTCTGGGCCAAACAACTGGATGGCCCTGAACAAATCTGATGGTGGCCCATGAGCCAAAGTGGGCCACAGCAGGTCACCGTCACCTTTGTTAACACCCATGGTCTCATATCCACAGTTTGGGAACCTGTGTAAAATAAAACTTTGTGCTCAGGATGAAGTTTCATAAACATCACAGACAAGTTCTGGGTGTCATTCACTAACTAGATGCCAATAGCCCCATTAGGCTGTTTCTAATTTGAGTCATGTCCTAGAAGCCTAAGTGCTGCCGTGTAAGGATACTTCTCCTGTCCTGCCACATCTCATGTCTCCATATAGACTAATGATGACTAACCATCTGACTGAGTGCTTTCATAAGTGATGTCCTTAGCTAAGCTTACCTGCTTCCTCCCCTACTGTTTCTTTTCACCTAGATTTATGCTGCATTTCTCCCATTCACCTCTTCTCAGCTCAGGTCCCATGAAATTGCAAAATGCTAAATTAGGTGCACAGACACTGTACAGCAGTACATTGATGATTGACTTTGGGTGATTTCAGACGTGATGATATCACAGTGAACCACGCTCAATTCCGCGTGGTGGCTGTGATAGCGTAACGTCTGTTGGGGGAAACGGATGTTTCCCCCCAGATGTTACCACGGCTGAGGATTGCATTCGACACGTGAGCAGCCGAAGCGGGGGGACCGGAGGCCGCCACGTGTCGAATGCAATCCCATGCCGGGGTGAACCCCGGCGTCTCGTCTGGTCGGGCGCCACGGCCCGGGATCACCGGCAGGACCCCGGGCTGTGGCGAATCCAGCCCGATGCGGCGGCCTCATTGCCCGTCTCCCCGGAGGGCGGGCGGCGGGAGCGTGGAGGGGGCGGGGCCGTGCGGCCGCATGTTGCGCCGTGCGGCCCCGCCCACTCCCAGATTCCCCGCCGGGATCCCCCCAGCACATCTGTTGCGGCGTGACGGGGTGACCCCGGCGGGGAATGAATAGGGTGATTTCAGTACGGGGCCAATGGGCCCCGTTACGTCTGAAATCACCCTTTGACTATGGCCGTTTTTACACAGATGGGGGTGGATGTTTAGTCACGGTGGGTGGAGGTGGGTGGGTGTTCCTTTACACAGACACACCCACCTCCACCCATGGAGTCTCCTCCTCCACGCACGCACCTCCACCCATCCCGCTCGTAGTTCACACAGGTGAACACCCATCTCCCCACCCACTGCTGGCCATTTGGCCCGGATGCCCCCCGGATGCCCCCCCACCACACACCCAAACACCAAGCAGGGTGTGGGGGGCATCTGTGTAAAAACAGCCTTTATTTGGACAGCTCTGTTTTTCTTCATTCGGGTGACCTAAAAAGGCACTCAACAAACTCGTTATGGAAAGGTGACTGGTTCAGAGAACCTTCCAAAATAATATCACTGTTCTGGAATGAGACCATGTTGGGCAAAAAGCATATTTTCTTCATTGTTTAAAGTGATGGCGGCCATGTGGAGCTCAGCAAGGGCAGTGACATGGGTCATTAGAAACACATTCCATGCATCCCTGTGAAATAGGTTTAATTCATGCTGTGTGATTAATGGAGTCTTGGGATTAGGCCATTCACACACAACTTGACAATTTAATTTTGTTTTGTTCCTGGAAAGTTTAGCACAAACTACATTCCACCTCACCCACCTGATCCCTTCAGCATTCGCCTCTCAGCTTGCTTCCAAATGGCCTTTTTAGCATCCTAGAAACATTTCCAAGATTTAAAAGATAATTTGTTTGTTCCAAGTCTATATACTCTGTAGAGTCTCATTGAAGTTTCTGCTGATCAGGGCTGTGACTGTCCAAGAAGCAAGAGTTTCCCAAAGCACTTGGATAAATCAGGAAAAATACATTTGGAAATTAAGGCCCTGTTCCAGTAAAGTGCTCATCACATGCTTAACTTTGATTATCCATAGTCCCATTGAAGTCAGTAGGACTACCCAACCAGAAAAGTAAACATATGCTAAAGCCTTTGGCCACAATCTTCAAAGGTACCTAGTTTTATACTAGGGATTTACCTTGTCCATTTATCCATCAGCAGAATTGTACAAGAACAAGGCTCATAAATCAGTGGCAGATGTAGCAAGTACTGTAGTGACACCTTTGTTACCCAGTCCAATGTGTAATAGAAATAAAGCTGGGGAAAATATATTTATTGCAAGCCCCTGAAGTTTTAGTAAGGTTACCTCAATTTTCCTGAGTAATAGCCTACTTCTGAAGTCACTCCAAATTATAAATTAACCAAATACTGAGCAGTCAAAACCCAGAATCAATCACTTAGACAATGCTCCCAGCATATTTAATGGAATTTTGCTAAACTAAGGACTGAGGTAAGGAGTTCCTGGGTCTATACACGTCAGATTTATTAGAAATTTAACTAGCTGTCTTGTGGTCAAGAAAAAGGGAATATATTTGATGTTTCCAATCTCATATGTTTTGCTTGTATACTGTAAGGGACTCACAAAAGGGGAGGGGGTGTCAGAGTGTGTGTGGGGGGGAGGGGTCCAGGTTCAAGGCAGGTCAAGGCACAAGGAAACAAGACAAGGGACCCCAGACAGGCCAGAAGGGAGACAGGAAGTAAATCAGATGATCCACCCAGTTTCCTGTGGCTGTATGCCTGCCTTATATATGGCAGGCACTGGCAGCCAACCGAAAAGCTGTGAGGTGTAGCAGAGGCTGGGACAGACAGGAAGGGTGTGACCAGTGCAGGGTAGGGTAGGGAGGCCTCTTGAGGGGAGTGGCTGGGCAGAGGGTGGGTGGCCATTGGTCCTGTTTTATACAGGACAGTGCTGTTTTTAAGGGTTGGTCTGTCGTCCTTTCTCTACGCGTTTTTGTCCTGTATTTTCCACACACTGCCACTTTCACCTCCCTTCACTGGAAGTCATGGTAAGTTTCAAGGTGGCACCAGACGCCCAGGTGTAGCAGGAGGAGGAGGAGCTGGGAAGGAGGATGGGGGAGTGGATCAGGTGAGGTCAAGGCACCTGTCCGGCCTGGCTTGCCAGCAGTGGCTAAAGGGTGAGTGGCTCTGGTGAAACCCACACCTTTGATCTGGGTTCCTAAAGAGTGCAGGGAAGGAGACTGGCTCCGATCAGGAGAGGCTTTCCCATGCCTCTCCGCCGTCCCAGCCCCGAACCAGTGGCTCCCCCTTCTCGAGCATGCTGAAAGCGCCACCCCAGCTGGGACTGCTAAAGAGCACAGCTCCACAGGTCCCAGCCAGGGCCTGTTAAGGTTGGCGTTCTCACCTCCCCCCATGTCCTATGTTCTGGGGATGTATCAGTGGCCACTCTAGCCGAAGGCAAGGTGAAGCAGGCCCAGCCATCACCTTAAGAATTCCTAGGATGAGGGTTCAAGACCTGGATTCTGACATATATGATTCTACCATTATTAGGCCATCTCCTAGCCTATGAGACCACCCCAAGTTTATTGTGTAATTGCATTCTGCACCACGTACAAGGCAAACTCAGAGAAGCAACAAATTTCATTCCGAGTGTCTACACTGTATGGGCTTATTATCATTTGAGATCACAGGCAGTTGGGCAATGGCGCCTTCATCAATGTTTTAAAATAATTCAATAGTGAAATGATTCTCTGTGGCATACTGAAATGTCTGATTGTGGTGAAGTAGCAGACTGCATTATTTGTAATGTTATTATAAATGAAAAAAAGATTACTGTCCAGGTTCTCAGTTTCAGCTAGGGACTCAGGAATGAGTGGGGTCCCAGTTAGTCTCTGCAAGCTTCCATTAGATATGCTGTATATAGGCATCATGAGATTGCTGTTTTCCAGGTAACATTTGAAATGGCAGAGCAGCTAGGGAAGGAGGCATTTGCTGAGGAGAACCTAGAGTGGACACTAGGATTTGACATAATCTTCAATTCCTCAGAAGTAAGCAGTGAAGTGCTAAAGTTGGCTGATTTTAAGAAATACAGTTTGCATGTATTTTTATGGTATTGCATATATACAGCAATAATAATTTCACTGAACATTTTATCTAACTTATCTGTGGTGGGTGTCTAAGACATTTCTGGACAATCTCCTGTCTAAGCTCCACTTCAAAGATTGCCATTTTCATACATTAGATGCTAATGAGAATGTGTAGTCTGACCTCCTTTACAGCACAGGCCAATTGAATTTCCTCAAGTTAGAATCATATAAAATCAAGTAAACTGTAATTGGCTATTCATATATCTTTTGGAAGGGCATCCAGTCTTGTATACCAAGGTATATCTCTTGGTATACCTTTAAAGACCTAACAGATGCTTTAAAAATTGTTCTTTGATGTTTTGCAGATTCAAAATTTAGTCAATTTATTTATTTATTTATTTATTTATTACGTGGATTTGATATCCTGCACCCTCCAGCATAAAGGCAGCTCGGGGTGACATACACCATAAAAAACATTATCAAAAACAATAAAATACAATATATTTTTATTTATTTTATATTTATTTATTTAATAGATTTTTATACCGCCCCATCCTGCACAGCAGCTCGGGGCGGTTAACAACAATAAAAAACCATTTAAAACATTTAAAATACAATTATAAAACATATCAATAAGACAGGGTGGTATAAAAATAAATATACAGGTGGGGGATTAAAAATCACCCCCCCCCCCCCCCCCAAAGGCCTGGGCAAACAGCCAGGTCTTACAGTTCCGCCGAAATGTCAAAAGGCTTGGGGCCAGGCGAGCTTCCTCCGGAAGGGAGTTCCACAGCCGCGGCCCTACCACCGAGAATGCCCGCTCCATCGTGGCCCCCCGCTTAACACGGGGGACCTCCAGGAGGGCACCCCCGGCAGACCGCAGGAGTCGTTCCGGGGCGCGAAGGGCGAGGCGGTCCCTAAGGTAAGAGGGGCCAAGGCCGTATAGGGCTTTATAGATCATTACTAGGACCTTGAACCTGGCCCGGCACACTATCGGCAGCCAGTGCAGCGCTCGGAGCACCGGTGTAATGTGCTCCCGGCGACCCGTCCCCGTAAGAAGACGGGCCGCCGCATTCTGCACCAGCTGCAGCCTCCGGGCCAGGAACAAGGGAAGCCCCACGTAGAGCGCGTTACAGTAGTCGAGTCGCGAGGTGACGAAGGCATGGATGAGGGAGGCCAGGTCCGGGCCAGAGACATACGGACGCAGCCTACGTACCAGATAAAGCTGGCGGAAGGCATTTTAAATATGTAATTTAAAACATTATAAATATATTAAAAATACACTAAAAGAAGCTATAACCCCATCCCCAACCCAACACTCCCACCCACTACCCATCCCCCCCTCAAAAGCCTGGCGGAACAGCCAGGTCTTACATTGTTGTCAGAAGGAGGGGAGATCCGGGGCCAGATGAATTGTCACCAGGAGGGAGTCCCACAGCCGTGGACCGAGAATGCCCTCCCCGTGGGGTGAAAATAGACATGATGCTAACTCCACTTTAACACTGCTTTAACATTTTGTATGCATGTTGCAGGGCTGCACGCAACATGCATAAGAAATGTTAAAACGGTGTTAACGCGGAGTTAGCGTCATGTCTGTTTTCACCCATGGTTACCAACTGAGAAACTTGGGGGACCTAGAGGAAGGTACCCCCGGCTGACCACAGGGGCCAATCCAGAATCTGGGGGGGAGGCAAATTAAGAGTTTTCTTTTCTTTTCTTTTCTTTTTTAAAAAAAAAATCTGTTTAAAAGTAAAGCCTTTGAAGCAATCCAGCATGCAAGAAGAATTTAAAGGCTTTTTTCCTTTGTCTTCCTCTCTTTTTTATTAAGGATGATAATTTGCATGAAATAAAGATAATTCCACCCAAAGAATCAGGGATTTATTTGAGGATAGTTTATGCCTTTAGACTAACCTTTATTGACAGAAATAGGAATGGGTAGGTAATAAATTGCATGTGCTTGTTGTTAGGAAGCAAGTAAATCCAAGAAACGAAGTGACAAAAATGAAGATGTGGCCCGCAGTTCTTTTAGCCTACGACAAATCAAAGTTCAAGATCAGCACAGGTACAGGATAATGTAAACTGGACAAGAGATGGTTATTGAAAGTTCATAACTATAAATGTTCAGATTAGCATCAGTTAATTCCTTTAGCATGCTGGGAAAAAGGGAAAAACTCAACTGTACCTGTCAATTCCCTTGTTTTATGGCAGGAAAGAAATATGGAGATGTGCACTGGAGGAACATTCTCTGAATGCAGGTGTTCAAAGGAAAGAACTTTTGGAGGATGGGTTTGTATAACTTTGACACACTTGTATTATCCTTGCCCAGTCCTGCTTCCGGTGAAGCCAAGAGAAACTTTGCTATTAACTTAAATTAGCATAGCTTAAATGTAATTAGAAATAGAATGGATCAGGCCCCAAATTAATTATTCAAAGGATAACATGGTTTTTTATTGTGACTGATGAAATACCGCTACATGCAAGATACATCTGAGCAGCTGGAATATACATAGTGAATTTAAAGAAGATTCTTACTATTGCGGTACAAGTTGGTAATTTTAAAATTTTGAATAGTGTGAATCTTAGAAGCAGTTCACATCCAAAAAATGAAATATATCTTCTTAATAATAGGGCACCAGCAATGTGCCTTGTGCCAAGCAGACATGATTAGAGAGTGGTCCCTTTCCCAAGAGGCTTACAATCTAGGATGGCCCTGGGAAGAGAGATGAGGGAGAGAGGGATGTAGGGAGAGACAGGGATACATTCATGAAGTTGTAGGCACACATTTAGCTTAGTTACTAGGGGAGAGGGAGGATCCTGAAGGATAGACAATGTAAAGAGAAGCATCAGTGAGCAATCTAGGAGGGGAAAGAGCTATGAAACGCTTGATGGAAGAGGTAAGATTTCAGGAGGGAGAGTGCAAAGTATGTGAGTTCAGGGAGACAGCCCGAAAGGGGTGGGACTTCAGATGGAATTTGGGTTACGTTTTTTTTCTTTTCTATTCTGTTCTTTTGAAAATTCAGATCTTTTTCTGGATTAGGTTTTATATTTTTCCCATTTAAGTCAATGGGAAATTTCCCCATTTAAGTCCATGGGAAACCAAACTTGAAGGAACTGTACCAAGTCCCATCTGTCCCAACTCCTGCGGCAGTGGGTCCAGCTTCCATCACCCCCTTTTCCTGGGGCCCTAGAAGGGTATTTACTGGCCTCGGAGGGCTTGATTGAAGCACTGGTGCTGTGGGGGCTCCAGCAGGCTCCCTTGCCGTGGCGCCCTCCCGGCTTATTGCACTTGTGCAAAATGGCCGCTGCCCTTAACCAAAAGGGGGCAGAAAAAATTACATCAGGAACAGGGAACTCTGGGATTGACAAGCATGGTGGCAGTGGAGGATCACAGTTACAGGGTGAGAACACAGCTGGAAATGAGGGAAGAGAGAAAGGAAGGAGCAAGGCCACAATGCGTTTGAAGGCTGTTATTATTCAGTCCAGTTTGTATTACGTAGCTTGATGGAAGGACCCCAAAATCCTAAAAAAAAAAAGAAAGACAGTTTGTATCATAGCAATCAGCAAAGACACTAAAGATTGGTTCTGTTACAGGTCAGCCATCTGATCCTTACCCCAGCCCTGAGCCCTTCAGACTCTACCATGAGTTTTGAAACTCTACCATGATATTAACATTGTTCCTATCACTAATTTCAATTCATGAAGTTACTCACATGCTTCACTCGTTAGGACTTGGTTTTTCTTTGCTCCCTGAAAGTCAATTCAATTCAATTTATTTAATTGCAAGGCCAATGACCGTCGCAATAAGACACAGAAAAAACATTTTTACAAAAAAGGATGCCATTATAAAATATCCCCGCAAAGCTCCAAAGCAAACATACAATTCAAGGGTCACAATTATTCACAGTGGCAAGCCTGCCCTTGATTGTAGCTGCCAGAAATTTAGCCATACGGACAGTAATGTCCCAATTTTGACCAGACAGCAAATAGGACAGAAGTTCCATCTGTTGGAACATATTGGTGTTTGACTAGATACAAAATATGAAGGCCCGTATACAAATGGCAGCTGATTATTATATGGGGGAGGGGAGGGTGGCCATACCTTCCCTTTAAAAGAGGACCCCTATGAAAAGCTGCATTGGTTTCAGTGCAGCCCTGCACCATGTATTTTTCATAAGCATCCTCTTTTAAAGGGGAGGTATGGCCACCTTAGGGGAGGGATTCAATCTCATTTAGACTACAAGCCTTACAAATCCTTAGATCACAAGGTATCCCTTTAATTCTGCCATCAGAACCTTCAGAGGGAAGAAGATCAAACGGGCTAAAGTAAAGGCCCTCCTCTGAGTCCAGCATAAAGATGAGCTTAAATAATCTGCCCCCTGGGGCGTCACTGAAATTATTTGTTCAATAAAGAGATTTTTTGGAGGGAACTGACTGCTGCAAACAGATGCTGTCCCTCCTGGTCCTTGACTGGCTGTTTGACAAGAGCCAAAGAACCTGCTACCCTGAAAGGCAAAACAGGCCACTACAGCAGAAGAAAAAAACCCCCAAAAAACCCATGAAAGTGTAAGAAGTGTCGTCCACAGAAATTTTGGGGCATAGGATAAATGTACGGGTCCCTGTTAAAACGATTTGTCCACTGTTTTTTTTTTTTTTTTTAAATCCACTTGTCTGGGACAATATTCCATATTGTCCTCTCCACTGTGGGTGGCCCAGTGTAAGGGCTAGTGAGAGCTTTTATAACTGATGATGGAAGAATCACATGACTTTTCTACAACTGCTATCAAATCTGCAATCTTTTCTGGCATTTAGACATTTTCTGGGCTCCAAAGCAAAACATATTACAGCCAGACAGACTGAAAGATTGTCAGATGAGTACTTGAAACAGAAACATTTGTTTTCCATGTACCAACTAGTAAAAAAAAAGTTGAGCTAAGCGAAATAACTGATCTTTAAAAATGAATGACTGTTATGTGGATGAAACTGAAATAAAAGAATACACTGTGGCAGGGGTCCCTTCTTTAGGTAAATTGTTGTAGGCCCTCCAAATCTCTTCTGCTGTACAGGGCTGTGTAGAGGCCATTTACAGCTTCTGCGGTTTCAGTCTCCTTTGTGTTTATTATCCCACAAATGCTTTCCCCCATGGATCAGTGAACTACCACTTACAGTGTTCTTGTACAGACCCCACTCTTCCTTCTAGCACCCTCTTCCCAGAGTTTGGAAAGGGGCAGTACCCTGAACTGCCAGCGCAGTTCCCTTTTCTCTGTGAATTCTCCCTTGCTGAGCATGCTCCTAATCAGCTCCCAGGCACAGCTCTAGCCAAGAGGCCGAGTGGCAAGCTGCGGTATGGTCAAGGGAGGCACGGTGAGGCAAAGCCTCAGTATTCTGGACTGTTCCCAGCCCGGTCCCCTCCACTTCCTTGGCCCGGGGCTCCACCCCCTGTGTCCATAGTGCTGTGTGTGTTGGCCTTCTCGGTGTGCTCCCCCCTTCCTTCCTTCCTTCCTTCCTTCCTTTCCCATTCAGGTGTGTTTGCGCCCGGGTGTGTGTGTGTGGTTTGTGTTCTGCTGTGTCCGTGCCTTCCCTGTGGTGTGTTCCACCTCTGCCACTCTTCTCCCTCCTCCCCCTCCCTTCCCGTTTTCCTTGTGTGGGCGTTGACTTTTGGCACTTTTGGCTTCCTTTGCCCTCAGTTGCCCATGTATGCCTCCCACCCCACCCCGGTCGGTGTCTTCTGGGTGTTCTGACTATGGTCTGGAATCAGCGTAACGTCTGTTGTGCTGCCCTGGGCCGTGTTCTGTCCATCCGTCTCCTTGCTGTGATCCCGCTCCCGTCACGTCTGTTCGGGGCTTTCCTGGACCACGGGAGGGGGTTAGCCAGCTCACCACGGTTGGGAATCCACTGTGGTGACCCAGGAGCATGTAACATCTGAAAGTACCCTAGGAGTCCAAAAACAACAAGAACAATGGCTACTGCAGGGGAAGCTGAGGGAACCTGGGAAGGAATGGAGACAAAGAAGATGGTTGGCTGTGGACATTGTGGAAAGTATGGCTTTTTTAATAGACGGACTTTGGACTTTAGTAAGGCGTTTGATACTGTGCCACATGGGAAATTACTGCTTAAACTTGAAAAGAAATTTGCTTTAAAAAATAACAAAAAGGTCAAGTTCAAGTTATATTTATTGTTTAACCTTAGGTTTTTAACACATAAGTATACATATATATACATAATACATAATACAAACGCATAAACAGAGAATGATACAAACCCACATCGACCAAGAGGTGTCAATGATTAACAAATCATCAGAAAAGAACCATGCACATTTCATCAGAATACACCTAATCCTCTCCCTCATCCTGGTCAGGCAGTATAGACCTTAAACGCATGAAAATCGGACAGTACCTTGCTACCATCCTAGATAAGACCATATCCGCCTCTCCAAGAAATTCCCTCACCTTGCCCCTGTAATCGAAAGGGGCCTGAATAAATTTGCCCAATAGGACATCTCTAGGCCCCTTCAAGGCTGGGCATCGAAAAAAGATGTGATCATAGGAGTCCACCTCCAATAGATCGCATAACCGGCAAAATCTCCTAGCCCTCGGTATACCTCTATATCAACCCTCCAAGAGTGCAGAAGGGTAGACACCGCAACGGAAGCATGCGAGGGCCCTACATTGATTAAAATCCTGCCACCTAGATAGGTAACTGGTCCTGATGTTCATAGGGCCCCCTAGTGGGTAATCAGGTGCAACCCTCTGGGCGGACAACCTGGACCTTTCAGATTGTAACTCTTGGTCCTGGATCCTCTGCCTAATGAGGGACAAAGCTTGTCTGGGGCCAAGGGGCCCCAGGGCTTCTCTTGAAAGCCCCAGCAGCCTAACCTTGGCTTCTATCCATCCACCCCAGGCATCAACCAGCCCTGACCTTACAGCCAATGCCAAAAGCGAATGGTCCTGGGGGGGAAAAAGAATAACCGTAATCCAATACCCAATCATTACTTGGAGGGCGCGAGAAAGCATAGTTATACTCCCTGTTTCATGCCTAAGAATTGCCTGCGGGGTGCCCCTTGGTACCCCCAGAATAGATCGCAGAGCCTGATTCTGAATAGGCTCTAAGCTTGCCAAGAAGGAAACACCCCAGATGGGAGAGGCATACAAGCACTGTGTAATAACCTTAGCCCTGAAAAGCCGCAGGGCTGGTACTGCTAATTTCCCCCCCTGTGTATAGAAAAACCCCAGGATTGCTCTGAGTGTATTCTTAGCCTGTAGCACCATCGCCCTATGATGAGGTTCCCAACTCAGGGAAGGGGACAGGATCACCCCCAGGTACCTAAATTCATTCACCTGGGCAATGGGGTTCCCCTCAATGTCCCAATGGTGGATCTTCCTTCTTGACTGCCTTCCCATCACCATAACCTTGGTTTTAGGGAAGTTAATCTTCAGCCCCTCCCTATTACAATATTCCCCAAACCTCAGCATCACCCTCCTCAGGCCTACCAAGGTCTGAGAGATAAGCACCGTATCGTCTGCATACAGCAGAGCTGGAATCCCCCTAGTGCCAATTTTGGGAGTATGTCGTAGGTTTTAAGGAAGGGGATTAAGTCATTTAGAAAAAGGTTAAACAGGGCCAGTGCCAACAGGCAGCCCTGTCTAACACCCCTAACAACCCTAATTCCCTCCGTAAGCGACTGGGCAGGACCCATACGGACTCGGATTTGGTTCCTCTTATGTAACTTAATAACAAAAAGGTAGTTAGGTGGGTTTGTAGTTGGTTAACTGAAAGAAAACAAAGGGTTGTGTTGAGAGGTGGACTTTCTAGGTGGAGGGAGGTTGCTAGTGGAGTTTCTGATGAATCTGTTTGGGGACATGTCTCTAATATATTTATAACTGACCTTTGTGAGGGAAGTAAGAATGTGTTAATGAAGTTTGCTGATGATGATTTGGGGTTTAATAATAAGAATTTTAGTTACCAGCTACGAACTCATCAATTGGAAACAACAGAAGAGAAAAGGGACTTGGGATGTATTCAGGGCTGGCCTCAGGAACCGCGGGGCCCAGGGCAGGGAAGAAACGTGGGGCCCAGTCTTCCGCTGCCGGCTGCTGGCAGGCCTAGGGGTGCTCACTGGCTCGGTCGGGGGACACTACCCAAGCCTGGACTCAGGGACAGGTGGAGGGGCACTCCCCTCCTCCCATCCCCCAACCTAGCCATTTTGGGGGCACTTACCTTCCGCATCTGTCCCTAGCCGTCCAGGGCCCCGCACCAGGCCCACTTGCCAGCGGGCTCCTGCGGTGGTGGGCACAGCAGCGGCAGATTAAATCTGACACTACCTTCGCCTGCCACCACCAGAAGTTGCAGAGAGTGTGGTAGAGGCGAGGCCTCTGCCTCTCCCTCACTTCTGCTGGCAGCTTCTCTCCCCCCCGCCCCCAGGCTGCCTGGCTGTCTTGGCCAG
This sequence comes from Sphenodon punctatus, assembly GCA_003113815.1. Classification (NCBI taxonomy): domain Eukaryota; kingdom Metazoa; phylum Chordata; class Lepidosauria; order Sphenodontia; family Sphenodontidae; genus Sphenodon; species Sphenodon punctatus. The sequence goes on along the minus strand of QEPC01013002.1, from coordinate 5,536,561 downwards.
GGGGAATAAGGGAGAGGCAGAGACCCTGCCTCTCCCACATTTCCCCTGGCCGAGACTGACAGGCAGCGGGGGGACACGGAGTGTGGGAGAGGTGGGGTCTCTGCCTCTCCCTTACTCCGTGACCCCCCTCCGCTGCCTATCAGGGGAGATGGGACCGACCAGTCAGTTGGCCAGGGGGGCCCCATGCGGGGTCCCCAGCTTCCAGCTACTTTCAGGCCGGGCGCTGGGGACCCTGAGTGTGGGGGTCCCCCAGGAGTGGGGCCCAGGGTGGCCGCCCCAAGCCGCCCTGCGGTAGGGCTGGCCCTAGATGTATTAGACATGGTATTAGCAGCAGGGATATGGAGGTATTGTTGCCTCTGGTAAGACTGCATCTGGAGTACTGTGTTCAGTTCTGGTCACCAATGTTTAAGAAGGATAAACTTAAACTTGAACAACTGAAACATAGAGCTACCAGGATGATCAGAGGAATGGAGGCTGAAGGCGCTTGGCTTATGTAGCCTATCAAAAAAAGGCTGAGGGGAGATATGATTACATTGTATAAATAATGGGAGTTAACACAATAGAAGGGGAAGATTTGTTCAACTAAAAGGGAGTGTGAGTACAAGAACTAATGGATACTGTCAGGGATGTAGGGTAGAGAAAGGGAAAACCTGGCCCCCAGCCCCCTAAAACTCCCAACCGTTCTCCCCCTGTGCCCCCACGGGTACCCCTCAAGGAAACAAGGACCCTCAGGATCTTAGTTGGGCTTTCTCCTCTACTGAGGAGCAACCTGGATCATCACAGGGTGTGAGACAGGGTGTCTCCAGGAAGGGAAGGGGAGAAGGGAAGGGGGTAGCCCCCACACGCTTACTCACGTATACTCTCTCTCTCCTGGGAGTTCTGGGATCACCACACGGAAGATCAGGGAATAGTCGTGGGGGTGCCAGGGGTGACTGGGTCACGGTGGGGGAACTGCCTTGCTGGTGGGGCCCGTGTGCATGCTCATGGTCTAACTGATCGCCATATTTGGGGTCGGGAAGGAATTTTCCCTCGGGGCAGATTGGCAGTTGACTCTGAGCAACATGGGTGTGGCTCACCTGTTTGGGACATCTGGATCCTTCTTTTTATAAAATTATTTCCTGTTATTTCAGGCATCGGTGTGCTCTGGTTGGTTCCAGTCTCTACTTGTAGCTGTTTGTGGGATTTCTCTGTGTGGATGGTTGGGGTGTGGCATGTCCTGCAGTGGTGAAGGAGGCTGGATTAGATGACCCTTGAGATCTCTTCCAGCCTTGTGACTCTGTGACTCTATAACTCACTAATCCCCAGAGTGACTCACCACACATCCCGTCACATAGCAGAACCCAAAGAAATAGACTGTTATAACAATAAATGTCTGGTATGAAGTAGATTATTCATTTAATAGATGCCAGCTCTGTTTGTTAAACGAAGCTTTAAAGGCTAGACTGCCTCAAGACAGATATTTCTGCTCTACTATGGGTTCAAAGATTGTACTCCATTTGATCTTTCCAAGGCTCTCCCTTTGGAGATAGCTGCTTGTTACACATGAAGCACTGCACGTGTGCCTGCAACTTCTCAACCTCATGAATATATTCTTGTCTCTCCCGATGTTCGCCCCTCCCCTGTCGCTTAGATTGTAAGCCCCTTGGAGGTAGGGACCTGTCCGTAACTATTGATTGTACAGTACCACGTACATTGCTAGTGCTATATAAATAAAATAAATAATAATTTTCCAATTAAATTTTCCAAATAAATAAAATAAATTTTCTGCAGCAAGGCCCATGCCAGCCTATGCCCCAGTTAAGCATTCAATGGTGGTAAATACAGTTCAGTCCTAAAAATTAGGAAGTGGAATATGAATAATGTTTATGTAGTATCTATCCATTGCCAGAGAGATTTTTTTTCAAGCCAGTGATGGACAAGAAGCATTGCTCCTTGCATCCCTGATTTCAACTGTCTATTTTAGTCACCAGGGAAATGGTAGGTCTTGGTAAAACTTATTTAATTTAATGTTTAGTTAATTTATTTATTTAAATGTCTACCTTTCCGTCAGGCTCAGGCCAGGCAGTTTACAATATTAAAAACACAAAATACATTAAAATCCATTAACCCCTACACCCGTCCTTGTCCCTAAACATGGCTGGTGCTAGAGGTAGGCAAAGTAGGGCATTTGCTGAGGGCCATGGCCTTTGGGGAGGGCCGCCTCAAACCTGGGCTGTTCACCCCCACACAACCTGGGCGGTAGTCCCATGGCTGGAGCTGCCACTACCACCTCTCCCTTCCTCCTGGCTTTGCTTTTGGCCCCATGCCAGCCAGAGCCAATCACCTGTCCGCCTGGGGCCATCGAACTGACTGCTCTACGCAGTAGCAGTTCCCACGCGGCCAGGGGTGGGTCAGCCCCATACTGCTGCTGGGGAGGCATGCCACTGCACTGTGACTACAGCAAGGCAGGCAGGTGGCAGCTGAGCACATGAGAATGGAGGAGAAAAGAAGCAAGTGGAGGCTTTTTCTTGGCTCGGGCAGTGGCTGCTTGCTGCGGAGACTGCTCCGATATCAGCCATGAGTGTGAGTGAGTGAGAGAGTGTGTGCGTGATGAGTGTGTGATGAGTGAGTCAGTGTGTGTGTGTATGTGCGTGTGCGCCTGCCTGGCCCTGTGGAGGGAGGTACTGGGGGGTTGAGGGTTGGTTTGGGGTGCTTATGCAAATTAGGGGTGGGACTATGCAAATTAGTGTCTATGAAAATTGGGCAAAAGCGGGGGACACTGATACACTGTCACCCAAGGGCCCACAAAAACCTAGAGCTGGCCCTGCCCCTAAACCTACTCACCTCAACCCCTACTTACCACAATATTTCCTATTGTGCTCTCCACGGACTGAATGGCCAGTGTAAGGACAGTGGGAACTTTTATAACTGATGATGGAAGAATCACATGACTTTTCTACACTGCTGTTAAGTTTATTTATTTTAATTATTTAAAAAATCATTTAATACCCCGCCCCTCCTGTTCCAAGCAGCTTGGGGTGGCATACAATATTAAAACACATAAGATAAATAAAACCATAAAATACAATAAAAAGGGAAGGCACAAAAACCTAACTGCCCCTCCCCCTCCCCCCATCCCACCCTACACCCCATATCCCTCGCCAAAAGCCAGGCAGAACAGAATGGAGATCCAGGGCTACCTGGGCCTCCGCCGGGAGGGAGTTCTACAGCCTAGGTGCAGCCACCGAAAATGCCGTCTCCATAGTGGCCCTCTGGGCCACATGGGGACCTCGAGAAGGGTGCCCCCCAATGGACCACAGAGGCCACTCCAGAGAGCGAGGCGGTCCTGCAGGTAAGTTGGGCCAAGGTCGTATAGGGTTTTATAGGTAAAAACTAATACCTTGAATCGGGCCCAGAAGACTATAGGCAGCCAGTGCAGAGCCCGGAGCACCGGTGTAATGTGCTCATGGTGACCCATCCCCATAAGGTCACAGCATTCTGCACTAGCTGCAGTTTCTGGACCGTCACCATAGGTAGCCCCATGTAGAGTGCATTGCAATAGTCCAATCTCAAGGTAATGAAAGCATGGATGATGGTAGCCAGGTCACTATCTGAAACATACGACCGACGCTGTCGCACCAGATGTAATATGCAGTCTTTTCTGGCATTTAGACATTTTCTGGGCTCCAAAGCAAAACCTATTACTAAGGCCCTTTTCAGACGGGCCATGGTGCGAGGGGGGCGGGGATGAGTATGTGCCGCGGTGGGTGGGTCTGTGCTGCGATGGGTGCGCACCGTGTGGGTGGCTGTTACATGGCTGTAACATGGCTGTTACACCCATCCCCACTGATCACCACGCATGGACCCATCGCCGTTTTGGTCGATGGCTCCATGAGTGGATGCCCGGTGGAGGTGGGTGGAGCATTGGAGCGTGCACGCCTCCCCACCTGCCACGGTGGTCACACGGGTGACCCCCAGCCATTCCCACATGTGGGCATGGAGGGGGGGGGGATTTTGTGTGAAAGCAGGACCCATTCCAGCCTATGCCCCGGAATGTATATGTAGTAACTATCCATTGCCAAAGATACCAAAGCCTGTCAAATGCTTTGCCAAAAAGAAAGGTTTTACACTGTCTTCGGCATATGCAGACTCTGGAGGAAGGGAGTGCCGTAGTACTGGGGCAGCAACTGAGAACGCCTCTTGTCATATGAACAATATTGGTGGCAGGTGGTCCCTGCAAGAGAGCCCTCCCAGCCAACTGCAGGGGTCATGGTGGAGCATGGTAGAAAAGTCAGTCTTTCACATATGTGGGGCCTAGGCCTTTAAAGGTCAAAAACAGCACCTTGAATTGTGCTCGGAAAGCTATAGGGAGCCAGTTAAAAGCACAGGTGTAATGTGCTCATGGCAACCAAGGCCGTGTGATAACCATGTGTACTATATCCCTCTGTGGATCATATAGCTATTGCACTCCATATTTTTTTTAAATGGAATGTGATTTATCCAGTCATCATCAGCCCTCAGAAACATATGCATTAGCACCCAATCGCTGGCATCCTCAGGCCCCACCCATGACATACACACACACCCCAGTGGCTGTTTTTAAATGTACCACCACCTCAGTGGCAGTCCATGGTCGCGCTGCTGCAGGGGCAGTGCAGGGGGGAGGTGTAGACGGGCGCACACCCAACCCATGACCCTGCACAGAGCAACCTCCGTTTTCATTGGTTGCTTCGTGCGGAAGCAGTGGGTGGAGATGTGTGTTCCGCGGGAGCACACATGCCCACCCACCCGCCACTGCTTTCAAATGGGATGCACCCACCCATGTGCACTGTGTGGGCATGAGTGGGTTCGTCTCATGTAAATAAGGCCAGCGTGGTTCTTTCAAAAAAAAAAAGCCATATTAACATTCCTTTCCTTCTACCCCTGTACTCAGCAGCTTCCCTGCTGTGCACCTTAAAGTGATATTCTCACCTCTAAGGCAACGCACAATCCTCTACCATTACAGTCAGTGGGAGCTTTGCCACTGACTTCAATTGTGTGGGGGGGAGGGGGGTTGTACCTAGAAGTGTACACTCTGCAATAGGCCATACTACTTGCTTTTCCTGATCCAGGCTGAGAAGAATCATGTCCTGACAAATTCCTGTTGTTGAATTGCCCAGCCCCTCCTTACAGATCTCTAGACCCATAAGGAAATGTATGCATGTTGTCACTGAGTTCTTTTTCTGTACTGGGTTTTCCCTTCAGGAGTCTGTTCCTGGGTTTAATGAGGCTCACTAGTAACTTTATCATAGCAATTAAAAAACAATAAAGTACAGAGCATTCCACTTCTTTCGTATAAGGACATTTTTATAGGCAGCAAGCCAGACAGCTTTGTGTCAGCCTCTTAACTGGTACTGTTGAGCCGTAAAATATGCTGCAAGTGGTGATATTATCATCAACTCCCAGGGTTAGGAGAAAGGGATAGTTCAGTTCAGACCCATTTCAAGTATATTCTGAAATAAATATTTTAGGTCAAGATCTCTTTGGACTGGCCAAACATTAAAAGGCATTCTGTTAGTTCTGCAGCTATGAGCTCTATGCAAGTGCATCATTTCAGAGAAAGCCTGCAGCTTTTATCTAAAACAGATGGTGTGTCAAGCCACTTTAATAACACTAATAAAGAACTAATTAGTTCCCTCTACGCATTTTACAATTACTACTCATGTTTATATGTACTGGGCTTCTTACCCTAACCGCTAATATGGGATCTCTCTGCCATTTCAATCAGTGAGAGAATGGCCATCAACATTGGGTTTTTTAATGACAATTGATATGTTCCCACTTTTGTGCATACAAGGCACAGGACTGGGATTTAAATGTTTAGCACCTTCTTTTCATGCCTGCCCTGTGTTATCTGCATTGGCTGCCTGTAGAGCAACAGATTGAATTTAAGATTGCACTGTTAGTTTTCAGGGCCATGAATGGTATAGGCCCTGGCTATATCTGAGACCTGTTCCTGGAGCCTTGTATTGATGGTTATCTGCTCTCAGAAACCACCCACTTTTGGGGGATCCCTCCATCTAGGCTTGCCACCTGTGCATATTTTTCCAGGCCAGTTATGAAACATACATGTTGCAGGGCCTACACTGGCAACTATGGCACCAATGCAGGCCCTGCAACATGTATATTTCATAAGCGGCCTGGAAAAATATACATAGGTGGTAACCCTACCTCCATAGTGCCTTAAGTCCTCAGGTGATTGGGCTGAATTAGTGGTGGAGAGGTGTGGAGACAAGCAAACAGTCAAACAATTAAGGTCAAAAGTTAGTTAACAAGTCCCAGTGAAAACAAACAAGAAACCTCTTATTTTACTATTATTTATGCAGCGATATTTTGATGTGATAATGCAGTCCAAGTCCTCCTCAACAGTGTGATCTGTTAAAGTATGCAATAGTCTTCTAAAGAAGTGAGGGACGTTTTCACTCTCTGAAACACTAAAAAGCAGTAGAAAGATAGAGGGTGAAATCAAAGCAGACGATAACCTGCTGGAGTCTGTGTTCAGTCTGGGCAGCACCCACTCAGCAGTGCACCTTATAACATGTTTATATTAATATTAGGCATATTCAGCCTAATAAACGGGCAGCCCTCCTGCACGCACTTCATGTGCTTAAGAACGAAAGAACGTAAGAGGTGCCATACTGAGTCAAACCAATGGTCCATCAAGCCCAGCATCCTGTCCTCCGACAGTGGCCAATCTCGATCGCATGGGAGAAGAACCAACAGTCACAAGGGGCAATCCATTCCCCCAGCTCCCAACAGTAAGACGTTCATCCTGGAAGCTACTTGGTTAATAGCCATTAATGGACCTACTCTCCAAGAATGTATCAAATCCTTTTTTAAACCCAGCTATACGACTGGCCTTAACAACGTCCTCTGGCAACAAATTCCATAAGTTAATTATGCATTGAGTGACTTCCTTTTTATTTGTTTTAAATCTGCCAGCAGCTAGTTTCATGGAGTGTCCCCTAGTTCTAGTACTATTGGAGAGGGTAAATAACCGTTCCCTATCTACTCGTTCCACACCACTCAAGATTTTATAAACCTCTATCATGTCCCCTCTCAGTCTTCTCTTCTCCAAGCTGAAGAGACCCAGCTTGTCACACCTCTCTTTGTATGGAAGCTGCCCTTTATCATTCTTGTTGCCCTTCTCTGTACCTTTTCTAGTTCAGCTATGTCTTTTTTGAGATGGGGCAACCAGAACTGCACACAATATTCCAGGTGCGGTCGCACCATTGATTTGTATAGAGACACTATGACATCCTCAGTTTTATTCTCTATCCCTTTGTGAATAATGCCTAACATTCTGTTTGCTTTTTTGACTGCTGCTGCACACTGGGTTGAGGATTTCAGTGTATTGTCTACAATCACTCCCAGATCCTTTTCCTGAGTGGTAACTCCTAGCTTAGTACCCAGCACTGTGTACGCATAGTTTAGATTATTTTTCCCTATGTGAATCACTTTGCGCACTTGTGCACATTAAATCTCATCTGCCACATAGATTCCCAGGCACCCAGTCTTGTAAGATCCTGTTGCAGTTCTTCATAGTCTGCTCATGTTTTAACTACCTTGAATAACTTGGTGTCATCTGCAAATTTGATCACCCCACTCTTAACTCCCTTTTCCAGATCATTAATGAATACATTAAACAGCACCGGTCCCAACACAGATCCCTGAGGCACACCACTTCTTACATCTCGCCATTGTGAAAACTGACCATTTAGTCCTACTCATTGCTTCCTATCCTTTAACCAGTTACTGATCCATAGTAAGACAATACCTCCTATCCAGGATCGCCTCTGGATCCCTTTTTAAACATTGGGGTTACATTTGCCACCCTCCAGTCCTCAGGTACAGTGGCAGATTTTAGCAATGGGTTATGAATTACTAACAGTAGGTCTGCAATTTCATATTTGAGTTCCTTCAGAACTCTGGGGTGAATACCATCTGGTCCCGGTGATTTGTTGATATTTAGTTTGTCAATTTGCTCTAGAACCTCCTCCAGAATCATATTGATTTGTGACAGTTCTTCCAATTCATCACCTACAAAGTAAGGTTCCGGCAGGGGTATCTCCCCAACATCCTCTTCAGTGAAGACCGAAGCAAAGTACTCATTCGGCTTCTCTGCAATGTCCTTTTCCTCCCTAAGCACCCCTTTCATCCCTTGCTCATCTACCAGTCCAACTGACTCTCTAGCAGGCTTCCTGCTTCTACCCTACTTGAAAAAGGTTTTATTATTAGTTTTAGCATCTTTAACAAGTTGCTCCTCAAATTCCTTTTTGGCCTGCCTTATTAACTTTTTACATCTACTTTGGCAAAGCTTATGCTCTTCCCTACTTACCTCATTCGGACTCTCTTTCCATTTTTTAAAGGATGACTTTTGGACTCCAGTAGCCTCCTTCACCTCACCATTTAGCCACACAGGCAGACGTTTGGCCCTCTTTCTACCTTTAAAAATTTGTGGAATAACATTTAATCTGCGCTTTCAAGATGATGTTTTTAAATAGTCTCCATGCTTAGTGTGCTTGCCTCAGCTTTCAGCAGTGGCACTAGCGATGTTCCTCCCTGCAGCTGCCTCTCAGCTGGGAGGCTGGGGGGGGGGAGGGCGAGGGAGACTGAGGTAGCGAGATCTCTAGCACACCTCTCAGCTGAGAAGCAGCTGCAGGGGAGGGAGGTTACTACCACTCCTGCCTCTCAGCTGGCTGGGCATACTAGGCAGGACTTTATGTGCTAGCGGAACAGTGTATACTTAGAGAGCCCTCTGTCTTCTGGTAGGCTTTTGCTGAAGAGTTCTGTTATGTATTGTGCATTTTGTAATTGTATTGGTTTCTTGAGTATAGGTTGGTGAAAGGAGAAAAAGAGAGAAGTGTAAAAGTAAGAGAGGAAGAGGATGAGGAAGAGTCAAAATATGGTCCCTATTTGATCTCACTCTTCCAGGACAGGTCTCTCACCTCTCCAGAGTTCCTCTTTATCAATCTTGCCTTTGAATCATGAGAACTTGCTTCTACTACACCTGGGATCATTTTATAGGGTTGTCACCTCTTATGGCTTGATCTGGAGACTTCCATAGGCCAAAATGGGAGACTCCAGATCAAACTATGAGAAGTGGCAACCATATCCGGGAGCCTTGTAGAATCTTCCTTACCAACAACAGGCCACACCTTGATATTAACACCACAAAATGTATTTAACCTTTGTAAAAACACCATAGAAACAAGAAAAATTCTATTCCTTCTTGCCTTTTTTGTGGTTTCACCCCAAAATTCTGATAGGCCCAAATAGGGAGTAGTCAGGTGAAACCACAACAAAACAAACAATAAATGGCAACTCTGCTTGGAAAGCAAGCCTGACCTTCTTATCTGACCATAGGACAGCTTCTGTTTCCTGTTAGGGATGCTAGTCATTTCCTTTGCCAAGAGCCAATCAAATTCTCTTTTCCCACAAAACGGTTACTTCTTAATCTTTCTTTCTTCCTTTTTAAAAAAACAACAACCCTCCAAACCCTGATGGGCAGGGTCAGGCTGCTATCCAGAATGGAAGCTTCCTTATTTCTAAGTACTAGTTCAGTTAGAATAATGCCTCTCCAACAGCCATCTAGCTGTTGGCAAGATGGAAAGAGGAGAACATTTCATGGAGTGTTTTTTTCCCAAAGAGAAGAACAAGTGGGAGGTGACGTTGGTGATAACATTAAATAGGGGACAGTGAAGAAAAAGAGAAGATGGACATGGGAGGAAAGAGTAGAGAACATGAAAAAGATGTGCGTCGGCCCAGGACTCAGGAGTATGTACTAGGAGTTCATTGCTAATAACGGTGAACGAACGGACTATGAGTTGAGTTGACTATTTGGTGGGGACCATTTATGAATGTGTAAACAATGCCTAGCAGAGTGAGGGATTTAGATGCCACTGTAAAACAAATAATAAATTATAGTAAACCTGCAAGTCAGACCATGGGACAAAAATAAGTGGTAAATGTGAATTTGAGAACAGATCCTGTAGTCGATTCTGCTTTGGTTTAAATAAATTTCTCTTCCATATAAATATTTAGCAATAGGGTGGGGGAAATGCCCTTGTGGTGTTTGATATTGAACAGATTTTCTAGAACATGGATTTTGTTTATAACACGGGTGTCTGCACAGAAACTAAAACATGGCTCCGTTCAACATTCAGATACCTGCTTACAGTCAAAGTGGAAAACCTTTAACTTTGAACAGTTACGCAAGGGTTGTCAGACTACTGTTAAAGTCCTGGGGTGCAATCCTCTGTCATCGAAGTCAATGGCTCAGTGATACAATTTCTGGCCTGACCTGCTGCTGGCTGTGGCCATGTTTGACATTTCAGGGAGAAGACGAGAATCCTCACAGAATGTGCCTGGATGCAGAGTAGTGGAAAATACCAGTTTGGTAGGGAGGGAGGGGTGGCAGAGGAGACAGGAGGCTTCTTTCTTGATTTCACCTGCATAAACATGATGTCGTTTTGATATTGAGTGACTCAATATCAAAACGACATCACGTTTATGCAGGTGAAATCTACATGTGGATAGCCCGTTGCAGACAGCGCACACCGCACACTGACCTTGCAATAAGCGTTTCCATAAATGCTTGAATACCAACTGTCGGTGTATCATCTCTTAACTGTTTTAGTACATGCAGATACACAGCACTCTCGTAAAAACTATAATTTTGTTTTCAGAGTCTGGTAACAACATCAGAAGAAATAACAGTCACCAGAAAGTCAGGCAAAGGGTCAAACAGCAATTTTTGAGAAAGAAGATGCAATTTACCTTTCTTCAGGAACAATCAACTCTACAGAAAAATAATAGGGATGGACCAGCAGGAAAGTGAAATAGGTCACAAGAGAATTTGGCATATTCTGTTGAAGGAGAAATGAAGATGGTGAATTAGGTGAAAAAATAATAATTCAGCAAAAGTCAAAAGTAGCCTCAATATAATTAATACTGAGTTTTATTTAATGTTCGACAGCCTAGTTCGTCTACTGCATCCTCCATTCTCTTGGTATTTAACCTAATTAAAGTAACCATCTCTTTATAAACATTTTTTCAAATGTAGTAGTAGTCTCATTCATTATTTGATACTTTATATTAAATATGAGTTTACCAGTGCTTGCACGAGGCAGAGTTGTCTAGTGGCATAAAAGAGTATTAAGTCATGGTGCACAAACCACTTACTCTGGAGCAACTCTGGAGTAAGTAGATTGTGGATCACAGCGTAAGACTATGGCCATTTTTACATGGACGGTCTCCCCCCCCGCTCGGTGTTCAGGTGGGTGTGTACCCGAGGGGGGCGGGGAGGCAATACATGTACACAGCCGGCGGGGGGGGAGGGGGCTGGGTGTGCAGGAGTGTACGTTTCTGTAAACACTATGGGCAGTGGGTGTTGTGCATGCGCACTCCCGGCGCATGCACTCAGTTAACCCATGGAACTCATTGCAAGAGGATATCATGAGTAACATAACTGGGTTCCAAAAAGGATTGGATTCATTCTTAGACAATAGATCCATAGATGGCTATTAGTCAAGTTGATCGGGGGATGTTAACTATTGGGGACTGGGAGTGAAATGGATCACAAGAACATAAGGAGTGCCGTACTGGATTAGACCAATCAAGCCCAGCAGCTGTCTCTGACAGTGACCACTCAGTCACTTCAAAGAATGAGAGAGTTCCATTCACTTCTATTCACTCCCACCTCCTGACATTCAAAGGATATGTCCTCCAAACCTACTTGACTAATAGCTATTAATGGACCTATCCTCCAAGAACTTATCCAATCCTTTTTAAAACCCAGCTATTCTACTGGCCTTGACCACATCCTCTGGCAACAAATTTCACAAGTTAATTGTACATTCATGAGTGAAAAAAATACTTTCTTTTATTTCTTTCCAATCTGTTGTCAGTTAGTCTCATGGAGTGCCCCCTAGTTCTAGTATTATTTGAGAGGGTAAACAACCACTCCTATTAACATGTTCCACACCACTCTTGATTTTATACACTTCTATCATATCCCCTCTTAGCCATCTCTTTTCCAGGCCGAAGAGCCGTAACCTATCAAGCCTCTCCTCATATGGGAGCTGTTCCCTCTATCACTGTTGTTGCCCTTCTCTGTACCTTTTCTAGTTCTACTATATCTTTTTGAGATGGGGCAACCAGAACTTCCCACCTCTCCTGGCAAAGGCAGCTTGGGGCAGCTTACAATATATAAAAGTATAAAAACACACATAAAAATACACAAACAGCAACATAAAACATCTAAAACAAGGGGAAGATGAAAAAAGGGGGAAACATCCCCCTGAGAAAAGAGGAGAGAGGGAAAAATAAAAAAAGAAGGAGAGAGAGGGAGGGAGGGGGAGGATTTATGATATTTTCAGTTTATTCTCTGTCCCTTTCTGACTAATTCCTAACATTCTGTTTGGTTTTTTGACCATCACTGCACACTGAGCTGAGGATTTCAATGTATTGTCTACAATAACGGGTCACCACGACTACATTACACCAGTGCTCCATTCTCTGCACTGGCTGCCTATTATCTTCCGGGCCCAATTCAAGGTGTTGGTAATGACCTACAAAGTCCTAAATGGCCTGGGCCCAGCTTACCTACGGGACCACCTCAGGCCCCGGATCGTATTGCGGCCCCTGCGGTCGGCCAGGGATGCCCGACTTGAAGTCCCCCGGGTTTCCCGGGTGGCAACGATGGGGAGGGCATTCTCAGTGGCTGCTCCCAGGCTGTGGAATTCTCTCCCGACGGAGGCCCGCTTGGCCCTGGACCTTCCCTCTTTCCAAAGACTGTGTAAGACCTGGCTGTTCTGCCAGGCCTTCAGAGAGGGAGACAGGTAGGGTAGGTTGGTGAGGGGGTGGGTTCTGCCCTTTTTGTATATTTTTAAAGAATTTTAAATTGTATATTTTGTGTTGGTTTTATTATTAATTATTATTATTATTATTAATAATAATTTATTTATTTTTCATTTATTTATTTTTATTATTATATATTTTGTAAGCCACCCTGAGCTGCTCTGTGAGCAGGAGGGTGCAGGACAGAACTATAATGAAATAAATAAATAAATAAATAATAACTTCAAGATCCTTTTCCTGAGTGGTAATCCCTAATTTAGAACCCAGCATTATGTACATATAGTTTGGATTATTTTTCCCTACATGCATCGCTTTGCACTTGTCAACACTGAATTTCACCTGCCATTTAGGTGCCCAGTTACCCAAATCTCATAGGATCCTCCTGCAGTGTCTCACGGTCCGATTGGGTTTTAACTACCTTGAATAACTTTGTGTCATCTGCAAATCTGATCTTCTCCCTCCTTACTCCCTTTTCAACATATTTATTGAATGAATAACGAATATATTAAACAACCCTGGTCCCAGTACAGATCCCTGAGGCACTCTACTATTATTTCACTCCATTATGACCTGTTGTGCCCTTCCCTGAAATAACCAAACCTGACCAGTGTCAGAAACAGGATGTTGGACTAGATGGACCATTGATCTGACCCTGTATGGGATTTTGTATCGTCTTACTTCAAAATCCTGCTCAAACTCTCTTCTGTTCTGTCAAACCCTCCCTAGCTCCTCACTCCCACAGGCTGCGCTCACTAATGTTCCTTCTACTCTCTTTTCATTTAGGGTTCCCTTGTCTCTGTAACTAAGCTAAGGACGTACGCTTTCAGCTGAACATCATGAATGTATCCCTGTTTCTTCCTGTGTTTCCTTCTCCATTGTCCATCCTCAGCCACCCAGAGCCTTTTTAGGGAAGGACAAGATAAACTTTTATATAAAATAAATTAATAAATCCTAGATTGTAAAGCCCCTGGGCAGAAACATCTCTCTAACTAATCATTGTCCAGTGCCAGACAGCTTTTAGCTGCCCCAGGTATATTTTGAAAACTGAAGTCATTTCCAAAGTGAAAAGCTTGCAAACAACCATAAATTTAGTTTTGTCTGTGGAAAAAAAAAGAGGTTCCTTCACTAGTCCTCATTGTAGGCTAAGATTATATCAAATTCCATGTTTAAATATTTAAAGATGATTAAAATATCAGGAGTATCTAGTTGCAGGCTTTCCAATTTATGATTGAAACCTGATCTGATAATAATAACATAACATCATTAAATTGTCACACAATATGACACAGCTAGTATTCTCATCAAGAGGTATCCTCTGCTGGAAGAGCAGAAGGCATTGTGGTCAGTGACAACAGAGAGGAATGAAACCAACTGGAGAAACAAGAAATCAAAGCTGCCTTCCTATCAGGTTTTCTACCAGATACATACATGATACAAAATCTGAATGGCATAGTACCCTGGCACAACAAAAGGTGTAAAAAGATGGACAGCAGCTCTGTTTTTGCCTACACCAGCCCACTTCACCCCTGGGTTGGCCTGTCCAATTGAAGAGCAACTTCCAGATGTGCAAAGTGGAGCAGGCTGCAGCTGGCTATTCCGGTGCAGTCTGGTAGGTGGTGCGCCGGAAGATCCTGGAGCACACCTTGCCGAGGGAGCTGGCCAAACCTTTGCAGCAGGCAAACACAAGAACCCCTGTTCATCTAAACAGGCCCACAAGCCCCAGCCAAACACGGTCCCACCCAGATCATAGATGCCAGTGGACCAAATGGCCAGAGCAACTACTGCTACCATGTCCCATTGCCATGGTGACCAGAGCAAGCTGCAGGGCCGGAGCACAGGGTTGCAGTGGTGGCTGGTGGATTCCAAGGCATGTGGAGTGGTGAGCGGGGCCAGACAGGGCAAATGGTGGGTGGGGCCAGGCCAATGGTGGGTGGGGCCAAGCTGAATTTGAAATATGGAATTTTACAGCCTCAGTTCCCTATCTGTAAAAAAAAATGGGAATATGTATGTGTCCGCTCTTGTTCCTCTCACACACATGCAATTACACTCAGAATTACACACATGTACACACACTTGTGTGCACAGATGCACATGCACTCACATTGTGGCCCACTTTACACACATAGTGGCCCTAAATCACCTCCTTTTGTATTACAAAAGGTTAGGATGGATGAATGACCCACCAAAGGGGAGGGGAATTTCCCCCCAATTGTGCACTTGGGAAGCCCCATGATGCTGTTGCCAACCATAATTGTGAGGAGTGATGCAGCTATGAGAAATGCCAGATGTCCCAAGACAAAGGACAGCAATTCCCAGAGGGAAGGGAACTAGCACCAACCCAGGTGACCCTGCACACAGAGAAGACACTAGTGGAGAAGATGTGAGCCACATGGTGTGGGACTGGGTAAATGACTATATGGGTGGGATTGCACTGGAAATGAGGAGCCTGCTCATGTTTCTCCAGGCAGCAGCCTCTGTCTCTCACTGTTCCAGCAAGCCACAGGTTATGCCTGCTTGACACCCAACATGGTGTCAACTATGCATTTCTTTTTCCCACACAAACAGACAGGGGCCTTTCTCCCTGCCTGGGGTCTGGAAAACCCAATTTATTTAAACCATGCATGGAGACACAACCACAGGCAAGAAAATTAGACTTAGGCCCAGGCAAGAAAATTATTTCCAGCAGCAGGGAACAAACATCAAATAGCCAGTATTGCAACAAGATCAGTTCAGCAGCTCCCCCTTCTCTCCCCTCTACCCCCGCCCCGGGACTGAAAAATAAAATTTCCCCACCCTAAAACAACAATCTAGACAACATCTCACTCAACAGCTCACTCAATGTCCCCACCCAAACAAGCTTTTACAAATTTACTTTGACTTTTAAAATTGCTAACATTAGAAGCTTTGAACCAATGAACCACCACATCTGCAAGAAGCTCCGGAAAGCAAGTTTGTTTATAACTGGAGGTCCAGTTTAAATTTGAAACCCAATGAACATGAGCTAAGAAAACTCATTTATGCAGCCTGCTTAAACTCTGTTCAAATGCAATTCCAGCTACATACACCAGTTTCTAGAACATTTTGGCAATCAGACAGTGTGGGTACAAGTGCTCAAACAATATTCAAAACCATACAATTTCCCAACACCTTGGCAAACTGCCATGCTGGCTCACAAGCTAGCTCCTTTTCCAATGTCCCAATGCCCTGTCTAATATTTTAGGACAGGCAATACTTTATTAAAGTTATCTAAAAAGAAATGCAACATTTTAAATTATTATTATTTTTTTAGATCTCCTACTGTATACTACTCACCCAGCACAGGCAGTGAGCAAAGCAAAGCGGGTGCCACAGCCAGCAAAGGCAAATTAATTCCAGCCATCCAGCCCTCCTCTTACAGTGCAGTAGGGCTGGGCGAACGCGGTTCGGAAGTTCGGAGTTCGACCCGAACTCGAACTGTTCGGATGACCAAACACGAACCCAAACACGAACCCAAACACGAACAAACCGAACAATCCAAACACCGAGTGGCGAAATGGCCGCACAGTTCGGTAAGTTCGGATCACGTTCGGATGAGTTCGGGTGGCAAAAAAAGGTTCACTGGAAGGTCAAACATGACAGGGAGGAGTAGACTTCCAGGCCCCAGGGGTGGAGAGAGGCTTGCAAGAAACAAAACTAATTATCTGCCTCCCCCCTTCCCAACACCTTCAGAGCTAGTCACTGTTCCTGAACAGCAGGCGTTGAGTAGGATTTTTAGATTGCTTTAAGTTTCATTTCAGTTTTGTAATGAAATGAAACTTAAACCATAAACTGAAACCTTGTGTTATGCA